>CM051834.1:115826045-116394199 GCA_028451465.1 Erethizon dorsatum | reverse complement strand
CTAATTTTTAAGAACAGCAAGCCCTATTTGACCACTCACTTCAGCCTGTGTGTTCCTGCTGTTTTGAAGTAATCAAATGCTGTGCATGGTATTTTACCTGAGCTGCAACCTGTTACAGACTTGAACTTCTGTTTCAGTTGAAAGCAAGAGTCCCTGACTACAAAGGAAACAACAAAAACAAAAAAGCAAAAAAATGTAAAAAAGCAAACAAAAACTGCAAAGATCTAAAATACTCCTTGGTGATGTTAAAAGAAAAAAGTCTTGCTTTCAGCTTTCAGGAGTTAATATTTTTCGTTTTAATTTGATAATTGGATATGGTTGATTTATATTGGGTTTAAACTGTGGAGCTTTCATGTTTACTGTAATTTAGTCTTAAAACATTTTTTACTAGTAACCAGTGCTTTTGATAATGTGGTTGGCAACAAACCAGCAATTAGTGTTATAAGACTTCATTGAGTATTGGGAAAGTTACTTCAGATCCTACTCTAAAAGCATTGGCACATATTAAAAAATTCAAACAGGGATCTGTGTAGAGGAGTAATCTGTGGTAATTTATAAGCCTGATTTGCAGTGATCTTTTAAGTAATTCTGCAAAGTCCGGCCTTACTATGAAAGTCAATGCTTTTGGCAAAATGTCTGACCCAGTTATTAATGAACAAATATGGATTTAAAATTTTTAAACTAAATAATTTGTGCGGTTGCAGAAATAGTTTTGTTGCTCTTGTTTACTGGGTATAATTTCCCAATGTATCGATGTGAAGGGATAGAAAATCTAAACTAATTTAGTTATCTGTTGGGGGTGTATTTACTGTGATGAAGATGAGACAGATTCCATCAAAGCTTTATGAATCAGCTGGGGTGTTTTCACTGATAAACAACACATAGCAGGTGTGCATCATTTACAAACATATGTATCTGCCAAGGTGGAGCCACTTTAAAGAGTTGAGTTTTGTCTTGTATCTAAAGTGGATACAAGCGTATGTTTAAACTGCAAGATTTTTACTTGCTAGAGAATCTGTTTTCATATAGTGGTTTGGCCTCTGATTATTTATAGGTTTTATAAATTTTAGAATCAATTTCTCTTTAAGGTGGCTCAGATTTTTCAACTCTTGTGCACATAAAATTGAGTTGAAGTTCATTGTGCCTTTTTTTCTTTATCCAAATTTCGTGTTAAAGCTTCATATGGTAACTGCATCCTGTTCAGGCACTACTGTCTAGATTTTTGCAGCTGTGTGGTGTTCACTAAAAGTAAGAATAACAAAGCAAATTAAGGTCACAAACTTCAGTGAAACCCTTAAAGTCCAAATCTTCTTGATATTGTAAATTGTCCGCCTTTCAGTTTAATTTCTTCAGACTCTTCATACTTAACTGACAGTTACATTTTAAAATTTTGCACATGTCCAGATTAAAATTGGGCCTCAACTGTGATTCCTATTTCCTCTTGTGTTTTAAGTGCAAACTAACATTTGAGTGAACATTAGCATCAAGTAGTGCAGACATATGTATGCATTTGCTTGATTCAATTTGTTGTGACCTACCAGTTTTTAATTGGAATTGCACCATTTCGTAAATAAATGAAACTAAGTATATTGCTGCACTTTTAAGTTTTCAAAACAGTGTTTAAAAAATGCATTGTTTTTATTTTTTTTAAACTCATTTGAAAAAAACTAAAACCTTTCAAAAGAGGCATCTAAACGTGTTCCTAATTTTGTATATGGGCTTAGGTTTTGTAACCAATAAAAAAAAGCTGCTATCAAAAAAAAAAAAAAAAAAAAAAAAAAAAAAAAAAAGTTTTTGAGTTCTAATACACATTGCTCCTCCAACTCTCCTGGATTTAATCCCTAAAGGGAGAATGTGTGTTTTCCAACAAATACTCCAGGCTTTCTAGGGCCTTCCAAGGTATTGATAATGTCTTACTTCTTAAGCTGGATGGTGAGAGCATGAGTTTCTAATTCATCATTCTCCCTTAAACCATTTATACTGATATACCATTGTACATGTAGGTCTTTCAAAAGCCAAGCTTTGGAACCCATGCAGGCTGCATCAGCAAGCATCTCCCAGACATTTAAAATAGAGCCTTGCTATGGTTTGACTCGTGTGCCCCCAAAAAACATGTGAAAATCCTGGCCCTCTAGTCAGTTTGTGACATTTTTAGGAAATAAGAGTCGTTGCAGCTGTAGTTAGTTAAGATGAAATCATACTAAGATGAGTTTGAACCTCTAATGTAATAATATATAACATGTCTTTATCAGAAAATGGCCTTGTAAAGACACAGTGACAAAGGCAGAGACTGGAATTATGCATCTGTAAGCCCAAGAAATGCCAAAGAATGCCAACAAACCACCAGACGCTAGGAAGAGGCAAGGAAGAGTTCCTCCTCTCCTCACCTTGATTTCAGATTTCTAACCTCCAAAACCATGAAGCTTTTTCTGTTGTTTTAAGTCACCTACTTTGTGAAGGCAACCTTAGGAAACTACTACAAGCCCCTACTGAAAGTGGCACTGAAGTGTCTGACCACTAGACCTAATTTTGAGAAGTCTGCCACATGTTCTAGTATCCTAAAACCTATTCAGAGCAAAAGACCTCTGAATAACCACACTGATTTAAAGATAAGAAAAAAATTGAGCTTCACTTAAAAATCTGAAATCCCCTTCATTAGAAAGATAAATTGGTATCTGGAGAGTGATAATATTTTAGGAACACTAATTAAAATACCTGGAAAAATGAGATACACGTAGGTGAGAAATTACTGTCTTTTTTTTTTTTCAGTAGTGGAGGCTGAATGCAAGGGCCTTTGCACTGATCTACATCCCCAGCCCTTTTTTATATTTTGAGACAGGCACTCACTAAGTCACTAAACTGCCCAGGCTGAACTTAATCTTACAATCCTCCTGCCTCAGCCTCCCAGAATTCTAGAATTACAGGCATGTGCTACCACACAGCTGGATGAGTTAATTTTTTTAAACAAACAGAAGAAATTTCAGGGATTGTAGACAAAGACAAACACCTTGGCCTCCTAGCTCTGCAAAAGGAGAGACTAAATGCCCTAGGATCAACACAACTGCCATAGTAAGTTTTGAAAAACTTGTCTCTGAAATTACCCTCACTAATTACCCTCTCAGTTATTATCCTTTGTTCCTACTTGAAAATTAAAGTTTAAGAAAGTGCTCACTTGTGCCTGGTTTGTGTAACCACAGGTGCAAAGAGCGAATATTTGGAGAAAAATAATGAGGAAAAAGCTATCTGATTCCAATATCCAGCCATCCATCCTTTTAAGTGTCTATAATCCACACAGACATACTTAGCAAACTTTAAAATACAGCCTCTCAACATTGTTACAATTAAGTCACTCTGAAATGTCATGAAAAGCAATCTAGCCCCATTAAAATCTTCACACTCATTAAAAAAGCACTTACAGACTTGAAAATGTTCCTAATACATTATTTAAAGACACAAGATGTACAGTGACTAAAATCCATGTATAAGGAAGAACAGTAGCAGCCAACTTTTTAAAAACTTGTAAATTTGTGTCATAACTGGGTAATTGGCAAACTGCAGGTAGCAGTCAGGTTGCAATATATTAGTGAAGACAGGGTTTGGTGGGCCTTCCCTCACTCTGAAATTTCAGCTCACCTAAGGACCATCTACCTCAACAGCATATTTAACTCAGCTTAGTTTAGTTAGCAGTAACTCCTCCTTCCCTGGCAGAATTTCCAGGCTAGGAAGGGGAGGGTGAAGATGGGGGAGAAATCCAGACCATTTTAGCTGACACCCCCAGGACACTAGTCATCTTGTAAAGTCCTGACCTCTGGTCCATTTGGTCTCCTCCCTTTCAATTAAGGGTCATTGCTATTTATCTGCTGCCATTCAGAGAGCTAAATGTGTTTTTACAGGCTCTAAATCCCCTAAGAGAACAGCAGGGGCCCCAGGCTGGAAGTCTCTTTTCTGCTCCTCCCTCCCCCACAGCCCCCCTCTGTCCCCATTCCCAGCCCCATCAATTCCCCTTTAACTCAGCAGCTGAGTGTTGAAGCCTGAGGGAGTGTGGACTAGAAGACCAAAGCAGATACAGTATGTCTACACAAAGACGGCAGGTGCCCTGCTGGGCCAGCCTGACCACTGCCAGGTCACTTGGTTTCACAGGTCTAAATTTGTTTAGGGTTTGTTTTCAATGAAATTACTGAAAAATTATTGAGTTTGTATAAAACATAAGATTTATGACTCCTGTGTCCTCTCTTCCACATGACTGCACTCTACACGGTGCTCTCAGCCTCCTAAGTATAAAAAGAAAGGCTTGGACTTCCCAAACTCAGGAACCTACCTCTCAATCATGGCAGTACTCCCCTTGCAGAAATGCAGCTGCTTGTGAAGTGCAATTAAACACCAGTCAAAAAATCTCCCACACTACTTAATAATTCTGACTATAGTTTCTAAAAACAAATTGTATGTGGCTTTAAAAATAGTTTGTAAAAACCCTGTTCAAGAATTGAACATTTGTTTCCAAGCAGAAAAAAGATAGTGAGATTTTCTCAGTTCCTTTCCCCACCCTAATGCTCCTACACATAGAAATTTTTTAATAAATTCCATGCATTACTGGCGGGATGAGTTAAACAGAATAAATAAATGCAGCATATTAGTCATTCTCTTGCAGTTGGCTATGCTGTCATTCATCGAGTGCCTATTATGTGCTAAGAACTTTGAGTGAATATTCTTTTTAGATATATGTAAATTTTCCACTTTTATCAAGGGATAAACTAAAGAAGTAAAGCAAGTTTGCCAAACTAGGGGAAGGCTACTGAGCCCACTACATATTTTGACCTAAAAATAAATGAATGAATAAAGGAATGAATGAATAAAATTTGAAAGGTAAAAAAGAGAGACAAATGGAGAAGAAATTAAGAATTCACTGGATAATGACCTACCATCAAAGCCTTCAAGAGCAACATTTTGTTTTCTTTAAATTTTCCTGTTTAATAGTCCAATGCTTAAAAATTGAAGGCAGGGGCTGGTGAGATAGCTCAGCGGCATAAGAGCCTGCCTGGCAAGCGCAAGGTCCTGAGTTTGACTCCCGGAACCCACATACAAGAAAAAAAAGGGGCCGATGATATCGCTCAGTGGCACAAGCCCTTGCTGTCAAGTGCGAGGTCCTGAGGTCGACTCCCGGCACCCATTAAAAAAAAAAAATTGAAGGCAGTATGTTCTGGATCATACTTTTGTTGTCAAAAAGGTCTGGGGCCTTCTACATATACTAGTGACTAAAGCTAGTGAGAATGGGACTGGTTGCAATTGAAACACACTCTCCCTGGCACACTACCTGCCAGAGGGTGACCACCACCCCTTTTTCTACTTTCGTGCTTAGCTGTTCATCTCTTGCTACACAGGGAACAACTGTGGTGTAGGGAGAGGGACTGTCTTAGTCACCTCTGATTAGCGTTAACAAAATGCCACAGACTGGGTTGCTTAAACAAAGACTGATTTTAACAGTTTTGTGGGCTGGGGAAGTCCAAATAATCAGGGTGCCAGCATGATAGGGTTCTGGTAAGATGGACACCCGCTTGCTACATCTTTGTGTGACAGGACAGGAGAAGTAAGCTCCCTGTTCTCTCCTTATAAAGACTCATACCATGTAGGACCTCATCTTCATGACCTCATCTAAATCTAATTATCTCCCAAAGGCCCCATCTCAAAACACTATCAACATATGGATGGGGGGGCAGCATTTCGGTTCATCTTCAAATTTACTCAATGCTGCAACTAGAACAGTAATTATAATCCATCTGCTTTATCTTTTATATGTGTGACTGAAAGACACTTTAGGGTGGAACCCATGTTCCTTGCCTCCTGGTGTCCAAGCCCTTGGTGATTTCCCTTGAGTGTGGGAGGGACCTGTGACTTGCTTCTAACCAGTAGAATGAAGCAATAACAGTTGTCTTCCCAATCAAGGCAACTTGTTGTCTCAATTCTTGATGAAAATATTCAAAATGTGTCTATCAAGTACAATTCTTCCTAGATTTAGGATGGTAAGCCAAACCAAATACTACCTTTTCAGTTAAGAATTTGTAGTGTTCCCTGAATATGATTACATACACTATGTAGGAAAATGAGTTGGATTTGTCCTCATTCATAGATGTAGACAAGCAGTTTTATTGTCCTTTTTTTTTCTTTTTTTCCCTTCAAAATAAAAAACAGAATAAAAACTACAGTGTTTTAGGAGTTCCAGTTAGCCCAGTTTTACCTCATTACAAGTAGTCTTTTTGCTCCAGAATAGGTTTGGGGGGGGAAACCTAAATGAACAAAGCCATTTAACCTAAAAATGTATCCACTCCACTTTAAAATCTTCTCCACGGAAATGAATCTTCCCTAAGAATCATGGAATATCAGCATTAGAACAGACTATTTTCTGGCCTGACTTCCTCAGTTATTGGAAAGTTAAGTGCCCAAGGTCACAAAGAAAACTGGCTACAAAACCTGAGATTAACTTCCAGTTTAGTTTTTTCCTAAGCCATACTGAGTACTGTTCTGTCCCCAAAACAGCAAATGGATGGATATAAATACTTTAAAGGGAAATGTCATCTATCAACAGCCCCACCTTAGGCCCCAAACACAAATGTACATTTTCTTATGGTATTCCAGATGAAACACAAGATATAAATAAGGGACCCACAAAACTAATGACTACAGAATAACCACATGAAAGAACATTTCATGAGGTGTAATTATTGAGTTCATTTTTAAAAAAGAAAAATGTTAATAGAAAACTTCAAACTTATATCCCATTTAAGCATTCTAAGAGAAAATGTTAATACTATCACCTTGCCAATTTATGTTTTCTACAAAATCTACTTTTATTTACTTAATATACTTAAAGTGAATAATTTTCATAGCCACAATGACTCGCCCCAACTCTAAATAAGCAAAGCAGCCAATATGTAGTTGAGTAACTTGTACAGGCTTTGCTTGCCAGGCCCATTGATGCAGGGACAAAGACAAACCTGCCCTGCCCTCAAGTAGTTCACATACAAAGCAGACTGTGACAACAGAGTATGACAGGTGAGAGTACAGATGATGCAATTACTTCTGGATCAGGGAAAGATTTGAGTCTGGATGAGTAAAATTTTGTCTGAAAGATCTAAAGCGTTCTAGTTAATTTGGTTCTGGCTTCTTAATGAACAGCAGCCCTGTTCTAAACTGAGGACAAAATACCATTCCTTCCTCTGTCCTGTTTCTGTTTGTTACACATTTGAGTACTTTATTGCTATAATCTGTTTACAATTCTGTCTCCTCCACTGGACAGCCAGCTCCTGAAGGAATAGACACAGAATCCCTTTCATCATTATTTCTCTGCAGTGCCTAACAGGTCAGACCTTGACATAAGTGAGAACTTCACCATTCAACCTCCACAACTATGAAGTCACCTGTGCTCTCTTTATTCTCTCTACCACCTACCAATAAAACTCTCTAAGTCATGAGGCAGTCATTTTTAAAAGAAAAAAAAAATAAAAATAGGGGCCGGTGAGATGACTCAGCGGCTTAAGCGCCTGCCTGGCAAGCGCGAGGGCCCGAGTTCGACTCCCAGAACCCACATACGAAAAAGGGGCCGGTGATATCGCTCAGCGGCACGGGCACCTGCTGGTGCGCGAGGTCCTGAGGTCAACCCCCCGGTACCCACAAAAAATAAAAAATAAATAAAAAATAAAATAAAAATAAAAATAAAAATAAAAACTACAGGAGTGCCATAATTTCATCCAGAACTCCCAGGAAGAGTGCTTACCACACAAGTTACATTAACACAAAATTAGGTTTTGTTAACTGATGTTGCTACTTTTGTTTGTCCTGTATTACTACACTTCATACTACACTTCATACGAACTTTTCTATTTTGCAAGTCAAAGTTGTGAAAGATGTTAACGCCTATTCACGAGAGAGTGGAATGGAAGGATTCTGAAGTCAAGTAAGTTTGGAAAATGGTAGATTAAACAAAAGAACTGAAAGTCATCTCAGTGCTTTCAATATGCTAATAGTAAAGTAAATTTCCAAGAAAGCAATGTATTATTTATGGTTCCTTTTGCCTCAAAGTATCTTGACCCCATTCTTCTATAGAAGGTGAGGAATATATACTTTCTGGGAAATTTATTCACACTAACAGCATTTATAGGTTGATGAAAATGATAAACCTCAGTGGTAAATCTTCTGTAAATACAAGAAAGACTGACAACTGGATTCAACCTTTCATTCATGCAACCAATACATCCTGAATCCTGTTCTACTTAAGAAAGACAAAGCCCCTGCACTCACAGAGCTTAAATCCAATGGAATCGAAGAATGCCCTCCATCCCCAGCTGGGATGATTAAGAAGTCTTTTTGGTCTCCTTGAGACTCTGGACACTATTTCTTTTATAGCCTCTCAGCACCTGGTAGAAGCTCTGTAAATAACTGTTAGCAGTTTGATCACAGCAAAGTCTGTAGACATTTTCTGAATTCCCATGAAAACCAATAAAACAGCAATAAAATGGGCAGTCAGAAATCCATGTTTGGTTATTTGATGATTGGGAAAACTTCTATAAAAATAATTCAGCAGGGTGTGGTGGCACACGCTTGTAATCCCAGCTGAAGTACGAGGATAGCACATTGAAGACCAGCCTGGGCAATTTAGCAACTTTAGCAATTTTAGACCCTATCCTAAAATAAAAGAAGCCTGGGGGTATAGCTCAGTATGAAGACCATGGGTTCAATCCCTACTACTGCAAAATAATAATAATAATTATTATTATTATTCAAGACAAACTGCCTTAAAAATCATCAAATTTAATCCCCCTTGAATTTCTTAAGAAGAAACTGAGGCCCAAGAGGTTAGATGCTCTTGATAAAGATCATATACTGAATCTAGGAATCTAGGTTAAGATTAAGAACCAATGGAGACTGTCAGATCTCTAAAACTGCGAAGTATAGCAAAGACTGCAAGGCAGCTGCAGAGGGCTTCCACCAGCCCACAGTGGAACACTCCCCTCACTGTCTTTTAACTGCCTTCTTTGAGGTTAGCCGTCCTATCATCAGAGACAATACTCTAAGAACTGTCAGAACACAGCCTTCCTTCCTTCTAGTCATATCCAACCCACCTCAGAGGAGGACAGAACGATCTGGGCAACCAGGAAAAATGAACAACAGGAAAGCCCTTTAGGCACTATAACAGGTTTCAGCCAACAAAATATCACATAATATGCTCTTTTAAAGAGAAATTACACTAAACAGTTTAACTATAATCAGAAAATGAAAAGACAAAGCAGAGCAGGTGTTAAGTCCTAGGTTCCACCCACAGATCTTTCTCTAACCTGCTGAATGATCAACTCATAGCTAATTCTTTCCCAATAAAATAAAATAAGTGAAATGAAATGAAATAAAATGTTGGCCTAGATGCTCTGAAAGCCTCTTAGAGCCTTTTGCTGAACATATATGCCATCAACAAGGAACTTTCCATCAGAAAATGAGCCTGACTCCTTTCTCTTGGATTAGAACCAGTTTTGTTCCTTTTTGAATTAAGATCTGTTACATCTGCATCAAGTACTGAATGTTACAGGGCATAAAATAGATAAGTACTCTCTAGGTACATTTTATTACACTTCCCTATCATTTAACATACAATAAAGAGATGTGGTATGAAATATTATGGAACCTAAGAGTATCGTATCCCATGCCAGTCTAACTACCATGGTGTCTAAATTTCAGAACTTACATTTTAATAAAACCCTGTAATATTTCACTAAGAAAGGCTAAAGAAATAGGAAAAATTAAAAATATAGAATTGTTAAAACTTCTCTTTAATTTCCCTTTTCTCCTGGTTTTTTTTTTTTTTTTTTTTTTATGTGGGTACCGGGAGTTGACCTCTGGACTTCGCGCTTGCCAGCAAGCACTTGTGCCGCTGAGTGATATCACCAGCCCTTGTTTTCCTTTATGCGGGTTCTGGGAGTCGAACTCAGGACCTCGCGCTTGTCCGGCAGGGGCTTATACCGCTGAGCCATCTCACCAGCCCCTTTCCTGTTTCACCCTACACCAACTTTCACTGCAAACATTATTCAGTACCAACAAAGCAAAATGTTTCAAACAGAAATTGTATTCAGAAGCTACTTTCTAAAGGAAAACAAGCATGTCTATGCCCCACTGTGAATCACAAGATAGCAGCCAGACAGGCAATACCTGGGCCTTTGGTGAAGCCTTTGCTTTACCTGCCTCAATTTCTGCCTAAATCCCTTGTTTCCTGGGCAGGTGAGACCTTGGACTTCCACATAAGAGGTCAATTCAATGCATTTTAACATGCAAATGAATACAACCTGGAGTAAATTAAACATCCACTGAGAAAGAAATTGGATAGGTGAAAATATTACACAAAGAAAAAAGGAAAGAAGAAATGTGAACTACTGTGTTGAATTTTCACAAAAACTGAGGCTATTTCCAAGCAAAGAAAAGAAGAATTAGGAAAATAATGCTACATACAAAATGAGATTTTTACTACTGATTTTATATTATTTTATTTTATTTTTTTATGCGGGTCCCAGGAGTCAAACTCAGGACCTCGCGCTTGCCAGGCAGGTGCTTATGCCACTGAGCTGTATCACTGGCCCTACTACTGATTTTAAATAAAATAATATAAAGTTCCATCATGGGAAAAAATACAATCCTAGTACTACAAGAATCTAGGAAATACATTGATACTGAGAATTTCAACTTGTGCTGTGACTCATTAACCTGCTCCTGAGCAAGATGTCATTTAATCTTTCAACTTTAATTACCATAAGATCTTTAATCTCACTCTCCTGCATATCTATTCTATTCATTTATTCACTCAGTCAACAATGAGCACCTGGTTTTTTGTCTGAATGCATATCCAACATTCAGACACTGCAAATACAGAGAATAAGATTCAATATGAGCTCTTTGGGATTCTACCCTAGTGGTTTAAACAAGAAGAGAGAATTATAGAACAAAGTGAGTACTCTAAAAGAAACTTAGGCAAGTCATTGTGACAGCTTCTCTGAAGTCACCCTATATGGAGATGCCAGTTACCTTGCTCCTGTAGTCATGGATTTTACTATCTCAAGAAGATCCAAACATTTCTTTGTTCATGTAGTGGGTGAAACTTTATCTTGCTTTCATCTTAGCCTATTTCTTTAAGTTTTTCTGTACACATCTGAAAAATGGTGTTTTGAAATCTTCCCTGGAGGAAAACAAAGGCACTTTGTCTTTAAAAAGCAGCTACTTGCTTGTTTGTTCTACAACTTTTCAAAATAATATCAGCATTAAAAATAAGCAGGGGCCAGTGAGATGGCTCAGTGGCATAAGTGCCTGCTGGCAAGCGTGAGGTCCTGAGGTCGACCCCCGGTATCCACAAAAAAGAAAAAAAAAATAAAAAAGAACAAACTCATACTGTATTATATGAAGCATGCTGGCTTCTTTCACGTGATATGGACAACAGATTTATGGGGCTGACATAAATTTTTAGGGACTACAGCAAAATCACTGATCAAGATTTAAGTCCTCTGTTATGGTTTATATGTAGATGTCCCCCTGAAGCCTCATGTGATCATAGGCAGGACCTTTGGAGGGTGACTGGATTATACTGACATTATAGCTAGTGGCGGGTCACTGTGGGCATGACCCAGAATGTTTTATCTCCCTTCTTAGTTCCTCTCTTGACTCTCTCTGCTTCCCTGTCCCCAGGACAGGAGGAGCTCTCCTCCACTATGCCCCTCTGCCATGCTGCCTTGCTTTTGACTAGGGACTAAAACCTCTACAAACTGTGAGCAAAAATAAACCTCTCCTCCTTTAAAGTTGTGGGTGTTGGGAATTTTGCCCAAGCAATGAAGAAAAAATGAAAACATCATCTCTGATCTAATACTCCCTATTCAGTACTCTTAAACATAAAACTCTTCTATGTTGCTACAGAATTTAAAATTTGGTATAATTGATAGTATGCATCAAAATATTTTTAAATATGTACACTACTCTCCAAGTAATTCAGTATCTGTGAATTTATTGTAAATAGTTAAGAAACTTAAAGATTTAGTAACAAGAATATTAAAATGCTACTTATTACATGAAAAACCTATAAAGAGCTGAGGTGTCCAGCAATAATCAGTAAGTTAAATATGTTTTAGTACATCTACACAATGGACTAATATGCAGACATTGAAAATATTGTAGAAATGACAGTTTTTCCAACTTATCAGAAGAAAGTACACCACAAAACAGTTTGTATAGCATGATTCCACTTTTGTAAAAGAATATATTAAAATATTAATAAATACAGATGCATGCATTCCCTTACACAAAGAAAGAGCATATAAAGACAAATGAGAGTTGGGAATTTGTCTACAATAAGCGTTCGTGGGTTTTGTCATTTTCAAAGTTTTTTAATTATAAAATTAAAATAAGCACAAAGCATTTGGGTGCCAGACTAAGAAGGAATAGAAGGACTGTCCATACCAAGGAAGAGTCTCATCCTGCCAAAGATAAATGTAAATTGTTTAGCTGTCTTTGCTATAACCAGTTCAATTAGTGTCAAAACAAAGGCTCTTTAAAAGGCCATGGACACACTGTATAGCCTGGAGTTTAATTGAGCTAGTTGTAAATTAATTAATTATCTAACATTGTCAAAATGGGCCAAAAGAGGATTCATTCTCTCCCTAGTGCAACTTGAAGCTGATCCTAAACGTAAGCCATAGAGAAATGTCAGTAGCAGCAAACATTCAGTTTTGTAAAATATAGCAGCAGAGGCTTTCCACGTCATTGCTGATTCATGATTGATTTCCTTGCCAAAGTTTGATTTGTTAACATCCCCTCCTCCTTTCCCAGTTTAAGTACCTCCTCTGGCAGAGAAAATGATGCATTTCCATTCTCTCTCCTCTT
Source organism: Erethizon dorsatum (assembly GCA_028451465.1). NCBI lineage: Eukaryota > Metazoa > Chordata > Mammalia > Rodentia > Erethizontidae > Erethizon > Erethizon dorsatum. The sequence goes on along the minus strand of CM051834.1, from coordinate 116,381,302 downwards.
AATCCTTAAGAGTTCAGTTCTGAGATGAAGGAATCAGTGCCAAGTGTCTGAATTAGGGCTCAGAACATTAATCCATGGTGTCCTCTCGTACTGTGTGGCTACAGAATTCATTTCAGCTTTCCTTGTAAGACTGACTCCCACATACACAACCCTCTGCCCCCTGCTTTTCCCCCCAATCCTCTTTTCACAAAGTATCTACTTACTGCAATGATGCATCACCAATATAGAAGTAACTTTTTAACTGGAAATCATATTATCATTATTATTATTATTATTATTATTTAACTGGAAATCGTATCATTATAATCATATTATTATTATATTATTTTGATGCATACTATGAATATTATTATTCATCACAAAGCATTTTCAAATCCTTAAGACTGTTAAGGATTTTTTTTCATTGTAAAGGAAAGAGGTGGTGAAATAAAGCATTAACGTGTGTCCTTATGGATTGCATTTGATTGACTCAAAACAAAAATCTAAATATATATCCCAATGACACTCAATTCCTACTCTGATTTGCAAACACAATAAGGCAAACTCCAACAAGTAGAATGTCAAGAAGCTGATTTTAATTGACTTTAACTGTACAAGCCTACAACTATAAGAGACCGGAAGACAAGCTTACTTTGTTCCAACTCAAAATACATGATAGTCATGGGATCAGATATAAGTGAACAGCCCTCAAGATTGAGTTCTTAAAAAAAGAAATTTTTTTTACAAGGAGTAGATCTGAACCTTGAACTATGACCAGATTTGCTCAGAAGACTGTGCCCTGAAAATCACATAATCATAGTCTCCCCGGGATGGATGTCACACATGCCCAGTGGTAACCCCCACTACAATAACCCAGGACAGTGATATGAGCCGTTCAGAATGTCTTCAGCAACTGAAATTCAAGACCCTCTGACAGCACTACAGGAAAAGTATTCTTTGTGTGCTGAGTGACAATATTTCCAATGGGCGTAGAAGCGACCACTTGGATCTCAGTCTGTCTCCTAGAAATCAACCCTGTAATTACTTTGAGACAGCTAGCACATATCACCCTGAAGCTCCTCTTCCACAAGCTTACCATTCCCAAGTGTACTCCTAATATCATGGCTTGTTATGAATCCCTTCACAGTTGAGATCCCTCTCTCTCAAGCCTACAAGTCCAGTTTTTAAGATAACTGAAGACAGTCAACAGCCACCCCATTTGTTAAAAGCCTCCAATAGTCCCTCTACCCAAATACGGCTGATAAAACTGTTTTAGATTAGGACAGATTGAGGGTGACATCTACTTATTTAGCAAATATATAGAATCTGTAATCAATTCTGTGTGAGATCTTTCTTTTTAAAAAATAGTAACCAGATACTATAAAATTCCCAGAAGAAAACATATGGGGAAAGCTCCTGGACACTGGCCTTGGCAATGATTTCTTGGGTGTCACAGCAAAAACTCAGACCACAAAAACAAAAATAAATAAATGGAACTACACCAAAAAGAATTGTTTCCCTTCTGCACAGCAAGGAAAACAATCAATGAAAATAAACACAAGCCTACAGAACAGAAAAAGGATTTGCAAACTATATATTTGATGAGATCAATATCCAAAATTTACAAAAAACTCACAACTCAATAGCAGAAAGGCAAATAACTTGATTAACAAATGGTCAAAACATCAATAGACATTTTTCCAAGGAGGATAAAAAACCATCAACAGATATATGAAAAATTGATCAACATCAATCATCAGAGAAACATAACTCCAAAAACCAGTGTGAGATACTACCTTTCACCCATTAAAATGACTATTATCAAAAAGTCAAAAAATAGCAAATGCTGTAAAGAATAGAAAAAAAAGGAGTTTGTATACACCGTGTACAAATGTAGATTGGTACAGATACTATAGGAAATAATACGAAGGTTTCTAACGAAATTAAAAATAGAAGTACCTTCTGACCCAGCAATCCTCTTCTGAGAATATGCCCTAAAGAAATGATTTCTATCTTCTAAAGAAATCTGCACTACCATGTAAATTTAAGCATTATTCACAGCAGCCAAGATAAGGAAACAACCTAATAGTCGGTTAACAAATGGAGAAAGAAACTGTGGTACATATACCAACAGAATTTAATTCAGCCCTACAAGAACAAGATCTTGCCATTTGCCACAACATGGGACATTCAGTCAAATGAGTCAGATAGATGAAGAAAAGGTTCACATGAACTCACTTATACACAGAATCTTTTTTAAAAATTCAAATATAGCAACAGAGAGCAAAACAGTGGGACACCTATGGACTAACTAGGTTGGGAAGAAATGTGGAGATGTAGGTCAAAGGATACAAAGTAGCAGATAAGTAGGATGAATAAATGGAGAGTTCTAATGTACAATATGAGGATTATATGTAATAAAATTCTAATGTATTCTGGATTCCTGCTAAATGAGTACATTTTAGCTAGTGTTGACACAAAACCAAAAAAAGAAAAAGGATAACTACAAGGGATGATGGTAATATTTTTCTATTTATATGCATAATGTTACAGCGTATCAAGATGTGCCCCCAAAGCCTCATGCAGTCACAGGTGGGGTGTTTCAAAGGTGGCTGGATTAGGGTGTGTGATGCTAGGATTAAGTTCGTGATGCTGAAATTAGGGATGAGATGCTGGGATTAAGGATTCCCCACCCTGGGTATGGGTGGCACCACCCAAAAGGCAGGTAGCCTGGATATATAATGTAATAGAAAGAAGCTGCTTCACTACCTCACTGCCTTCTGCCTGCCACGCCGTGAACTATTTCTCCTCTGTGATGCCCCTCTGCCATGCTGCCCTGCTTTGAAGCCAGCTGACTATGGACTGAAACCTCTATAAACTGTAAGCTAAATAAACCTTTTCTCCTTTACCTTTTTTTTTTTTTTGTACCAGGAGTCGAAATCAGGACCTTGCACTTGCCAGGCAGGTGCTGTGCAGCTGAGGTATATCCCAGGCCCCTCCCCTTTAAGTTTGGATGCCGGGTATTTTGTCTCAGCAATAAGAAAAAGTAACTAAGATACATACTATAATACTATGTCATATATCTTAAATATACACAAAGAAAATTTATTTAATAGGTGGGCATGGTAGTATACCCCATAGTCCCAGAACACTGAGAGGCTGAGGCAGGAGGATCATAAATTCCAGCCCTGCCTTGGCAACTCAGCACAATTTAGACCATGTCTCAAAATTAAAAAAAAAAAAAAAAAAAAACTTAAAAGGGCAGGGGCTCAGTGCAAAGGCACTAGGTTCAATGCCCAGTATGGTAGGTAGGCAGGCAGGCAGGTAGACAGAGATATGCATGAAATAACTAATAAAAACTCAAGTTTCACTACATCTAACATTTCTCAAATGAACTTTAAGTGCTATCACTCTACCATAAATTTCTCTGTAACTGTAGATTTCTAAATATTTAAGATTTTGAAGAACTAGAAATAAGTGAGATCAGTATTGGTGAACATAAAATAAAAACATATATACATACATAAAGAATAAGCTCAAGGGAGAGACCTGCTAATCCTACCTTTCTAAGCATGTAACACATTCTAATTCCACATTTACTCCATCTTCTGGTCTCTTAGGAGTCCAATACTCAAAGGCAGAATTAATCAGCATGCCCAATTAATCAAATATTTATTGAGTATCTACTATGTGTTCAGTATGCTAAATAATAGCAAGACTATAGAGGAAAACCTTGAACGCATAATCACTGTCTGCTAGATAGCTAAAATCAACTTAGGGAGATAAATATCCACTTTAAAAAAAAGCAATGAGTAACATAAAGCAGTATAAGTAAAAGTTCAAAATAAATGATACAAAATTTGAACATCTAAAAAGATGCTGCAAGATATCAGTGACAATGAAGACCTCCAATTCCCTCCTAGCTCCAAAGTACAGTAACTTGTCCAAATAAATGAGTGACAAAGTTTACCTATTAATAAAATTTAATTCCTCTGACTGCCACTTCTTCCAGACCTATCTAATCCTAAAATGTAGCATCACTGGAGCAATAATAGTTGAAGAATTTTTGTTCCTGAAAGAAAGATGAATTCTCTAGGTACATCATAAAGGGTAGGTGAATAGATGGGAGGGCTTCATTTGAAACTGGAATTACAAAGTTCTCCTTAGGGATAAGACTATTATACATCGAGAATGCATGATTTTGCTTTTTAAACTTTCTACATCACCTAAAGATGGACTTCCCTAATATTCAATTGTGTTCTGTGATGAACAGTGTTATTTGGGGATTTTAGGAGATAAGGAAGAATATATCAGCAGTACAGCTGGCAAAGTTATTTTGGAATTAAGCAATTCACTGACCATGCTGGGGCTAGAATGCAACAAAAATAACACAGTCTTTATGTATATCCATGGAGTGAAAACTGTTATCCATAATTTTGCTAATTACATACTGTAAGAAAACAGGAGTGAACCTTGCCTACACTGCCCTCCATAAGCAGCTCCTCATCAGGCTGACCACTGGGCTGTTTCACTGTCAGCAGCTCACCAAACGACTACTTTTCTACATTGCTTGGTCTTGGTTCTGACCACAACCCAGTGCTAAACTATTTTTCTTCTTTAAATATTTTAAGTGGCGCACAAAACACTTACAATCTTCAAGCTGCTATTGCCTCTCAAAAAGTCAAAAGTGTGGTAAGTGGCAGCAAAAATATTACCTTCTTCCACTGTTTACAGAACAGCTGTGCAAGTCCAAGACCTTGATTCTTAACCTTTTATGGGTCACTGAACCCTTAGAGAATCTGACGAAAGCTAGGAAAACATGTATACACAAGATCTGCTCATCACTTTTGCAAAGTTCTGAGTCCTTTAAATCCCAACTCAAAGTTAAAGACTTCTCAGCCAGCCTATGAACCCCATGGGACAGTGATTGTGTTCTTCTTCCTACATCCAGTTCTTAAAATGACCATGGCCCTGTGGTAACCAATTCTAATCCACCCAAGACATGGCTAGACAAGCATGGTGGTGCATGGCTGTAATCCCAGCACTGTGAGAGGCTGAGGCAGGAGGACTGCAAATTCAAGCCCAGGTTTGACACAATTGGGGGGGGGTGCTAAGTGGATAAGAATAAGTGGATGGATGGGAAATAAAATACTACTGTTATTCAGAATAGATACCTGGGCCACTACTCTCTGAGAGACTCAAACTTAGTAGGTGTTGGTAGCACCCAAGAATCTTTAATTTTTATAAAGCTCCAAGATGATTTTGAAAACAATATAGCTTAACTCAGCAGGTAAAAACTAAATACTTCCTAATATGTTGCTAAGAAAGGATATACACATCCATGTGGTGCTCAAACAAAAATGGGGAAAACAAGTTGTCCCAACTGCTCCAAGTTGGCCTGAGAAACTGCTAAGTACCAGAGTTTACAATTCTGATAATAAAGAAAATCTGATTCCTGTGTGCAGTGGTTTGCTTGGTTTTGTTTTCCCTGGAAGGTCCTGCTGTGATTCACAACCAGACATCTACTTGTAGCTACTTTACAGCAAGATGTTTTAGCACAGCTGCCCGAGAGATCTCTGTATCATTAGAAGCAGTTTTACTAAACCTTCCTGACAAGTTCTCACTCCAGAAACTCAAATCACAAAACAGAAATGAAAGTACTCTACGTTAGAAATTCCTGACTGGATAAAATTTTGTTTTAAATAAAACTACGTTCTTAACAGGTGTGTGGCATAAAACACCTTCAAGGATATAAATTATGCCCCATTTGTTAAGACCTGACGATTAAAACACTAGGCTTCACCTACCTGATTAGGTGTCTCTATTACTTCTTTTCTACAAAACTAAGACTTTTTTTTTTTTGTGTGGGTACCGGGGGGTCGACCTCAGGACCTCAGGCGCCAACAGGCACCCGTGCTGCTGAGCGATATCACCGGCCCCTTTTTCGTATGTGGGATCCGGGAGTTGAACTCAGGCCCTCGCGCTTGCAAGGTAGGCGCTTATGCCGCTGAGCCATCTCACCGGCCCCAAAACTAAGACTTTTAAAATTCTGTTCTCTAGCTGGGTACAGTGGCACACACCTGTAGTCCCAGCTACTCAATGATGGGTTGAACCCAGGAGTTCAAGGTCAGCATGTGCAGCAGTCACCATATCAAAAAAGTTCTGTTCCCTTCCCCATTTTCTACAGTTGAGTCTTTCTTTCCTTCAAACAATAAATGATTTTAGATCCCTGACCATGTGCCAGATTTCCTGGCCTCCTGCACAGTACAAGGTGAACACCAGAGACAGCAGGTTCCCTCTCTGTGTGTTGCTCACAATCTATCATCTGTGGCTATTTTAGGAAGTTATTTCATGAAAACACCAAATTCCTTAATGTACATACGACATTTATAACATTACTTACTAGGTGAAATGGCAAGCTGATGGTCTAGAGGAAGATTCAAGATTGTAGGGAGTTGTTGTTGTTTGGGCTGTTTTGTTTTGTTTCATTTTGGTACTGGGGATAAAATCCAGGGCCTCAAGCATGCAAGGCAAGCATTCTACTACTGAGCTACATCCCCAGCTCCAGGACCATAGTTTCTACTGAAAAGCTGAGGCATATCTCTGTATGACATCTTCCTCATCCTCAGCAACATGGTATGTGTTCTGGAGAGAACCAGGGCCACAGAAACAAGAAGTTGGAGTTACAGGCCTGGCCCAGCTTCCACTGTAGCCTCTAGTTTGAACCAATTCTTAAGAATCCCATCTACCTTTGGCTGAATATTTGTAGTATCTGTCAGGTAATTTATAAGCATTAACTTCAAAACAACCCTGAGGACAAGTAGAAGTACACCTCGATATTATAAATAACAACATAATCAAAAAACATTGGCTGAGTGCTAAATAGTAGACCCAAGATTCCCATACAGGTCTAAGTCCAAATTAGACAAGAATTCTGTCATTTACAGATTCAAAGTTTCCTCCAAATTCTAACACTGTGCATTTGGTGCATTTTATAAATCTTGAGGCCCAAAAGTAGTGTCTTACTAAAGGTAGTGAAGGGTATTGTTACTAACTCCTGCATACCTCAGTGTACAAGTTTCTTCACCTATAAAATGGAGCTCTTGAGTGGCAACTAATAGAGTTATGCCCATTAGTAGTGTATGGAACACAGTAAATGCTCAACTAATGTTCATTATTATTATTACAAACTACGTAAATTCAACTCTGATCTGGTAACTAAGGAATAAATAAATTTCACTATTGCTAAAAATTACAGAAAATATCTTTAAACTTTATTTACCACATTTGCCCACAAATAATATTTTTAAATTAAGAAATAAAAATAGAATTTAAATATTTAGAAACTTCTCTTTATATACAGGTCTAATTTACCCATAACAAACCCAGGCTCCAAGCATACCTCATGCAGACAGGCTCTTTGCTGCCTTTCACACCTTCAGAGAATGTTCACAGTCTTCTTGCTTCAGAGGACTGTTCTGAGAATAAATGTCTGTAAATACCCTTTGGAATATTTTTACAATGGCTCTACACAAGCACACATTACTACAGGCATTATACATTAACTGGTTACACATGACAATGCAAGAAATGCCTGAAACATCTTTCCACTCCTCAGGGTCCGAACACCATCTTCCCTACGAAAGAATTTTGTTGCATTATCTCACAAAAATGAACCACCACCACCTGCTATAACAGTGACGGTGAACCTTTCAGAGACTGAGTGCCCAAACTGCAATCCAAAACCCACTTATTTATCCCAAAGTGCAATTAAACCTGAAGCTCAAACACTGGGGCAATGTGGCTCACGTGCCAACAGAGAAGCCTCTGCATGCCTGCTGTGGCACGTAGGTTCATCACTACTGAACTATAATGCTCACTGTATGTTATACCCTGTCATAAGCACTGTACGATGAGTCAATATCATCCTCATATGCATTACTCTTATTCTATTTTACAGATAAGAAAGTTAGATTGAAAAAGAAAAAAGTCACACAGCTAGTAAGTGGCAAAGCTGGGCTGTGAACTCAACTAATGGCACAGTGACCTCCAAAAGATTCCTGTCTTCATTAACATTCTCCCTCTATTCTTAATCAAAAAACAAGCTCTCCATAACAACCCCTCCCCAAAGCAATGTAGCGGAGATTATTAACACTACCACTTTCTACATTTCATCAATAGTTACGAAGGCATATGCTAGCCCAGTGTCTCTGAGGACAGGGCCCCTTGCCTCCTCTCCATTTACATAACCCTTTTCCTTTCTAAACATAATGGTGGTGCTCAAGAAAGTGATGAATGAATTAATTAAATGAGTGTTACTCTTGAGCTTCTCATCATTCAAGGAGACGAGTATTTTTATACTTCTTATATTTCACTTTAATATTAACCTGCATTTGGGGGTTAATGTTTTGCTTTTGTTTACTTCCTAAGCAAAACTAATCTTATTTTCTCTGCTCAGGCAATACATTTCATTAATTACTAATTCAACAGACCAAAGAGAAACAGGCTATTCAGCTGTCAGATCACACAAGACCTTTTTAATATAGTACTTCAGTCTTGCGGAAATTTTTAAGCAGAATTTGTTTTTTAAGAACCAGTTTCTATTTCAATGACTTAAAAAAGAAACTGCCCTTATGGGAGAAAAGAGCATATAAAAGGTAATAAACATTTAATGATCCAATAATTGGTTATATCAGAGCAATCACTGTTCAGTAATTAACTTCTTTTCAGCTTGTTCACTTGATATTTTGAACACCTTTGATAGACCCAGAATTATCCATATTATTTATACGAGATAGAACCTTGCAGAAGAATACAAAACACAACAAAGTTTCCAATTACCCACACTTATTTCAGTGTCTTTCCCATGTGCCCTTTGTTTTTAAAAAGCCAAGTGACTAGAAAACCCAAAAGCATCCCACGCCCTCGGCATGTAGTGGGGAACAAAGCAACAGAAATTACTGCTAAACTGTGGGGGCTGTGGACATGGCAACAAGAAAGGGTTAAAGGAAAATACAACAGAAAATTAGAGCTTAAAAGATACAAAAAAATAACAATAATTAAATCATACCACCAGGAAAGAATACAGTGAACAGCTGGTATGTTGTTACTATGCAAAATTACAATTAAGCGCAGGTTAATGTCATTTCCAACTAATTACCCAGTCAGTCGGAAGAGACACACTAAGAGATTTCACTTTACCTCCTCCAACAGTTTTCCCTACTTGTGTCTCACTGCCATCCACACAATTATAAGGCTCCTTGCTTTTTTTTTATTAAGTCACCCATCTCATTTCTGTCAGAGGACCCTCGCCCCTCCTTAAGGGCTGATGTTAGAAGCTGCTCACATTTCAACACCTCCTTCACACACTTCTCTGCGTGCCACTTCCTTCATATGCAAATAATGTTCACAGTGTCCTCTGCAACCCTGACTGCCTAAATTCCTCTGTCATTCCGTCTCCTCATGCTGTTCCTCTCTATTTTCCAAATATCCTGTATGAAGAGGAAAGTATTGGTCACTTAACACATTACAGATAAAACACTCCTTAACACTGAGGTGTTTAAGAGCTTACACAAAAAGGACTACAGTAACACTTTCTACATCAGTCATATATATAGTTTGTTTGTTTTTTTTTTGTTAAAAAATTAAAAAATCTACACATTCCGTGTAACTAGTTTTCCACCTCCACCCAAAGAAGAGGCAGGGAATGTGCCTCAGTGGTACAGCGCATGCTTAATTAGCATGCTCAAGGCTTGGGTTTTAATCCCTACCACCACCACCACCACCCCCCACCAAAATAATCCCCCAAACAGAAACTGCCACTGCTGTGGCTAGAAATCCTATTATTCTGCCCAATACTGTGTTCTCCCAGTGTTCTCCCACAACACTGCCATTTGAAAGGAACTTGTAAATAAACACACAAGAAGCATATTACACAGAGGTTCTGTGGTTTACACGCCTGACAGCAGACTCACAGAACTACTTCAAGGCCAGAAGCACCCTTTTCTTACAAAAGAGAGGGCAAGCTAATTTGAAAAACCTTCCTGAGCCCACTTCTGGTAAGAGTTGAAGGGAAGAGACAAAGGTCTGACAATCCCAAAACAAGAAAGAACCTTCAAATCTAAATCACTCAGGCTCTCCTCTTATCCACACACCTTGGGCACTGCTCCAACTGCATGCCACACCAAAGAGCATGACACAACCCCTCCTGCTTCACACATGCCTGAAAGCAGAGGTCAGATAATTTATCTGTTACTGCCACCTTTGAGAATCTGCTTGGTAAAGAAAATGCAGCAGGGGGAGAGACAGAGGGGAGAAAATGGGCAGTAGTTTCTCTGCTACTAATGGACAGCTAACTGCAGACTGGCATAACAGATTTCAGTTCCTTTGCGCACATAGGAATATTTCTTTAATCAATGTACTGTAACAAAACAAGCCTCTGGTGTACTTTTGGAAAGATGGAAAGCCATTCAGAGCAGGGTGATTGGAGTCTTGTCACCTGTATAGTTGATAGTGGTGATCAGCAAGATGGGGGAGTATGAGGCAGAGAGGAGCAGCTCTTATATGCACAGAGCCCACATGCCTGCCAGCAAGTACAGATGTGCAGCTGCTGGCATGGAATTATTAGTCACCATGGCCACCAAGCGTGGACAGCTCTCTCCCTCCACTGGCATATAGCTCAAGCGCAAGGTTTACTCCAGTCTCTGTACCAAAAGCATCCGTTTCCAAAGAAAAACAAACAGGCAAACCTGCTGCCTAATACAGACAGAACATCTCCCATCAAGAATCTAATAATTCTTTGGTGGGGGGAAAAGAAGTAGGAAAAAAAAAAAAAAACCTCAAGGAAACATCATTACCTTTGGCCTTGAATAGGATGGCATGGAGAGATTATCCTAGGATGGGGAAATGCTTTTTTTTAAAGTCTGTTAACCACAAAGCCACTCTTCTTCATGTACCAAACAAATAAAGATACCTGGCTACTGAGATACATTTACTAAGTTACTCAGGCAGTAATGACAAAACCTTTTTCTTTACTAAAATCATAACCACCAGGGTTGGTAATCTGTCCTTACACATCTTTCAAAAACTATCATGAGAATACTTTTAGTGAATTAGATTTCTGAAAAAATAGATATTAGAATGTAATTTTGACATACGCTGAGAGCATTAACAGTCACTATTATGAACTAATTGAGGCCTGGATCAAAATACAGAAAAACAATACAAGATTCAGATAGCCAAAAACTTACAGAAATAAGAGCAATTAAAAAGCACCTAGAACTTAATACCCACACAGGATGCTTTTCTCATTTGTATCTTATTATATTATCAACTTTTACTCATGTCTCTATCATGGAATGTGAGAAGGGGTAAAAGAGGAAATTTGAGAAAGGTAATAAACATCCAAATATTTTTGGCAACGTTCTAGTTCTTTGCCTAATTATCATTATGTGGGTGTTCACTTTGTGATAACTCACTGAGTTGTACACTAACACTTTTTTCAGGATGTGTTCTATTTCACAATGCATAAACTTTTAAAAATAAATATGCATGTATGTTTTATTTTCAGAAAGGGTTTGGTAACACAGCAATTATTTTAAACCACTACTATTACCACTGCCCCAAGGAAACAATAAAAAATATTTTCTAAACTAATGATTCCAAAACTTCTGTACAGGGGCTTGTTATAAAAGAACTCCTGGGGTAGTAAAGTGCTTGCCTGGCATAAGGGAGACCCAGAGACATGGCCCAGGAATCTGTACATGTAATAAGATAAGGTGCAGATGTGCAACTGTGTTTGGAAATCACTGGGTGGGCAAGGCAAAATTTTTTGATTTACAACCACCTGAATGCATTGCAATCCAGATTCTCCATACCCAAAATTGATGGCAGAAAGTCTCATTATTTAAAGTTTTGCAGAAGCTATAATAACTAAAATGGTATTCTCTCAACAAATACAAAATGCTTGGCCTTCATGAAATCTTTTTCCTCACCATTACACCTACCTATAAGGAAGCTAGTATGTTATCATCAATATATGTAACTCTTAGTGGGAACCTCCTCCTGCAAATTTAAGAATAGAAACAAATCAATTTATTTGTCTGTGGCCACAAGGGATTCTGGCTTATTGGCAAAATACGAACGTAAGCTTTTCCACAGCACAGTCTGGGAGCCTGTCTCTATTTTCATTCTCATTATTGTGTCATTGGTAGTTTTGATTTCCAGAGGAAAATGACAGGAGCAAAGTCATTCAGCTAAAAATTCAAAAGAAAAATTAGAGTTCATAGTTTCAACCCTAGAAAAAACTCTACCTATTATGTTCTAGGTTTCCATTAAGGCCCTTTGAAGGTTTAAATCCAGTCCACATTTCCCCTTTCAGATTTCTATTCTCTAGTTTTAGATAACCATATTAATTGGGGTTGGAAGCTTCTACAGTAAATTCAATTTTCCTCTCAGGCACAGCACTACCCTGGGGTCTTTTATCTGAAAGCACAATTGGGAAACCTACTGGATAATTTGTTTTAAAATACCAAAGCACTTGTTTTTAAACAAAGCATTAGCCAAGGAAAGAGTTTACAACAAAAGGAATCATGATATGAAAAGAAAAAACAAATAAAAACAAAAGCCTGAATGTAGGAGACTCTAAAACCCCAAGGATCAAGGTGGTTCCTTCTATTCTGTTTTTAAATCTTATTTGCCAAACAATAGCTAAAGAAGGCTTGAATTTAGGCCTTTAAAAAAATTAAGTTAGTTGTGTCCCATTGGAGGTTAAAGTAAAAAGGCCTAAATGAAAAAAGCAAACACTCTTCCAAGAACCTCCAGTCATGCAAAACTCAACAAGAGAGTGCCTCTTATATTTCTTTTTAAGATTTTCTCTCCACTTTTTTTTTTTTTTTTGTGGGTACCCGGGGGTCGACCTCAGGACCTCACGCGCCAGGAGGCGCCCATGCCGCTGAGCGATATCACCGGCCCCTTTTTCGTATGTGGGTTCCGGGAGTCGAACTCGGGCCCTCGCGCTTGTCAGGCAGGTGCTTAAGCCGCTGAGCCACCTCACCGGCCCCTCTCTCCACTTTTTAATTAAGCCTACCAAAGACTAGAAAGATATCTTCCAGAATAGGTCAGATAACTCCACAGGCAAATGTTAGTTTCTAAAATGTCTACACCCTCCTCCCTAGGGCGAAATCATAAGGTACACAGCTATTTTAATCTAGTTTATCCACAGGAGAGCAGGTAACACAAATTAAGTTTATAAATTTTCAGTTCACTTAAATGTCTAAAATATTTTTAGTTGAAGCAATACAGTACAGTGGGAAAAGCAATGACCTATATACTGGGCAACCTGGGTTCCACACCTCTGTCCTACCACTAACTCACTAGGTCATACAGAACAATTATATAACATAATTTACTAGAACTCTGTTTTTTCATCTGTAATAAGAAACCAGCTAAGGTGTATTATCACCTCGGAATGTGGGGATAGTGTGTGTGTGGGGGGGTGAAAGCCCTAGTAAAAACATCAGAATAAAACTCTTTAGGAAGTATTATTTAATTTCATTATATAGTGATTATATAGTGATTATATAGTGATTCAAGTCAGGCTCCAGAGCCAGAATTAATGGGCTCCAAGGGACACACTAGATGATCTTGAGCATAAACTCTGTGCATGTCTCCTCTCCTATAAAACTGAGACCATAACAGTACCTACACCTCATGGGACTACTGTGTGAGGACAACAAAGGTGACTTTTTGCAATTAGAACAATACCTGGCCCACAGCAACTATGCTCACTACTGTTATTATCATCACTGCATCCATGCTGGGCTGATGGTGAGAAAACAAATTGATGAGTGAGTACTTTCATGTCACATTCTTTCATCAAAGAGGAAACAGAGATCTTGTGTCTCTCTACAGTAATTGTGAAACAATCTTCACTTCCTTGAGCCCTCAGATGTCGCTACACTTACTTATTCCCAAACCTGTTGATTTTGGGAGATACACAAGTAATAGCCTCTACTCATCTGCACATAGTCCCCACACACCCACAGATTTCTAAACACACTGAGGGAAGCCTAATCGGGAGTGTTTTCATCACCTTAAATAACAAAACCAACCCCCCCAAAAAAACTACTCTCATTTCCTGTTTTCCCACATCCTGACGTTAAAATATACTTTAGGAATCCAAAAGCTAATAAACAACAAACAGTATTTTTGCTTATTATTTTATTTTTAAATAATTCTCTTTAAGAACCCAGAGGTATGTAATTTACATAATATGATTTTTTTTTCCTCTTCAGTCAACAAGCACATCTGATGATGAAGTTAATCCAGGAAGGAAACCCTATCAACCATCGTCTTCCTCCACTTAAGCCAAAGGCTTTACTATTTCTTATTCAGTAATTTTTTCCTCAAACTTTCCATTTTCTTCTCAACATCTATTTTATTGATTAACCCCAAACACCACCTCTAAGCCATTCTCTCTACCCAGAGTTCCAATGGTATTCATCAGTGCCCAATTCCCCTGACTGCTGTGGAAGACTGTGACAGATGTAAACTTCACTTCTGATTAAGTCTTTCCAATGAGAGTAACCTGATAGCCTTACCCAGCAGAGAGCCCTAGAAATAAACTTTCATTTTCTGTCCTCCTTTCCTTCAAATTTATAAGCACGCCGATGGATTAGGGGATTCACTTTAAGCAGTAAGAGAATCAAGTATTATTATTTCTTCAGCATCTTCTCTAAGCTTAAATCTTTGCCATACATCATTTTCATCATGTTAAGCTAGTAATAAAATAAAATTTGACCAATCTAAAAGTCCCTTCAAACTTTAATGTACCAATGCTTAACTTTTCTTAAAGCAATATATTCATGAAAGCATTTATAATCAAAATCTTTAGAATAAAAAACATAATTTAGCAGGATTAGACAAAAACATTACTCATCAAATGGTACCCATAGAGCAGTGGTGGTGATCCCATGACATGCATGACGCAGTAGGCATGCAGAACCCTCTCTGTCTGCAGGCAAGCCAAGTTGCCCCAGCAGCTGAAGATCGGATATGCAGGCTTAGTTGCAGTGTTGGCACTTTGCAATAGATAAGTAGGTTTTAGGTTGCAGTTTGGGCACTAGGTCTCTCAAAGGTTTGCCATCACTGCCCTAGAGCTTTTCTAAGGGAGGTTCACATAGCCCCTCTACCACCACCTTTCTGTGTTAGACACCAAAAAAGAACAGGATACCAGAATGTAACATCATCCCCGAGGGCCCCAGAATGAGGGCACAGTCTTTGTTTAGTTCATTATTTTACCTCCAGTGCTTAGATCAGTACCGTGCACAGAGAAGAAATTCAATAACTATTTCTTAATGGATGAGTAGGCTGAAGAGGATGGAGATGTTGCCAGGAACTAAGGCCCACAAGGAATAAACAGGCCTGACATAATCCACGGGTGAAAGCACTTTTGAAGAATGTCAGGTCACAGATGGGTCCACAGAGAACCAAGCATTCTGGTGGCAGGGCACATCTTACTGCATATTTTACCACTGTTAAAACTCTTAACACAGGCCAAAAAGGCCCTTTGGCACCATCCCAAAACACAGAGCCTTCCTATAAAGATGTGTGTAACTCCAGGTGTTCTAAAGGAAACCTGTGTCCCCACTAACTTCCAAGATAACTGTATAACTTTCACCACCCCCAAACACTTCCAGTAGGTGGTGTCTCCCACCACCTCTGAATTTCTCAGTCCTCTTGCTAATGCTTCATACCTGGTCCCTAAGTACCTGATGGTTTCTGGTAAACAGGTAAATGTACACTCAGCTTGTCTTATATAGTAATGGGAGAGAAAAGACAGAATCAGAGGAGGAGCTCCCCAAGACATTACCTCCCAGCCCCCTGGAAAGCATACTAAAAAGGGCAGGAGTGAAAATAAAAGGGCCAGGAACAACTGACAGACATAGCAAAGAAAAACTAACACACCCTCCAGGGCAGCGGGTCTCTGCCCTGACTGCACACTGGAATTCCCTAGGTGAACTTTCAGACTTTCTGATGGTTACGAGTAGGCGCTTCTTTCATTCTCTCATGATATGAGGACTCTAAAGTTCCCCAGAATATTAGAATATGCAGCCATAGCTCCGGGTTCCTCCTCAGGCAGTACATACTAAAAATGACCTACAATTTTAATAAAGGTGCAGTAAGATTTATCAAAGCTAGTGGTAGGAACACAGGTTATTGTGTGACGCTCTGTATTATTCTATATTCATAAAATATACATCCATGCATTTATATATGTTTTAATGGTACTGGCAGTTGAACCCAGGGAATCCATTTCCAGCCATTTAATTAATTTATTTATTTATTTTTATTTTGAGACAGTATCTCCCTGATTGCTCAGGCTGGGCTCAAACTTACAATTTTCCTGCCTCAGCCTCCTGAGTAGCTGACATTACAGGTATGTACCACTATGCATGGCTACAAATACATTTTAAAGCAAGCATATGGTATTCTGGTCCTCAAAAGCAACAGTACTGAAAAGATGGTTTTACATTCCCGTGGCTTATAGGCACGGATGGTGTCTGAGGCTTTTACTTCAGTGGAGGAAAAAAAATCAAGTTTGGTCTACTGACTTGAAAATGCTGACCTGCATTCTGTAACATGCTTCACAGTACAGGTCTTGAAAAATGCTCTAATCAAACTCAGCTTGAAAAGACCAAAGATAACTGCTTAACCAGCAATCCACCTAAAATCAGCAGAGCTACTTGGACAGAGCCAGGTTGGCTGTGAAATCGTTTATACAGTATAGTCAAACATTTGGAGTCATGGAAGTGGGTTGTTACAAGACAGCATTACTACCAACAATCAGGCCTAGAACTATCTTATCATAGGTGTGAGAAGAACATACCCCTAAACACAAAGTTCGTCCTCAGACAACCACTCCCCACTTCATGGGAGAGGCAGTGCAGGCCCAGGACTCAGAGAGTCTGGGTTCAAATCCTCACTCTACGACTTTCTACCTACATGACCATGGGGAAGTTACTTAATGTCTCTGTACCTCAACCTCCTTAAATCTGAAATAAGAACACTAATGTCACCTACCTCACAAGGTAAGGTTGTGAGAGTTAAATGTGACAACGCACTTAAAACTCTGAGTATAAGGAATGCCACAAGCAGTAAGACCCTGATAAATGGGAGCTGTTATTAAATTACTCAAATGGTGGCAGATTTGGGCAGTGAAGATTCAAGCTGTTTTCCAATTTGTGCTGACTGGACATTGGAATCCTATACATTCTTGACACATGTCTTTTGGAAGAACCATACCCATAATCAGGAAAGAAGACAGAAATCTTCAGGTCCAAAAGAATGCCCCATGCCTCCTGAGGTCTGGAACAATGGCAGCAAGGTGCAATGAGAAGCTACCATAAAAGAATACAATATATGAGTTCTAGATTTGGTCTTGTTTCACTACCAACTGTGTGACTTTGAGGAAATGAAAAACACTTTTTCAGTTGGCAAATGAGCATTTTGGATAGTTGTCTTCTGCTCGTTCTCTCATATCCCTCAAGTTTAAAATTAGAAGTCCCTGCAGACCCCTGCCCCATCTCTGCCCCTCTTCCTCAATGGTTTCATTCTACCCACATGGCCTCCTACGGGTGCACATACTAAGCCATTCCTTCCTCTTCCCTTCTCTCTTCTGGAACGCTCTTCCCCTGGCTATCCAGTGTTCTTGCTCCCTCATTTCCTTCAGTTTTCCACTCAAATATCACTTCCTTGAATATACCACCCTCTGTATAAAACCTGTCACTACCCAACATATTATACACTTGCTGACTTATCTATAATATGTCCCCCTCCCACTGCTAAAAAGAATGCCATTAGAACAGATATTTATTTCTCTTATTTACTGCAGTTATCTCCTGTTCCTAGAACTGTTCCTACTTAGCACACAAAAATTTGCAACAAATTTTTCAATGAAAGAATAAATAAAAGAATCTAGATATCTCTTCCTTCCCAAAAAAGAATCTTATCCTAATTTATAAAAACAGGTAGCCAGGCATAGTGGTGCATGTCTCTAATCCCAGCACTCTAGGAGGCTGAGGCAGAAGGATTACAAATTTGAGCCCAGCCTGGACAATTTAAGTGACTTAATGAAATCCTGTCTCAACATAAATAAAAAAGGACTGAGGATACAGCTCAGTGCAAAGGCCCTGGGTTCAAACCCCAGTACCACAGGAAGCAGGGAGGAAAAGATAAAGGGAAGAAGGGAAGGAGGAGAAAAGAAATGAAAAAAAGGCAAAGGATGGGGTTTTTCTGATTAAATAAGATCAGAAACACTGCTCAGCTGACCCAGTGTCCCCTAAGGTACCCAAGTCACTGCCCAACATGATCTCCGAAGTCCCTTCCACTAGGAAAGGCCACATTTGGTAGACCCCAAGCAGAAACATTACATTTGATAAATGACTCTATTCTGTGATTCCACTTACTACTGATCAGCAGCTACAAAAAGACCTCCAAAATTCAAAGCATACCATGTCCCAGAACTGTTGCACACCTAAGATACCTAAATCAGAGAGTAGGCCTGCATCTTTCCATGCCCTGTCACATGGTCCCAGTATCTCTAGAACCTATCATTTAGCCTCTTGGCTGTATTAATCTCACTCCTTCTAACAGAGGGAGGAAGAGGGGTGATGGATTTGAGACCCATGTAGAGACAGACACTATAAATGGAGGATACTGATTCTACAACATAGCAGCCATCTCATGGCTTCCTGACTTTGCTATGTAGACTTTTTTCCATCTAAATGACTCTCAAATAAAATCATTCCTGGGTTGGCCTACTTTGAACTCACATTCAGGAAAAGAGAAGTTAAGGGAGGCTCATGGAAAATAACTGCACAAGACATAAACAGTCAGAAGAAACACTCCTGAGAAGTCAACTGGCTGCAATACTGTGATGGAGACTACCCACCCTTCTCAAAATTGTAGGGGAGATATGAAATACACTCAGCAAACATGTAAACAGGGCCTTTGCAAATTTCTGTCATCCAGTCTAGCATGCTGGACTAAGCAAGAGTCACTGATTAATAACATGGTGACCCATCCTCTAACACCTCTATAACATTCTCTATAGTAATCTAATCCTTAAAGACAATTTAATGCCTTGTATGTCCATATGTTTTCTAATGACACCACTGCTGTCAGCGTGCGACAAGAGTGCTTCTTGGAAGATGGAAGTAATGACAAAGCACATCATTGGGAAGGCAATTATATGCAGTACTAGCCATTTTTCAATGACCATATGGGCTGTATTTCAACAACGCAATTTCCAAATCAGTCTGAGTGTACATATTTCTCTGTTCCTAATCTCAGGCATACCATACAAAACAAAGTAAGAGTATGACTGAAATATGGACAGTCAATAAATCTATGACAAGAATGCTAAAGCAATGTTGATTTGCAAACAGTAAATAGAGAATGGCCCGGAGGGAAACTGACACCCATCTTTGCCAGTCCATCTTCACACAACTGTATTTTCTTAAACAAAAACTTCACAAGACAGGCATTTATAACCACCAGAGAGGCAAGAAAGGACACAAGAAAATGTTTAAAATTCAAAATTCTTTTTCTTGATGTCCCTTATTAAATTTACGACCTTAAGAATAATTTCTCTATACTTTCTTTATTTGTTGGAAGAATTCCTGATCCCTTATTAACTTCAAAAAGGTTTGTGTTGACCAAAAGAAATAATATAACATTTGGAATGTGATAAAATTTGAGAATCATTGTATTAATTTACTCAATCAGAATGTGAGGAAATGTCTTAGTTACTTTTCTCATTGCTGAGACAAAATACCAGACACCCAAAGTTAAAGGAGAAAAGGTTTATTTAGCTCACAGTTTGTAGAGGTTTCAGTCCATAAATGGCTGGCTCAAAGGCAGGGTGGCACATGGCAGAGGGGCAACAGTTCACAGTGGACAGAAGGTAGCAAAGCAACAAGGACCTTTAGTGTCTTTTTGCCCTTTATCTTGTATCCAGGCTACTGTGATTAGGGAGGGCCATGTTAAACCAATCAGTAGACTGATTCAGTAATCACCTCCCCTTAAACCTAGCACCTTTAATCCTAGCACTGCACCATGAATCAATCACACACTGGAGATTCTGCCACCTCTGGAAAAAAGCCCCACCTATTACCCCATGAGGTTTTGGGGGGACATCTAGACACAAGCCATAATAGGAAGGTCCTACAGCTTTGGGGAAAGTATCTTTCAATGTAAACACATGCAATTAAAAATGTTCTTGTAAACATTTTCAGTATTTTTCTATTACTTTGAATTGTTAAAGTACAATATTACTTTATCTGAATAGTTTACTTGTTTACTAAATTTCAGGATATGACAGGGTAGAAGCGTATTGCAAGAATTTTTGAGTATGTGTTGCACACCTGGCAATGTCTTTAATATTTACCATGTCATTTCACTTAATAAAATCTTGGAAGCAGCCTGCATGTCCATCAACAGGTGAATGGATAAAGAAAATGTGGTATTCACTATTCTGCCATAAAGAAAGGTAAAATTGAGTCTTTCATTGGAAAATGGATGCACCTTGAGACCATAATGTTAAATGAAATAAATCAGACACAAGCTTAAATACTGCATTTTATATGAGAAACCCAAAGTATAAATGAAGAGCAAAATAAAAGATAATAGGAAATAGGGAGATAGAATTTTCTCAGATGGGAAGATCAATAGATGGAAAGAGGGAAAAGGGATGAAAAAGGAATTAAGATGTGTTATGTACATGTACCAACTCCACACAAGTAATGTAAATATGGACTGCAAACATGTACAGAACTAAAAAAAAAAAAAAAAAAAGAAATTATCAAAGGCAAAAAAAAAAAATTCAAAGTTCCTATCTAAGAGTTTCAATTCTGAGTCAGGCCCTAGAGGTAATATAGAACATGCATTTTACACATACATAAAATTAAAACATAAGAAATCAACTTTAGGTCCAGGGATATAGCTCAGCGGCACACTGCCCGCCTGGCAAGTGCAAGGTCCTGAGTTCAATTCCCAGTACCAAAAATCAAAACAAAACAAAACAACAACAACAAAAAAAAGAAAGAAAGAAAGAAAGAAAGAAAGAAAGAAAGAAAGAAAGAAAGAAAGAAATCAACTTTGAAACCCTCAACTTAAAGATGTGGTTCCTACTGCACTAGATTTTTATAGTTACAGTTAAATTTCAAAGGACAGGGCTGGTGAGATGGCCGGTGAGATGGCATAAGCGCCTGCCTGGCAAGCGCGAGGTCCTGAGTTCAACCCCAGGTACCCACACACAAAAAAAAAAATTTTCAAAGGACAGACTTTGATTTGGGTTTCCCCTACAATTACAATCTGTAAAGACAGAACTCTATTTCCTTTTTAGATGTGCAAAAGGAAAACTATGCTTACTGAAGTAGTTTGAGGGGAAGGACTGTGATTCTCAGAGCATGGTGGTTCTAACAAGAAACTGTCACCTCTCTGCAAAAAGAAGACCCTTCAGAAAAATGTTTAACTTGACTCATCTTCAAATTCACCAAGTAATCTTTTGAAAATTTAGTCCCATCCTGTCCCCAGCCCCACCCCCCACCACCACCCAACTGCTGGTCATCATCCATCAGCTAGGTCTGAATCCTTAAGTCCTAGAGGATGAACTATGCGGAAGTACAACATAGCCCAGGGGAGATGAGGAAGGGCCTCCTCAAGAAGGTACAGTATTCTAAAACTGCAGGAGGGCTACACACAAGAAGCAATCTAATACCCACATTCATTAGCATACTCCTTGTAATATAAACAAAACCCCGTGTGGAGTAGGGAATGGAAAGAACAATTAGCAGATATGCACAGAATAATGGAAGGAAACAATGACAAGAAAATAATGCGACTATATGTCACTAGGTATGTTCAAGAAATATAATCTTGTAGATATCAAGATAAGCAAAGAGGGCTAAGGGTGTAGCTCAATCAAATAGTGATTACCTAGCATGCTTGAGGCCCTGGGTGCATGCTCTCTTGTCCCCCCCCCAAAAAAAGAGCTATTTAGTATGGTCCCTTACCAAGAAGAATCAAGTGGCTATTAGTTTAAAACAAAACAAAAACCTAATACTAGTAATAAGGTCTCTTTTATCGTGCAACAGATTCCCAAACAAATGCCACTATATTAAACTATTCTTAGAATAGTTTAAAAGCAGACATGACAAAATACCTAGAAATCTACAGTAAAATAAACCCTTACATGCACTGTGAGACCCTTGTCCAATTTTACACTTCTGTTCCAGGCAGCATAGGAATTCACTGATGAGTTTACAACAGGAACTGGCATACGGTGGCCTCAATCTTATGGAAAAATCATCCCAGAAAGATGAAATAAAGGCTCCCAAAACTAAGAAATCTCTAACTAATCCATATCCCAGAATTAAGACTATAAATAAGGTACTATCATTAATATTAATATCATAATTATTATCATTATCATCTGTGATTCTGGAACCAGATAATAGCTGCAGTTAAAAATCAATTCTGGCCAGGCATGGTGGCACACACCTGTAATCCCAGCACTTGGGAGACTGAGGCAGGAGGATCACCACAAGTTAGAAGCCAGCCGGGGATACATAGTGAGTTCAGGGTCAGCCAGAATTGCATAGAGAGACCCCCTTGTCTCAAAAAAAAAAAATTAATTCTGGGCTGGAAACATAAATAAAATGATGGTTTTAGCAGGTAGATTTTGAAGTTTGAGTGAATCAATATTAAGTTACATTGTGAAAGTATTTTTTAAAAAGTGATCAAGGAAAGTAGAAATGGGTAGTTTTGCAAAGTTAAACAGGTTTTTTTTTTTTAACAGTTTCAGATATGACATAAAATTACTTTTAAACATAGGAACTTTTTCTGGAATCATATTCTACTTACTTCACTGAAAACAGTTATATTCCTTCAAGTGAAGGTGACCTGGAACAATTTGGTTCATTATATATCAGATTAATAAAACATTTTAAAACAACACAACTGGGGCCGGTGAGATGGCTCAGCGGCGTAAGCGCCTGCCTTGCAAGCGCGAGGGCCCGAGTTCGACTCCCGGAACCCACATACGAAAAAAGGGGCCGGTGATATCATTCAGTGGCACGGGTGCCTGTTGGCGCGTGAGGTCCTGAGGTCGTCCCCCTGGTACCCACAAAAAAAAAAAAAAAAAAAACCACAACTGTCTAACACAGCAGGTTTCAACATTCAGGTGTGAAATCACACCTCCCAGCACACAGCTGAATTATCCCCTTGACTCTCACCAGCAATTATCATTTGCTCCCTCCCCAGGTAGCTCTCAGCTACAAATCCTCTGAGGCTCACATCTGGAAATTAAAACTCCCTGTGAGGGCCTCATATCCTAAGGGAGTGAGAAGAGGACAAAAACAAAAACTTCAGATAACTTCTGAAAACACCCATTCTTACCATATAAAGGGCAACTTGATAAAATTAAAACATACCAAGGTAAAGGGTAGGTGTTTTTTGAAACAGAAAGAGTAAATTTACTTCACAGTTCTTGTAGAGGCCAGCTTCCTCCATTAAGGCCAATTCCAAAAATTTAGCAAAGGATATTTCATCAGTTGAGAGGACATAATTAGATGTTTTGATTAAAGCATTTTCCTCCCCTGGTTAACAAGATATAACAGATGTCACCGACTTCCCTAATAACAATACAGCCCTGCTTTTGGCATCTTTACAATTTTAAAACTGAACTGTCATATAGAAAAATTATAGCTAGGATGTCTCTACACAATCATGACTTTGAAGTGGTTATGACATGCCTGAACTCCCCAATGGAACAGATATGGAAATCACACTCCATATTCATAGTTGCAAGCCCTCCTTAGCATGCACTGGAAAACCAAGCTCTGAAATCTGAATGGCTCAGGCTTATTCAAATCACCACCAATTATTTGTGGAAACACTGACTGGTGAGGTATGAAACCTGAACAGAAAATGCAAATCTCATAGTCACTTTCTTCCTGGAGCATGGGAATACGTGCACATCTCAAGGAAAGCAATGTCCATTTAAAGTGACTCTACCAACATCTCAGCTTCCCTGCAGAGAGGAAGATCTCTATACTTGGTTTAAAAAAAAAAAAAAGACTCATATTTTTCACAGCAAGTCTCCCCTGATGCATTTGATCCAATTTACAAAAACTCGATTTACACCAATTTTGTCAACATATCAGTCCAGAGTATAAGTAGAGAGAGGTCTGCATTTTAAATGAGGCAGAGCCTCCCTGATTGAAGTTCACCTCAAACATCCTGGTTTAACAACTCCATTAATGACATCAAGCACAGATCTTAAGATTACTCAGCCCCATTGTCACTCGCATGTGTTATTTATAGGACAGCATATCAATCATGTCTTCCCCTTATTATTTCCTACTTTCTGGTTCTAAGCTATTTGATCTGCCAAATTAATACATTCCATTGCTGCTGCAAATCTAAACAATGCTTGATAAAAGATTAATAAAATAGTTGGGGTTCTCTGCAACCACATACACACCCAGGGAAATTCGTCAATGTCTTTTTATTTGCATATTTGGCTGGCTATCCCCTGCAGTAAATATGTAAGGAACAATGCTCAGGTATCCTACTTTACAGTTTGCATTTAATTCAGGGTGTCACTATGCTTCCCTTTTAATTATATCCATCTTGATATGTTATTACAATCCCATGAAAACTTTTCATTACATGAATGGTTATAAATATATACACATGACAAACAGTTGTTATTAATTTTCTGGTTCAGCAATAAACAGACAAGATGCCTTAGCCAACACATCATGTGGATTTAATATTTTGAGTCTTTCTTCAGAAGAAAGTTTGGTCTAGTCTTCAACTCAAACATATTCTAAAGTTCCCTTGTTTCTTATGTTCTGCTATGAGTGTTAAGCTGCCCTGAGTTTCTTTTCCTAGATTGCTAAACTGAAGAAAATGCTCCCCCACCAAAAACAGAGATGTTAAAACTTAAGTGGACACATTTAGATCAACTTATGTCTAAATAATTATTTTATCTTTCCAGGAGACAGTCAAGAACAAGAAACCATAATATTCTCACCCTAATATTCATATTTTCTTTTACACCTTCATTACGGAGAGGTAAGAGAGGCAACTTAAAAAAACAAATGTACCTAACAGAAAAAGGTCAATGAATTTCAGGGTAGTATACTACTGAGGAACAATATGGGGAGGAAGGCAAGAATGTTTTTAAAAGGTTCTTTATATTAACAAACAGAACATTAGTTAGAGGGAAAAAAAGTTTTACAATCATATGTGTTCACCATACAGGTGCAATATTTTATTTTTGTTTTCAACAACTCCCATCCACAATTTCCTATGGAACCCATCCACGACCAGTAAGGAGAAAGCAGATAGTCTCCTCATTTCATTGGGTAACAGAGCTCAACCCCCAGCGTGATCTGGAGCAGGCCAATTAAGCCCTGTGCACTGTGTTTTCATCTGCAAAATGAGAGATGATAAAGAGGTCTGTGCCTCTGACGCCACAGCAGTTTAGAAAACACATCAGGTAGTAATGGCTGAGGTGAAATGGATTAGAAAGGTCTCTGAAATCCTAAAGATTTAGCTCTGTGTATTAATCTCAAAACTGTAATTTTTATAAGTAACCAAAGTGATCACCATAATAAACAAGAAAGGGGTAAACTGCAACACATGACAATGCACCATACCAGAAAATGCTTGTTTCTCCCATTTGCTCTAGGGAAAGCATAATTTCACTTAAACTATATAAAATCACTTGTTAGAAAAGCACAATCCTGACTTTTACTATTTTTGCCAATTTAACATGTACAGAGCAAATAGAAGTCACTGGAATTTCTATCATGGCTGGAAAACAAGTGATAATCTAATGTCCAACTATTGTGTTTATCTACATCTTCATTCTCTTTGGGTTTCTTTTATCATCTGTATATTTAATTCAGTTAAACTATTCACTGAACAATGGTTAACCAGCAACTGTTAGCCACAAGCATTAACTAAATAAAGACCTAAACAAAAAAAGAAGTCCACTTCATCATAACAATTGAGGGATAACTGCAATATTGGACTATAATCTCTTAATTACTTGTTTTAAATTCTAAAATACCACTGCCATCAGAAATTTTACACAGGGCCGGTGAGATGGCTCAGCGGCATAAGCGCCTGCCTGGCAAGCGCGAGGGCCCGAGTTCGACTCCCGGAACCCACATATGAAAAAGGGGCCGGTGATATCGCTCAGCGGCACGGGTGCCTGCTGGTGCACAAGGTCCTGAGGTCGACCCCCTGTACCCACAAAAAAAAAAATTTACAAAAGCCTAAAATAAGGGTAGGTTTATGGACAAAAAAAAATAACATTTCTCATCTCTTATCATCACAACTTGACCCTGGCAATGACAGCCTCAGATTCAGAAGTTAGTTTGAAAATATCAAATTTCACCCATATAACCAGAAGTCACAGTCTGTCTCTGCAGGCTGGGCTTCAGTGAGTAGCAACCATGCAGTAGTTACGACATGAACGTTTTCTGCCAAAAATTAATCCCAACCTGCATTAGACATTTGCCATTATTTATTCAGGCTTTCCCTTATTCTGCAACTCCAATTTTTATTGTATATAGGTTTTCTAGGTCTCTGAAGGTACTAAGGAGGTATAACACCATGAGGAAAGGTGAAAAGCCAAAATAACAATAAAATATTGGTACGTAGTTAGTAATTTGTCATTTTTGTTCAGGTAAACTCTAGAGTTCAGATAAAAACTAAGAAATCATAAAGATGAGCTAAAATAGCCCAGAAAACCATGGCAAGCAATTCATCATCACAGAACTAGCATCATATTCCCTCAAACAAATTATCGATGTTCAAATAATAAAAGTTTAGAAATTTTGAAGTTCCTACATTTTATCCACAACTTTCTAAATCTTCTACCTTCTATTATCTACATCCATAATTTTCATAGCACTACAGTAAAGGAAGGAGAGATGTAAAGCGGCAGGCCACAAGCGGGATCACTTATCTAACTGCACCCTAAATTAAGATTGCTGCATGTACTAATGTAGGAAATAAACATTTCCAAAGAAGACAGGAACTCATGATGTTAAGTCCCCAGATGTCCTTAAAACTGATGGATCAGAGACCTGAACAGGACTGTGACGCAGAAGAGTATACTTGCCTAGTCCCTTCCAAACTAAGTAAATGCAGTCAGATGATATGACATTCACTCCCTCCCTCCGCAGTT
This sequence comes from Erethizon dorsatum, assembly GCA_028451465.1. Classification (NCBI taxonomy): domain Eukaryota; kingdom Metazoa; phylum Chordata; class Mammalia; order Rodentia; family Erethizontidae; genus Erethizon; species Erethizon dorsatum. The sequence goes on along the minus strand of CM051834.1, from coordinate 116,354,052 downwards.
ACTAACAGCATAAAGACCTATTCTCTGTAACCTTACAATGACTTGTATTGACAGGTACTAAGACATATATAGAAACACCTCTGCCCTGCAAGTTTCACACAAGACGTGAAGAAAGAACAGAGCTCAGATCTAAAAGGAAGAAAACACACTAAGGTGCTCAGCTTTACTTACCTTTTTTTTTTTGTGGGTACTGGGGGTCGACCTCAGGACCTTGCGCGCCAGCAGGCGCCTGTGCCGCTGAGCGATATCACCGGCCCCTTTTTCGTATGTGGGTTCCGGGAGTCGAACTCGGGCCCTCGCGCTTGCCAGGCAGGCGCTTACATCGCTGAGCCATCTCACCAGCCCTCAGCTTTACTTTCTGTCTCCCCTTCTAAAAAAAAAAATCCATGAAATAGGTACAGATTATGTTCAAGAAACAGTTCTGCAACAGCTTACAATCTCCCCAAATTGTTTTTGTCTTCTGTCTTAACTTTCATCAAATTAATTACCATATTTTCTTCCTAATTTCAATTATTTGAGTTTCCAAAACTGTGTCTCTTTCTCCTTTCTCCTCTCTGTCTCCGACCCTAAGTCTCTGTGTATGTGTGTGTATGTGTGTGTGTGACGCACTGAGGATTTTTCTCACATAGTTGCTACCCCAATTACCAAGTGTTTTTTTTTTTTTTTTTTGCTAAATCTATAGTATATTATGTTTAATCCTAACGGGGAAGGTCCTGCTCCTTAAGAGAAAAAAATAGCATACCGCGCAAGGCACTTACATAGACTACATTTAGGATGTTAGGAATCCTATTCAGGATAGGAGTAAAACTCGCTTGTGTACACTGACACACACTCCACCAAGAAGTAACTGCTATGATCAGTCCTCTTACACTTTCAAATCTTGTAGTCCTCAGGACCTAAATTATTCCTTAACTCCTCCATTGTTTACTTCCATTTGGGGACTTTATTTCTAATCCTAACATTCTCTCAAACTAAATAGCCACCATTTATTTTTGACAGTATATACAACTGTTGTGTAGAAGGGTTTCAGGATCTATCACCTGCAATGCTCCCTGAATCACATTTTTTAGACCTTTTCCAACACAGAAAGCTAACACCACTAAGAGAGGGTCAAAGGCACAATCACTAACTTTGTGATTCTTTTTTTAAATCTGATTAATTTATATCCTGCTATTCCCCAAAACTAGCTGACATAATTTCTGCAGCTAACATGAGCCACATGGAATCACCCTATCACAACCTCTGACCTCATCTCACACAAATATCCTCCAGTGATACACTGCCTTACAAGAGTAAAATACTAAATGCAGTAAGGATGGTAAAATTCTTTTTTTTTTTTTTTTTTGTATTCTTTTTTTTTGTGTGTGTGTGGGTACCGGAGGTCGACCTCAGGACCTCACGCTCCAGCAGGCACCCGTGCCGCTGAGCAATATCACCGGCCCTTTTCTCGTATGTGGGTTCCGGGAGTCGAACTCGGGCCCTTGCTCTTGCCAGGCAGGCGCTTACACCACTGAGCCATCTCACCGGCCCCAGTAAAATTCTTGAATTCATAATCAGACACACTATTCACTCTTCCTTGTTTCCAAACCTTATCATTTAGGAACTCCCTAAGCCCTAAAGCTATGCACACTATCGGAAGTGAAATGCTGAAATTGACCCACTTACTCCACTGTCCCATGGCCAAACTTTCCAAGACAGAAAGTGAAACATGCAACCCAAAGGGCTCCAAGCTTCCCCTGGCTCTGTGCAAGAAGACAGGTTCTGATCCTTTTTGAACTTTATTATGTGAATGAGTTGTGAATATCAGAGAAGGTAATGCAGTGTGCCTTATTTCCTGTTTATTTGGCCACAGGGCCCGATTAGTCTCAGCACTGTAATCTGTAATCCAGTTTGGGAAATACTCACCACGCTGTCTCTGAAAGCATGTTGCACTATGTTTCAAAATTATTTGGTAGGTGATAGATTTAATTTATCAATTAAACTGCATACTTCATACTGCATACTTCTTTACCACTTCATACATAGCAAGCGAAAGGCAGCTAATCTAAAATCTTTGTTTTAACATGAGTGTCAACCTCCTTTTTAATTCTTTTCAAGGTTGCTGAAAAGCAGCAAAACATGAAACTAGAAGGGACCAAGAGAAGATAAAACACATTGGCTGGAGGGCAGCTTGGTGGCATCAGAATTGGGCTGCTATCACACTGAAAAGAGATACTAATGAGAATCATTCACCAAAACTCACCTCATGTGGGATTTCTAACAATCACTGAAAAGGCTGACACCAAGCAGAAGAGATGAGGCGAAAAAGAAGTGAACTCATCTCCCTCACTATTTACATACCATAGTCCCTTAACCACATCTGCTTAAGCAACAGCCTCCCACAGGACTACAAGCCTCAGTGCCTGATTTTTCAAGTGTCTACCATCAGCCCACTCACCCTAAACTCAGAAATTACCAAATTCCAAGATCTGGAAGAATTTTTTGAAATCTTGTCTAGTATTTCCCAAACTGGATTACAGATTACAATGCTGAGACTAATCGGGCCCTGTGGCCAAATAAACTTAGGAAATAAGGCACACTGCATTACCTTCTCTGATATTCAAAACTCATTCACATAATAAAGTTCTTCCATTCTGACAGAACGAATCGTTCATTTAATTCCATCTAACTTATTAATTCTAAAATGTATTGGAGGGCAGATCACTCTGTTTTGGTCTGGAATACAATCTATGAATATCCTGTAACACTATGTTCACTTCCAGCTTGAGAACTTTTGCTCTAGTCTAAGTCTTTCCACTAATGGATGTAGAAAATGTTTTCAGAAAGTTAACTTCCTAAGAAAGGTCACACAACTAGTTAGAAGACCCATGCCTGGACAGGTCTCCTGACCCCTTTAACACACACTCCTTTTACTTTTGTGTTCATTTTTATAAGCCCTTCCTTGACCTACATCCTAATCACAGAGCATCTTCTCACTGGTCTTGTTTCTGTGTCTTCCTCAGTACTCCTTCAGAATGCTCTCCTGTCCTCCAATCTTATCCTATCTAGCCAAATGACTTCATCCTTCTAAGGACCCATTTTCTCTGGTAAGACTTCTGCCTGTCTCACCACCCTGTCTCTGAAAGCATGTTGCACTATGTTTCAAAATTATTTGGCAGGTGCTAGATTTAATTTATCAATTAAACTGCATACTTCAAGTTGCTCTCTATATATCTTAGGTTCCCCTGTACTCCTAGGATCTTGCACTTATTAAGCAATCAGTAATATCTGGTGACTGATATATGGAACATCATTAATGTTTTTAAATAACTAAGGTTTGACTATAATAATTAGATCCTATTAACACAGCATGTTATAAGTACATCAAATTTTATACAGCCTGCTTAAGACTACTGGTGTGTAAGTCCTAAAACAGAGCTAGGAAATGAAGACCACGTAAAAGTCTTGATTTGACCTTCTACACAGCAGAAATGAGTTTTGTTTCATTTTCACAAGCCTGCAAGACTCCAGAAGGCCTCTTGTCTGCTGATTTCACCAATTTCATCTTTTTTCTCCTTGGTCAGTTGTACTGAAGGAGAATGCCCAAAGAACCCAATAGACAAAAGAGGAATAAAGAGGAAAATAATGGATTTGCAAAGTCAAATTTTCATTCATGAAGCTCATAAGGCTTCCTAATAACAAACTACACAGAAACCCAAAGAAGAACAGAAAGGTATCATTATCGAGTATATGAGGATACAATGACAGTACTAGGACCCCAACATTCCCATTTATAATTTGACTGCTAAAAGGCAACTGTTTTTTGTTTGTTTGTTTGTTTGTTTAACTAGACATGTTATCTGGGGATATTTGCTCTCATCTTGTCACTCAAAGAACATCTAAATAAACAATACCATATCCAAATAGTAATTCTACTTCTCAACTGCATAATGAAAAGAGCACCACATTCAACTTTCGCCTCCTCACCGACCCTCTTATCTTCTATCATGAGACTCTTCATAATCACACACTTGAACTTCAGGGCACAATTACTCAAGACAAGTGTCTCTGCAGAATATGAAACCACCTCAGCCAGTTTCACTAGCTTTAAAGTATGGGACCTGCCAAACTACCTTCAAAGCTTTCATCATCTTAAATAAGATTCCAACAATACTAAAGAATGATCAGCATAACATGTAGGCTCTCAGTAGACAAGTTTATTATTTTTACTTCAGTATTCAGTATCACCATAGCTAGCCTGGAACTCCTTATATCAACACATTTCACAATGAGTTAGGAGCCTCTTTTTAAAAAGGGAAGCCCAAAATCAGCTACTCAGAACAAAATCACGGAGTCAAAGAGTTCACTATCACACCCATAGTATGTTGCTCTACAGTTTGTCAGCTATTGCTTTTAACTGGCATAAGCTATAAGTCTAGCTGTTCAAGGCAGTATTTCTGGTTTCTTATCACAACATCATACCAGCAGCGGCCTTGATGATACTTGGTGACAACTGTTTTCACTTCTAAACACAAGGCACCAAAACACACTGTGTATTTAGGGTAACTCTTCATATCTATAATAATTCTTAACATTTACAAACATGCTTTTAACACACATTCCTAAGTTCATAGTTTAGTTGTCTGTTCTCTAATAAGCCCTCACATTTCTCGGTCATAGTTCAACAAATCTCCCTCACAGTGCACTGTGGAACAGCAAAGGTTTGATTTGAGAAATCACTATACACCTATGTTCTAACCATCCAACATGGACACAGTGTGATAACAAGTAGCCTACATATCTACCTTTTGCCAAAGAACCAGAAATATACGAATGATTTTTCCCTAGTGTGTGCTTTTAATCTAAAAATGTTATTAACAACTTCCCTAAAAAAGTTGGACCTTTTATAGGAAACACTAAGAAGATATTTGATATAAGGAACTGTTCATTTATTTAGGAATGATAATGGTATTGTGGGGTTTTTTGAGACATTATAATTTAGAGAGACGCAGAAATATTTACAGATGAGATCATGTCACAGCGGGTGGGGTGACTATGGAAGAAAATTATAGGAGAAGCAAGATGAGATACGACTTGGTAGTTGCTGACCCTGGTGTTGGGTGTATAGGGTTTATTTTACTTTGGTCTACTTTTGTGTATGTTCACATTCTTCTATAAATTTTTAAATAAACTTTTTTTAAAAATTAGACTTTCTATACCTACACATAGATATGTATATGATATTACATAGAAAGGTGATATAGTATTCAGCTGACCAAAGTAACATGGGTTTTAAATCTAGATAAGCAGCAGAAAAACTAATTGCAGGGCCGGTGAGATGGCTCAGCGGCGTCAGTGCCTGCCTGGCAAGTGCGAGGACCCGAGTTCAACTCCCGGAACCCACATATGAAAAAAGGGCCGGTGATATCGCTCAGCGGCATGGGCACCTGCTGGCACGTGAGGTCCTGAGGTCAACCCCCAGTACCCACACACACACAAAAAAAAAGCTAATTGCAGCAAGGAAATAAATGATACTAATGGTACATTTTGAACTTGGTTTTCTTCAGAAACTAAAAAGTTTTTTAAGATCAAAAAAACTAGAATGGGCACATTTTCTTTCAAAAGCCAAATGTGTACAGTACATAGATATAGATATATCACCAGCCCATTCAAACAGCTACTTACTACAAATAAAACAATCAAAAACAAATGTATGATCCCTCTCTATGCAACCTTTGAAAATGATCATGGGAATCCAGAGGGGCCACGCAGCAGTGCAGAATAACCATGCAAAAAACAGAACCACTTGTAACCAGCTCTTACATGTAAGTACCTTCCTAAGCAATGGTGAACCAAATTCTTAGGATATGTGCTGTCGGTTCAATTCCTATTTTAAAGCAAGAAAGAGAAACAGGTTACACCTTACAGTTTCCACCCACCTTGGCAAACTGAAAGCTACACTTAGAATTACCCTAAGTGGTAAGCCTCAACACTCAAAAATTTTAGCCAATTCAGCACCAGTTCTAGAACCAAAGGGTAACTGATTCAGTCACTAACATCAAAATTTATGGTCACCACCAATAAATATCATCACCCTCCTTTCCTCCCCAACCACTGGCAACCACCACCACCATAACCCCAACCAAAAGCAGTTCACAGAAAAGAACACTGACAGGAAAAATGCCTTTTGAAAAATACTTAAACCTGACATTCAAACACACAGAACCAGCAATCTAAACCTGCACAGTTACTGTATATGAGAGTTAAGCTTTTATTAACAAAGCTTGCATGTGCACATCTGAAACAATACCACAATAAGAGCAAAAAACCAAAAGGAAAGGGAAAAGTTTCCTTCAGGAATCCCAAACCATCACATCAGGTACATAAAAAGCTAAAAAGCAACTCACACCTTGGTTTTGTACTTAAGAAAGCTGGACCAACTCTACAAAATCTAAAGCCTTCCGTGTGCAGTGTGTGTACTGGGGGTGGGGATAGGGAGGTAGGGGGAGGTAGGAAAGGAAAGAAGGCGGTTAAATTTATAGAGGCCAATGACCAATCCTAGCACCAAATCAGATCCGTCCAGGCAAAGATACTTTCCAGTGACCCCTGGACAGTCTCCCTGAAGCTCCCTCCTCCCAACACCCCCCCCGCAGGAGCCTCTTAACCAGCAGGAAAATGTGCGTTTGAAAATGAACGCTGCCTGCAGGTGCCTAAGACACACACACACACACACACAGCCAGTCACTTAGGAAGGGGGAAAAACACACACACACACACACACATAAAAAGGAAAGGGACAATACAAGCCCTTCAGCAACCAGCTAGGATTTTATTCTTTGCCTCCACCAGTGCTCCCTGGTGTACCTTTTTCTGTCCTTCAACTAAATTAATCATGTACACACACACACACACGCGTGTATGTGTATAGATAACATTATAATTAACCCTTTCTGTAACAGACCCTCATTCAGAATACAGAAAGATATTCCACGCTTTCCTCTTCTCTCCCCTCCTCCCTCCTTTCTCCCATCCAGGAGAAAACGCCCCCTTCCCCAGCCTCGCCAAAAAAAAAAAAAAACGGCGGGTTGGGGGTGGCAAAGAAACCATAAAACCCCATCCCTCTCCGGTCCGGAGGACATGCAGGAAAGGTATGCACTAGACAGACACACACGGACATATGGCTCTGGAGAAAGCACACACGGAACCATCCACAGGCGCCCCAAACCCAGCAAAGAGACTTCCACTAGCGAATAAGCCATGACTGGGGAGGGAAAGGAGGAAGGAGCAGGGGCAGAGCTATCGGTGGAGAGGGGGCGCATTGTTGTGATGCCTGAACCCCTTTCTTTCTGCCCATCTGCTGTGCAGGGGATGCAGGGAGGGGCGCAGGGGAAAGGCGAGCGACAACGAGCGAACCAGGAGACCAGGCACGGTTTTGCGATTCCCTCCCGCTGCCTGTCTGCCCGCGCCCCCCGCTCCCCCCAACAATAAGACCTCAGCCTAGACAGACAGACAGACAGACAGTCAGCCCTGAGCACCGCGAGCGAAGCAGGGGACCCCAGGCGCAGCCAAGTGGGGTCGTGCATAAAGGGAAACAGGGGAGGAGAGGGGGGAAAGGAAGGGGGACCCCCTTACCTCCAGCGCTTCAAAAGTGACAAAGCTGGTCATGGCAAATCCATCAATGATGTCCTCTTCGGCCGAGGTGGACTCTCTCCGCTTCCTCCGCGGGGGTCTGGGCCGGGACGGGGCGGAGGACGGGGGCTTCCCATTGTCTTCCTTGTCGGAGCCAGACGACGAGGCGAGCGAGGGCGCCCGGTCCGGCCGGCCCTCCACTGCCGGCCCCCAGCCCGCCCCGGGAGCGCCTCTCCCGATCTCGCTGCGACCGCGACCGCCGCTTTTTGCGGAGTCCATGGCCCCGCGCTGGGCCATCCATGGCTGTGCCGCGCCGGGGTCCCCCCGCTTGCCTGCCGCCCGCCACAGGCTCCGGCCGCGGCCACACACACACGCACACGCACACACACCAAAAAAAAAAAAAAAAAAAAAAAATGACACCCAGCCCTCCCTCCTCGGATCACGGCTTCTCTCCGCCCCGAGGAGGGCGCGGGGGAGACGGCGGCCGAAAGAAGGGAGAGAGGGGAAGAAAGAGAGGAGAAAGCAAAGGGGGAAGGGGCGGGGAGAGGGGAGGAGGGACGGGGGGCGCAGAGCCCAAGTGTGGGGCTCCCCGCCGCACCGAGGGTCGGAGATGCCTGGGAGCAGCGCCGAGCAAAGTAATGGCTGAACACACAGGTCTCCTTTAGAGGGGAAAAAAATAACTCACCAAGCAGGCAATAAATCAGAATAGCGGAATGCTTTGATCAAGAGACTGGGAGGCTCCGGGGAGCCCTTCCCGCGGCCATTCTCTGCCGCGCCCCCCCAAAACGCCTGCACACCCTCCTCCCCCCACCCCACCCCCGGGATCCAAAATCGGGTCCGAAAAGGTCGCGGGAAAAGTGGGGGCAATGAACTTGAAAACAACCCCCCCCCCGGGCCACCTCTCACACACGCCTCGGAGAAAACTCACTCCCAGGCTGCAAAATTTTTAAGAAATTGCATCGAGGGGAGACCAGCGTCGGGGAGCGATTTGAGAGGGGCGAGACCCTGGGAAGGAAGCATAATAATAATAATGCAATCATTAGCGGAGGAGAGGGCGAAACTGCGAGGAGGTTGGAGGAGAAGGGAGGCGCAGGAAGAGGAGGAAGGAGGATGCTGGAGCAGTTGTGGGGTTTGCTTTTCGGTCTTCCAGGGGGGAGAAGAGGAGGAAAGAAGAGAAGAAGCAAACCCTGACGCTGCCGCCCGCCCCCCCACACACACACCCTTCCTCACAAAAAATATTTTTTCCAGTCCCAGAGAAGAGGTCACCCTTCCTCAAAAAAATAATAATAATCAGGAAGGGGGTGAGTCAGTCAGTCGATGAGGAAAGCAGAAAGAAATCTCCAGCGAGAGACACCGGTGAGCCCGTGCCGCCGCCGCCGCCGCCGCCGCCGCCTCCTCGTCGCCCCGCCGGAGGGGGAAGCGCTGACGGAAACGCCGCTCTCGCCGCTAACGCTGCTGCCGCCGCCGCCGCCGCCGCCGCCGCCGCCGCCGCCGCCGCCGCGAGAGCCCCGAGCCGGAGGGTGCACGGCTTGTCCCCGGGCGGCTGCCGCGGGAGCCCGGGCACGGCCCCATCCTCCGCCCGCCCGTCTGCCTCGCTCAGTCCCGCTCCTCCCCCTCCGCGGCCGGCCTAACCGCCGCCGCCCGCCTCAGCCCAGCCTCGCGCGCTCGCCCGCTCGCTCTCGCACGCACGCACGCTCGCTCTCGCACGCACGCACGCTCGCTCTCGCACGCACGCTCGCTCTCGCACGCACGCTCGCTCTCGCACGCACGCTCGCTCTCGCACGCACGCGCCCGCGCGCCCGCCAGCCGCCCCCCTCCCCGCGCCTCGCTCGCCGCGCGCTCCCGCCTTGCCGCCCGGGCCGGCGGGATCACGTGGGCAAAGGCTGGGCTCCCTCCTCCCCCGCCCCCTCCCCAGTTGTAGAGTGTGTAGAAAGCACAGGCTGGGGCCCGGCCGCGCGCTCGCGAGCCCAGGGCATGCGCGCTGGGGCGGCCGGGCCTGCGCACTGGGGGCGGCGGGGCGCCGCGACCGGGGTGTTAGGGGGCGCGGCTCGCGTGGGGTCGGACACGGCCGGGCGGAGTTGACGCGCGAGAGTGTGGAGGGCGGCGGAGGAGCCAGCCGGCCGCACGGAGGACGCGTGCGGGGTCGCAGTCCCTGCGCGCGCGTCCCCCGCGCCTTTCTTGGGACACTTGCTCCGGGTCTCCTGTCCCCGGCCTCCCGGGGCTCCCAGACGTTCTGTTTCGGAGTCCCGCGGGGTGTTTTCCCCGGGTGACCTGTGCAGACCGGGAAAGGAGGAAATTCAGAGAAGGGACCTTCGAGGGGTGGGGGCTTTTCGGGGGACAAGTTGCGACTTGAGGCGACAGAAAAGGGAGCGGGTGCCCGAGAGCGGGCCTCTGCTCCGCCCTGGTGCATTGAGAGGCCCAACAGGCAAATTGGAAACTTTTTCCCCCACGTGGTAGCACAGTGCGTGGCCGAGTGACCCCGCGCCCGCGTGACCTCTGGGTCCCCAGGCCCCATCATCCAGCGAGGGACGCGCGGGCAGCTTGGGACTGGAGAGCGCGAGGCCGACCCGGCGAACTTGAACCTCGGCAGCGGCCACGGGCGAGGGGCGGGGACTGTCCCAGCCCTGGGGCCGTTAGACCCGCAAACCGCGGTCCCTACCGCCGCCGGCTCCTTTCACTTTTTTAGGAGGGGACTGGTGTGCTTTCCATACTGCTCCCACCGCTACCCCTCCTCCCGCCGCAATGTAGCTGATGCTTATAAAAAGTTGTATTAAAAAGCTGACTTCAGCCTAGAATCGATCAACAAAAGCAACCAGTCTTGCTGGGTAAAATAGCTGTGCGTTTTGCGGGGCACTGAAATTGATCTCTACCGGTGAGAAGGACACCGACAGGCCTCTTTCGCCAGCCTCTTAAGATACTCACTTCACTGTCTAAACACATAAAACACCGTGGCTCATCACCCTTTACCCCTCCGAGCCAAGCCCACACTTGGAAAGGAAGAAAATAAACTGACATTAATTAAAATGAGCCAGGCACCGTGTTGCCATGCTTTGTACACTATGTCTCCTCTTTAGAATCCAAATCTGCATGCTTTATTAGTACTAATGGAAGGAGGTGGGAGATCGCGCTGACATCTCTAAGAGTGATAGATTTTTTTTTTCCCATTTAACACCGGTCAGGGCTTACCTAGTTTACCAGGCACTGCTCTAAGTGCTAAGAATACAATGGTACCCTAAAGGAGAAGGGCCACGCTCCCTCTTTGATCTTTTGTTCTAGCGGGCAAGCCTCTGCCTTTTACACTAGTTAACAATTTAATGGGTGGTCACTCCCTTGTTTTAAGTCACACTCCACCTTCCCTATTCTGGTTCCCCAGTCAGGATCTTTATAAAATCTGGGTGGGAGATGGGGGGCGGGGAGAGCGAGAGGGCACCAGCAGCAGAGATCACTGGATTGTGAATGAGAAGACAAGTTTTACCCTTGTCCAAACAACAAACCATTTGACCTTAGGCAAGACTTCTAAATGACTGGCTTCCTCATCTTGTAAATCAAAGAAGTTCAATTAAATGTTCAAAAAGTTCTCTTTCAGGTCTACCACAGTCTTAAATAATGACATCTTTTCAAGTAGATTGTGTGCTTTATTTCTTGAGAATAATGACTGATATATGGCATCTGATTCATAGGAATCAGATTGATAGGAACACAGTGTCACCTTCCAAAATTACCTGAGCTGACTGAGCCTGATGCCCCTGGAGCAATTAACTAAAGTGGTATCCCTGTACAGAGCGTACTTGTGTTAACTAATAGGGCGCTGATCTGGCGGCTGCTGAAACCCACGCTAAGGTCATCACATTCACCCTATAAAATAAACCCACATTCTTTGTCATTTAATGCAAAGACATGGGCTCATCTTTACGATTTTTACTGATATGAAAGTTGTCTTAGGTACAAGCCAAGAATCTAGGAAAACCAGGAAGTAACGTTGCAATTACAATCACTATTCAAAAACTTTGGAGACTGGGTTGAGAAAGGTGTGAAATTGGCAAATATAATAAAAGGTATTATATTAGTGACTTTCCAGAGTAGCCCTTGGCAGTCCTGTCTTTAAAGAGTAATGTCTGGGAGAAAAAAAAAAAAAAAGCATGGTAATACTCTATCTAAGAACCTTGCCTCTGGCAACAGTAATTTGCAAACGCATTTGAGGATAATGTTTGAGTTATTTTTTTTTCAGGGTCCAAGTGTAGTACTCACTGGAATTGGTAATGCCTGTTGGGTCAGAGTTTCATAGTTTTATTCCATCAGAGAATTTGTTTGTGGGTTGTGTTACTGATGTTTTTTTCTAATTCTCCATTTTGTCTTGTAATCACTAATGAGAAGTTAACAACTACCATATAATAAGCTAAGCATTTACTATGTGTTAGTCACTGTTCCAAGTACATTAAAATGATTTCTCAATTCTCATAAATTTCAAAACTTATCTACTCCAGTACTTACTTTACAGTTGAGTAAATTGAGGATTTAAGTTAAGTCTCTTGTCCCGGATGATGTGGCAGTTTAGGGGTAAGCTGATTCAGTGATTCCGAAAGTTGTTCTCTTTCTCCAGTGCTGGGGATCAAACACAGGTCGTTGGGCATTCTACCAAAAGTGTTTCTCTTAAGAGTTAGGCTGAAATGCCTTTCTTAGAATGATTCCTCTAAAAGTCATGTGCTATATAAATTGTACAATGACTTTGGAAAATTGTTTGAAGTATCTACTACATATAAACATATGGAAATCCGATGGCCCATTCTTGGGAATGTACCAATGTCAAATGTACATCAAAAGTGCTGCTCAGATTAATACTACTCATAATAACTCCCAAACCAGAAATAACATAAATATTCAAAATAAAATAGATAGTTTGTGGTGTATTCCTATCACAGAACACATTCTACCTGTGCTAGGAATGAGCGGTCTCTTTCCAAATACAATAGCATAGATGAATCTCCCAAATATGCTCAGTGAAAGAAGTGAGACATACAAGAATGTGTTTCACAGGACTTCGTTGATATAGCATATAAAAACAGACAAAACTTACTTATGCTGTTTAAAGTCAGGATAAAGCCAGGTGCCGTGGCAAATGCCTGTGATGCCAACACTCTGAAAGGCAGGAGGATCACAACTTTGAGTCTGACCTGGACAATTTAGAAATTCTGTGAGACCCAGTTTCAAAATTTAAAAATGTAAATGATCTGGGACATAGCTCAGTGCAAAGGCCCTGGGTTCACTACCCAGTACCACAAAAAGTAAAGTCAGGCTAGTGGTGATGACTGAGAGAGGGGGCACAAGCTTGAGTCAGTACTTGTATGTTCAGTATGTGAAAAGCCATACTATTCTGGTATATGCATCTCTCTATATATTATACTTCAATAAAAAGCTTTAAAGTGCTGTATGTGTATAAATGTGTGTGGGTATTTTGTATATATGAATACTTATATATATTCTTTCATATATTTATAACACTATTCAAATGTTCATCAACAGTAACAGAAATGGGCTATAATAGTATTCTCTGAATAGGCAAGGTTGAATGGGGAAAAAAAGCTGTGGTTGATTCACACAGAATTATACAGTGTGAACACAGTAGAATATTGTATAGCAAACCAGAGTAAAACATAGCAGATCATCAGATTTCTTACTGGGTAGAACAAAAGATAAAGCTTAAACTTGATATGGGCAATATGAATGACCTCGTACTTCATACTAGCAAAAGCTTAGATGAATTAATTCCCCCAAAGATTGTAGTTGATAAATGAATAAATCTAAAGAAATGATTCCAAAAGAAGGTGCTTGTTTAGTAATGAAAACATTTAATTTTTCTGCAATACACAAAGGGAAAACCTGACATCTGTGTTCAGGAATACACTAACTACCTAACCCATGACAGTTTCTCCAGTTGTGCCCTGTTTCACTCAAATCAGTGATTAATAACTCAATATTCAACCTTCGCTATTCAGAGAATACTATTATAGCTCAACGATTGAACTAAACCCTGAGCTTTTCACTAGTGAAAGATATTTTTGGTACTAGGTTTTCTAAATTACTAATTTTTTTAACAATTAGTTTATTGGTACATTTTAGAGATACATAATGATCATATTCATCATAGGGAATTTGTACCTGTACATGATATGTTTTATTCCTGTTTTTTTCCCATCCCCCTTTCCTCCCTTCAACCCCTCTTCCCCTCCCTATTTACAAAGCTTTGTTTCCATTTTACCCTGTTTTTAAATTACTAAATTTTTATATCCATCTGTCTTGTACGCTGCACACTGCCAACATGGCAATGATTAGCACATCATTCTTGATATTGCATACCAGTATATAATATTTGAACTTAATTTATTAGGAAAATTGATTTTTAACCCAAGGCAACTAAGGTTTATGTTTTGGTCATTTATAGTTTTTTGTATGTGTGCATCTGCGCTGAGACCAGACATACAACTGAGGTGGTTAATAGAGCTATCTCTATGCCATTTCCAAATGAGCAAGTAAGGAGACTAACATGTCCCTTCTTTAACCCTTGTAAGATGTTTTTAATAATAGCTTTTCCTGGGGAGAAGTGATAACTTGAATTAACTGACAGGTAGACCATCAGCAATAACATTGTTGTAACTTTGCCCTAATTATCACCTGCTGTTTTAATTTTTTTTCCTCATTGGAAGTTGTTTTTCAAACTGCAGTTTTAATGTTAAAAAGAAAAAAAAAAAACAATGAGGGAAGGTATGGTTCAATTTGCTCAGTGCTGTGTCTCCTTCCATAATATTGTATGATAAACTTTCATCATCTCTGCAGGTGTCTCTGACGAATGACACATCGATCAACCCATATTTTTCAGACTTTGCCATATGAAGCCAATGAAAGATACCTGCTGGTGACCAAATGATGCTCATGTAAAAAAAAAAAAAAGTGGTTCTGAAAAATTTAATAAGCTTTAGATTAAAAAAAAAACAATCTTTCTATCCTTCTCAGAGCGATGTTTTCTATTTGGAGTTTCACTTGAAATGATCAGGTGGAAAAATTAATGAATAGTCATAAGAAAAAGCTTCAAATGACTCTTTAAATTGACCAATGAGAGATCTTAGTATTTATTACCAATCAAGAGACTGAGGACGAATTTTTCCCAGTGGATTTGGTAGATGACACGCAATGAATTATTTGGAGAGTAGAATAGATGTAGAAGAGACTCAGATAAGATTAACATCCCAGGGCCAGTGAGATAGCTCGGCGGCATAAGCACCTGCCTGGCAAGCGTGAGGTCCTGAGTTCGACTCACAGTACCCAATTAAAAGGAAAAAAGGGCTGGTGATATCGCTCAGCGGCACAAGCGCTTGCTGGCAAGCACAAGGTCCTGAAGTTGACTCCCAGTACCCACATAAAAAAAAATTTAATATCCCAGTACAAAAAATGTATACACCTTTTGAAATTACATAAAAAAATATAATTGGGGCTGGGGATGTAGCTCAGTGGTGGAGTGCATGCTTATCATGTACCTGACCCTGGATTCGATCCCCAGTAACACACACACACATAATAATAATAACAACAATAGCAATAATAATAATAATAATAATAATAATCCTGACCTATTTGCAAGCTTCTATTTACAAAACCTAGTATTATATTTCTGCCATGTTCAAAGCCTTTCACGGTCTGGTCCCAGTTGCCTAATTAAACTCCTTTACTCCAGGAGTATTTCTGTGCTTTCAAAGCTAGCTCTTTCCAAAACACTTCCACACCTTTGCCCATGCTGGTCCATCATCTCAGAATCTGTCTTCCTGCCATCCAAACTCAATAAATTTCCTCTCACCTATCAAAACTAATTTAACCATTAAGGCTAACTAATCCAGAAAGGTTATTCTAGTTACTACTTATTCAGAATTAACAACCTGTTCTCTGTATGTGTGGCAATTTAATTTATATACTTATTATTGCATACTTCAGTACACTATAATGAAAAATCATGTACTCTCCCAATAGTTTAAGAAGTAATATATTCCCAAAGTATCTGAGCCCTTGTATGTACCTCCTCTGAGTTCCTGTCCTTTCTCTCCATTCCTAGCACACCTCCTTCTTCCTTTCCTTCTCCCCAAGGAATCATTATCCCAAATTTCACCTGTATCATTCCAAATATTTCTCTAATTTTTTACTACATGTGTAAGTATTCTTAAATTCTTAAATATAGTACTCTTTTGCATTATTTTAAATCTGTGTAAATGATACCAATCTATATATGGTCTTCTACCATCTGTTTTTTTTTTTTTTTTTTTTACATTCGGTGTCTTATTGAATGCGTATGGTATTCAGGGTCTTATTCAATGACAGCGGTTGATGTTGATACATATAGTTGCTGTGCACTGCTTTTCACTGTTGCCTAGTATCCCATCATTAACTATTCTACAGCTTCTTTACTGATGTCTTATTCATAAGTCTTTAGATTTCTTACGACTTTTTGTTAGAAATAATATACATCCGCAAGGGAACAAGGCTCCGCTCTGTTTGTACCACTGTCGCAGGGCTTACACTATTAAATTGTTATTACGTACACACTCTGTAGAGAAGTGTGGCTGTAGGGTCTCACTGTTCTTGGTGAGTTCTAGAGAACTGAGGGTGAGCAGGCAATGGCAGACTCTCAATAAATGTTAACTGATTTAAACACTTGTCCTTTCGGTGTTTGAATTTAGATTAGACTCAGGCTCGAATCTTTGAATTTTCATACTTTCGCTTCAGAAATCCTAAAAAGAAGCCTGAACAACTTAAAGCTTAGTATTAGAATGAGTTCCTACCAAACGTCTGTCCTTTAAAATGAAGTGGTCCTATTTGTGAAATCTGTAATGCCTCTGTCAATTTAGGAACAAAACAGATGTCTGCCTATGAACTTAGGAGGATCCAGTGATCACATTTCTCTTCAAGGGCCATAGTGGTTTGAAAGATCCAAGAAAAGAGGAACCATTTCCATCTGCAATGAAAATTTCTTAATTTTCAGAAAAAGCAAATACTTTGTTGCTTGAACTATCCATATAAAAATATTGCCCAGTTTCTCTAATATTGCCCAGTTTCTAAAATATTGCCCAATTTCTGGGCTTACATTACCAGGAAGTTTCATGAAATAGCTAAGTAGAATGGTATTTGATAAGAAACTAGCTATTGGAAGAATTTATTCATAAATTTAAACTGCTTATATGTAATCAGTATAGTTCTACCCTACCTATGTGAAATTTTCCCTAAAAGTTTAATTTCCTATATTTGAAGAAGGAATATTATGTGTACAAACGTATTTATAACATTATAATTGGGGGGAAAGACCTACAACAACTATAATGGCCTATAATGAAGCATGATTAAGTAACATATAACATGGAGATAAGTTAGAATTTAATGGATTCATTAAAATTATACATATAATTTTGGGAGAATATGTATTTATTAACTAATAAACATAGAATTGTACATATCTGTGACTACTATTACTTTTATTTGTAATTGTTAAATTCCATATTATTTGTTTGTGTAAATTTTAGAAGGAACAAAACTGTGTATGTATATATATATATATATATATATATATATATATATATATTTTATTTTACTTTAGTGGTAGTATAGATGAAGATTTGTCCTTAAGTTGCTTTTTCTTATGTTAAATTATTATAACCATAAAGGTTTTTTAGATATAACACTTTTTTTTTCAGAACTGAGGATTGAACCCAGTGCCTTACTGCTGTTACACCTTCAACCTTTTTCTTTCTTTTTTCTTTCTTTCTTCTTTCTCTCTTTCTTTTTCTTTCTTTCTTTCTTTCTTTCTTTCTTTCTTTCTTTCTTTTTTTCTTTCATTTCTTTCACTTTTTTAGTTTTAGGACAGAGTCTGGCTAAGTTACTAAGTTGCCCAGGCTGGGCTTGAACTTGTGATCCTCCTGCTTCAGCCTCACAGAACACTGGGATTACAGGTATGTACCACCATCCCTGGATAAGTATAACACTTATTTTAAGTGAACTGTGTAGATTAGGGTAAACAAGTGTCCCCTTTACTTGAAAGTGATGAGTTGCCCAGGATGCATCACATTAATTACTAAAACCAGAATCATCCTGGGCAAACTGGGATGGTTAGTCACCCATAATTTATCTTTGATTGGTAGGAGAAGGTGTCAAAAATTTAACTTTTAAAATTCTTTGATTGGTAAGAGAAGATATAATTTAATTTTATCGTTAAGAAATAAACTAAATACCACTTTGGTCAATAATCAGAAATTATTTATATTTAAAACTCTTCTGGGGCCAATGAGATGGCTCAGCAGTGTAAGTGCCTGCCTGGCAAGCACGAGGGCCCGAGTTCGACTCCCGGAACCTACACACGAAAAAAGGGACGGTGATATTGCTCAGTGGCATGGGCACCTGCTGGCGCATGAGGTCCTGAGGTCAACCCCCGGTACCCACAAAAAAAACAAAAAAACAAAAAAATACTCTTCTGTACTGTAGCTACTTTTGGAAAATTGCACAAAAATTCTTAAAGAGACATCCTTCTGCTAATTACATATTCACCTGGTATCCATTCCAACAAATGAAATTACTCTCCGTACACATTAATTGACATAATTACTGAAACACCAAATCAGATTAGCCACTGTAGCTCAAAAAATAATAGAAAAAAAGAAATTATTGCTCCAGCAAATTGCTAAAGTGTTAAAGGGCGGGGACTCAAAAAGCTTGTTCAACTTGATAATTTTAAATAAAGCTAATAAAACATAGCTATTGCATTATTCATGCATGAGACAATTCCAGGTTCTTAATAGTGTTTTTTGGGTATACTGCAGTTTAAAAATTTGTCTTTATACTATCCTGCACTTGGTTGGTTTTTTTGTAATCTCCATCATGCATGTTTTAGTGGCATAGTACTATTTTCTAAGAAAAATTGTATCGATGACTTTTTCTATGTTCATAATTAACAATCATACAGTTATCCTAGAAGCACAACAGTAGCACAAATAATAACCCCATTGTATTTGAGGAAAGCTTTCTTTTCAAATTCCGGGCTTTTTTTCCTTAAATGCTGACATCATAGGAAAACGTTATTTTCTCTGTTTTGGGTTCAAATTATCTGATAAATTAGAGAAACACTAAGCTAGCAAAAAAAAAAAAGACATATGTCAGTACAATTCTGCTAATATTTCTTTATTTCCATTGTTCGATTACATGCAACATATTGTTTCTTTCTCTTTCTTCCTAGTTTGCTGTGCCGGATTATTCTTGTCACTTAAAATGTAATCAATTGTACAACTCACTTTCCATGGATTCTGTTCCAGTACTGTTATCAAAATACCTTTGCTTTCCAAGCTCCTTTATCAAATCTCATTAGTATTCTTCATCATCATGATTATTGCTTTTGCTCTTCCCTGAAGAATGTTTTCTCCCCACTGCAACATTTGGTTTATTCTTCCTACTATTCAATAACAAATCCTACACATTGATTATCAGAACTCTCTGATAAATCAGAAAAACATGAAGAAAACAAGTGTAGAATTATTGTACAATGATTCAAGATAAGAATAGAGACATACTCAGATTATTTATTACTCTCCCTTATCACAGGAAATCTTCACTATCTGTAAAATCTATCGTAAACTTTAAAATATTTTTTATTTTAAAAAGAAAAACAATAAATATGATGATACAGAATTTCAAAACAAGATAATAGGAGATTAACAATGGTTAATATATTGCATATTGTTATCTTCAAAGTAGTTGCTCAGATTACAAGATATAGGCATGAAAAATTGATCAAACAATGGAAGCACAAACCCTTCTTTTCAATGAACTGATAGAAATTAGTAATATAATTATCTTATCTATCTTGTATGTATATGTGTATATGTATAAGATCATTTCCCTTCTTTCTTTTTTCCTTTCCCCCATCCCAGTTGTTCCTTCCTTTTTAGCAGGAAAAGGAAAGTTGTTTCTTCCCCTTTCACTTTCACAATATCTATTGTACTTTTTGATCTTATTTACACTTTCATTTTTTTACACTAAGGAGACAATATGATGTTTATACATGTGAGTCTGATTTATTTCACTTATGAGTATGGTCTCAAGTTGCATTCATTTACCTATAAAAGCCTTGAGTTTCTCCTTCTTTATAGCTGAGTAGTACTCTATTGTATAAAAATACAACATTTTTTTTTATCCATTCCTCAGTTCATGGCATTTGGGTTGTTTCCAAGATTCAGCTATTACAATTTCTGCTGCTATAAACATGGATGCACATATATCACTGTGGTATGTTGTTTTCAGTTCTTCTGGGAAAATTCTCAGAAGAGGAATAGCTTTGTCAAATGGGACCTCCAATCTTAGTTTTTTGAGGAATCTCTACACTGATTTCCACAGTCCAGTCTACACTCCCACCAACAGTAAAGAAGGTTCCTTTTTCCCCACAGCCCCGCCAGCATTTGTTATTGGTTGAATTCTTGATGATTGCCATTCTTTGTGAAGTGAGATGGAATCTCAGTGATGTTTTAATTTGCATCTCTCAAATGACCAATGATGTTGAACATTTTTTCATATATTTATTTGCCATTTGTATTTCTTCATCTGAGAAGTGCGTATTAACCTCAGATGGCCATTTTTGGATTGGGTCTTTGAATTTGGGAGGCCTGATTTTTTTCAATTCTTTATATGTTCTAGATAGAAGTCCTTTGAGAGACAGTTGGCTAAATTTTTTTCCCATTCTGTGGGTTGTCTTTTCGCTCTGTTGGTGATTTCTTTTGCTGTGCAAAAACTTTTTAATAAGATGAGATCCCAGTTGTTGATTCTTTGAGGTACTTCCCGTGCAGTTTTTTTGTTCATGAACTCTCTGCCTACCCCTATGTCTTCAAGATTTCTACCTATTTTCTCTTCCAGTAGATTTAGTGTTTGTGTTTTAATATTTAGATCTTTGATCCATTTTGACTTTAGTTTAGTGCATGGTAATAGACATTTGTCTAGTTTTAGTCTTCAGCATGTGGAAAGCCAGCTTTTCCAGCACCATTTATTAAAGAGGCTATCTTTCTTCCAATGAACATGTTTGGCCCCTTTGTCAAACATAGGTGGCGAAGCATGTTTGGAGTTGTGTCTTCATCTTCTAATCTGTTCCACTGATCCTCGGGTCTGTTTTTTTACCACTACCATGCTGATTTTATCACAGTGTCTTTGTAGTATAATTTCAAGTCAGGGATTGTGATGCCTCATGCCTTGCCTTTGTTGCCCAGGATTGCCTTTGCTATTCTAGGTCTCTTCTGTTTCCAAATGAATTTTAGGAATGTTTTCTCTAGTTATGTGAGGTATGCTAATGGTATTTTGATTGGGATTGCCTTAAATCTATATAACAATTTTGGGAGTATGGCCATTTTCACAATGTTTGTTCTTCCTATCCATGAGCAAGGGATATCTTCCCATTTTCTGATATCCTCTTCATTCACCTTTTTCACAGTACTGTAATTTTCAATATATAGATATTTTATTTCCTTTGTTAGATTGATTCCTAAGTATTTCATTTTTTTAATGCTATTGTGAAAGGTGTTGTTTCCCTAATTTCTCTCTCAGTGAGCTTGTTGTTTGTGTACAGAAATGCTATTGATTTTTGAGTGTTGACTTTATATCCAGCTACACTGCTGAATTTGCTTATTAAATCTAGTAGTCTTTTGGTGGAGTTTTTGGGGGTCTTCTATGTATAGTATCATGTCATCTGCGAATAATGATAATTTAACTTCTTCCTTTCCTATCCTTGTCCTTTTTATTTATCCCTCTTTTCTGATTGCTCTGGCTAATGTTTCCAGAACAATATTGAATAGGAGTGGTGGTAGTGGACATCCTTGTCTTGTTCCTGATTTTAGAGTGAAAGCTTTCAGCCTCTGTCCATTTAGTATGATGTTGGCTGTTGGTTTGTCATAGATGGATTTCATCAGATTGATGTAGAGACCATCTATTCTGATTTTCTGTAGGGTTTTTATCATGAATGAGTGTTGGACTTTATCAAAAGATTTTTCTGCATCTATTGAGATAATCACATGATTTTTATCTTTGGCTCTGTTGATATGCTATATTACATTTATTGATTTATGTAAGTTGAACCATCCCTGCATTCCTGGGATGAATCCCACTTGGTCATGGTGTATGATTTTCTTGATGATTTGCTGTGCTCTGTTTGCTAGTATTTTATTGAGGATTTTTGCCTCTGTGTTCATTAGGGAGATTGGCCTGTAGTTCTCTTTTTCGGTTGGGTCCTTCTCTGGTTTTGGTATCAGGGTAATACATGCCTCCAGGAATGAGTTAGGGAGAATTGCTTCCTTTTCAATTTCATTAAAGAGTTTGAGGAGTATTAGCACTAAATCTTCTCTAAATTTCTTATAGAATTCAGCCATAAGTCCATCAGGACCTGGGCTTTTCTTTGTTGGTAAGTTTTAAATTACATTTTTTATTTCAGTAACTGAAATTGGGTGATTCAGAATTTTTACATGTTCTTGATTCAGCTTTGGTAATTCATACATTTCTAGGAATCTGTCCATTTCTTCTGTGTTCTCCATCCTATGTGAGTAAAGATTTTTGAAGTAGGTGTTGGTGATCTTCTGAATTTCCACAGGATCTGTAGTGATTTCTCCCTCTTCATTCCTCAATGCATCAGTTTGAGTTTTTTCTTTCCTTTTTTGATAAGGTTGGCTAGGGGTTTATCAGTTTTGTTTATTCTTTCAAAGAACCAACTCTTCAATACATTAAGTCTTTGTATTGTTTTCTTAGTCTCCATTTCATTAATTTCTGGTCTGATCTTTATAAATTCCTCCCTTCTATGGGCTTTGGGCTTGACCTGCTCTTCTTTTTCTTGAAGCTTGAGGTGCAACATTAGGTTGTTTATTTGAGCTGTGGAGGCTCCACCCATCCCAGCCCTGTGCAGGCTATCCCAGAGGCCGGGTGTCTGGGGCTGACCACAGGGAAGCACTAACCCTAACCCTAACCCTAACTCTAACCTCCAACCCTAACCCTAACCCTAACCTCCTATCCCCCTAACCCTAAACCTAACCCTAACCCTAACACCCAAACCCTAACCCTAACCCCCTAACTGTAACCCTAACCCTAACCCCCTAACCCTAACCCTAACCCCCAAACCCTAACCCTAACCCCTAACCCTAAACCTAACCCTAACCTGAACCCGAACCCTAAACCTAAGCCTAACCTCTAACCCTAACCTTAACCGAAACCCTAACTCTAATCCCCCAACCCCAACCCTAACCCTAACCCTAACCCTAAGCCCATGCCACCCCTCTGTGCCCTCTGCACAGCTCAACTCTCTGCCTTATGCCACCCTCCTGGCCTGCTCTGCCAGGCATGTGTCCCTCTGGAATGGCCGGGAGCCCAGCCCCATGGACCCCACATAGGGGTCTAGACTCCATACCTTCTCCGCACAGCCCCGAGCTGCTGCAACCCTGGTGCCTGCCCAGGACGCCATCCCAGGAGGGCACAGCAGCACTTTCAACCCTCACCGACTAACCAGTGAATTTACCAGTGGCTCCAGCTGTCAGGATAGGTGTAGGCCTGGCCCTCTGGACTCCCTTTCAGGTGCAGAAGTGTGGGTCTGAGGCTTGGTTCCCTTGTGTAAACAACCGCCAGTAGGGGGCAATCTCATCAGCGATTGGGGCAGGGCAGAGGGACCAGAGGCCAGGGAGGGCCCAGGGAATCCTCAGGAGGACCGCGCAGCAGGAGGGCTTCTGGGAGCCCCTGGTTCCTCACCTAGGCAAGAGCCTAGCGCCCTCTGCTGGCCAAGAGCGGCTGCCTCCCTGTGGGCCCAGCACTTCCTGGCCTTGGAGGTCAGCACCGCCCTTCCTCCTGGACTCATCCTTCTGCTCCTAGAATCTCGTCCTTGGCAGAGATGCTCAGCAGGGGCTCCCGGGCTTCTGCCAGCTCTTCTCCGTGTGCCCAGTCAGGGAGAGGGTCTCCAGTACTCAAGACTGCCCCCAACGGTATTTCCTGCATTTTACTATTTGAAAGTTACCCTTCTGCCAAATTTATAAAAACCAACAGTGAGACTTCTGTGTCCTGGGTATCACTGAGACTAGGTCATTGCATAAACTTTTCATTTCCCTGAAGTTGGCTTTTATACATGAATGCCAACTCTTAAATTTTTGTTTTGAATTTTGTTCATGTAATGACTCTTTGAAAAGCAAAATCTTACAAGTGATATGCCTCATAAAAACTTTTACGGAAATTATTAGATTTGCGTATGTTCCTGCGTGTGTGCGTGCGTGCGTGTGTGTGTCTGTGTGTGTGTGTGTGGAGGAAATCAGGGGACCTGAGCATCTGCGCTGGAGGCCTGACTTTATTCTGCGCACTTCTGTGTCCTCTGCTGGCCTCCATGTCATCCCACGGTGCTGTCGCTTAGCGCGCGGGGCACACGAAGGCGCCCGCGTCTGATGTCCCCCTGGCTGGGTGCGGGGAGGAACAGCGGGGTGACGCCAAGTGGGAGGACTCGGGGGGCGGGGTGGGCACCGCCTTGGCCTGGGCTCCCCTGGGTTCCTCGAGGCCCTTCTTGGGCGCTTCTGGAGGCGGGGTCGGGGGTGGGGACCTCGCGACTGCACTTGGGGCAGGGACCTGGCTACCGGCTCCTGGTCAGCGACTGGTGAACCTGAAGCTGCTGGGGCACTGGTGCAGTGCCTGCCCGGTTATTCCTGTTTGGTTTTTGCTGGTGGTAGTGGGGGTTGAACGTACTGCTTTTACCCTGCGCCGCATCCCCAGTCCTTTTTTATTTTGTATTTGGAGACAGAGTTTCACTGAGTCAGCCAGTCTGGGCTCAAACTTTGGATCCTCCTGCTTCAGCATCACAGAGTCCGGAAACCAACCAACCAACCAACAAAAATCCTATGCTTAAGTGTCTTAGAATTAAACATTCTTAAATCCTCTTTTCTAGAAACATGATAATGTGCTCAAAAGCAAGTCAAAAGAATTATTTACAATATTGTGCATCATTTTTTGTGTGCGGTACTCTAGGTGAACCCTGTGAGGGCTTTCACCCTGAGCTACAACCCCAGCACTGTGTGTGTTTCTTTCCATCTGGTGCAGGGTCCCCGTTGGTCACTAATGCCAGAGCTGGGCTCAACGTTACAGCCCTCCCACCTCAGACTCAGTGCTAGCATCACACGCGTGCGCTGGCAAGGCCGGCTTCCAAATTTCTTTTCTTACTATGTGTTTTCACATCTCCGAAACATCTTCTGAATAAGGGCGGCACAAATTCCCATCATTACTTGGTACCAGGAGGAATGGAGATGGCTGGGACCGGACTCCCAGCTTCCGGTAGATCAGTGAACCTGTGTCTGCCACACTGGAGGGGCAGTGCTGCCTGGAGCGCGTGTCTGCTCTATCCTTTCTGTCCTGGGTTTGTTTGTTTGTTTGTTTGTTTGTAAAGGGAATCGAACTTAGGACCTTGCGCTTGCCAGGCAGCCACTTGTGCTGTGCCGCTGAGCTGTATATCTCCAGCCCTTTTTTTTTATAAGGAGTAATTTTGAAAACACCTTTTTTCGTTCAGATACATTTCCATGGATGCAAGCAACGTGTCGCCTAACGCACTCAGACATGTGTTAGTCCCATGATAGGAAGAAGGAAAGAAGTACCAGGAAGACTGCAGGGCGGCGCAGGCCTGTAATTCTAACACTGTGGGAGGCTGAGGCCCAAGGATGGAAAGTTTGAGCCTGGCCTAGGAAATTAGTGACTTGTTGAGACCCTGTCTCAAAATTAAAAAGAGCGGCCTTTAAAACCAAAAGATACTCTAAGTTTCAAGCCAAAAGCAAAATGAACATTAAATTATGCCACAGCCTTTGATTTGTAAAAAATGAATTCTTCTCCGTAACCCATGCAAGCAAAATCTTTGGCTGAAACTGCATAAGGTCAATCACGGAGGGTTTGCCAGGCCTCCAGGCTGTTGGCTGCGCTGTGGTCTGTGGGGCACATGGGCCTCCCCTCTCTCTGGGGCCGGGTGGGGAGTGGAGCAGGTCTGCTGTGGTCCTGGAGTGTCCCACTAAAAGCAGGGACAAGGGAGCTCGGGTCTGTGCTGAGGACACAGCACCTTCTCAGAACAAAAGAAGCAGCAGGTCGCTGCTGCCACGTGGATGACGGTTCCCTAAGGAATCCCAAATGTCCCCAGGGTGGCAGAGGAGCCAGGCAAAGCCCAAGTGAGAGGGATCCACTGGGAATGCTCAACAGGGCTCAAGTCACGTCTACGAGTTGTCCTAAGGGCATGAGACACCAAGGAGCATGGGGCTGGAGTCTTCTCACAGTGACAAACCAGGGAGGCCACTCTGCACTTGACTCCTTTGGTTCCCTGGCATCTGCTCTCAGGAGGTCACAGCTACCACTGGGCACTGGGGGCTGCCTTCCTGGGACATGGGGTGCAGTGGCCTGACAGGCACGAGGCACTGCTGTCCTTTGCACCCCAGAGTTCCTGGCAGCAGACAGACTAGTAAAATGGACATTTCTCAGGTGCAATGATCCAGAAAAATGGCTGTGGGTGTCAGTAGCTCAGAAGTGGAGCGTTTACCATGAAGAGGCCCTGGCTTCCATCCCCAGCACCTCACACACAGGTCCCCACCTAACAACCGAGCCACAGCCACCAAAGCAATTTCAGAATCCTTTCCCTGAAACCACTGGGATAACATCATCTTCACACAACTTGTACAAACCTTCCAACTGCTCAGTCTTGAGAAAGGAGTGATTTAAAAAAAAAAAATGCAACAGCGGCCTCCAAAAATCCCACACAATCGTTCACAAAGGAATGAACTAAAATTTCTCACCTTGAAAGACTTGGAAGGAAGAGAAACAAATCTCATGCTTCTAAACATAAGAAGAAGCTAGACGTGTGGAGAAGTGCAACTGTCATCCTGGCACTGGAGGTGACCAAGGCCAGAGGATAGCCTCCAACTTGACCTTAACCCTAAACTGTAATCCTAAGCCTAACCTTAAACCTCAACCATGTGCCTAACCCCTAAACACTAACTCTCATAGAAACACAAACCACACTAGTAAATCGAAACCTAAGTCAAACAGAAAGCCTAACTATCAGAGACCTGGCCAAGATCCCTAACTGCCTGCACGAGGGCTATGGAGAAAAGACAATATCAAAACCAGAGACAAATTTAGTAATGCATGGCAGTGGGGCTGGGAGGTCAATGCCTCAGAAAGGGCAAAGACAAAGCCACTGTGAGCGAGCCACTATTTATAGGGTGTGTACCGTATGGGAGGGATTAAGGATGCCTCAGAGGGTGGTGGTGACCTCAGGCCAATGAGGGTCTTTATGTTGATGAGGACAATGGGGAGAGATGGCGGTTTAGGAAGGAATTCGTCCTTTCCCCAAAGTGAAAGCCTATTTTTGTTACTTCCAGGTTCTCCTGGAACCAGGACACCCTCAGCTGATGCCATTTTGCCCTGGGGTGTCGCAGTATCACCGGACCGCTGAGGCCTGCCTACATGAAGGCCTCTGGGCCCCAGCCTCCATTTTTAATTCATTGTCCCCAACACCTAACCCCTAACTTGAACCCTCAAAACCCTAAAGCAAACCCCAACCTCGACCCCAATACCAACCTAAATCCGATGCTAATCCCAGCCCCAGCTATAGCCCTATCCCTAACCTAACCCTAGGAACTAACCTAACATAAACCTGAACCCTAAAATCCAACCCTAACCTTAACCCTAACTGCTAACCCCAACAGTAAATCCTAAAAGTTACCCTTACTTGAAAACCTAACGCTATTCCTTAACCAGGACCGGGAAGATCAGCCTAACACTAAGGCTAACTCCTTATCTTAATTCTTGCTGAGGGCCAGTGAGATGGCTCAGCGGCATAAGCGCCTGCCTTGCAAGCGCGAGGGCCCGAGTTCGACTCCCGGAACCCACATACGAAAAAGGGGCCGGTGATATCGCTCAGCGGCACGGGTGCCTGTTGGCGCGCGAGGTCCTGAGGTCGACCCCCCCAGTACCCACAAAAAAAAAAAAAAATTCTTGCTGAATTCCTTATACTCATGCTAAACCCACCACTCGCCCTAACCCTGTCACCAACCCTCAGCTGAACCCCGAAACTAACCCTCATCCTCTCCATCACCCTAACCTTCGCCCTCACCCTAACACTATCCCTAACGCTAACCCTACATTTCCTCTACTGCCATGGAATTTGATTATCGATGTGCTTAGTGATGAAAATAATATACAACGTGCCCACTAACCAAAACCCTAGCCCTAATATGAGCAGTGAACAAATCCAAACAGACCTAACCCTAACGAACACCCTCACATGACACAGAACCCTAACGCTGACCTTCACATAAATGTCTCAACCTGACCCGGCCCCAAACTGCGAAGCCTACCCGCTGTAATGAACACTCAAACCCACTTGAAAGCCACACCCGCACGCTCACCCTAAGCATAACCAGAGACTGAGATAAAACACCTCCCTTGGGTTGAACCCGTCACCCTAACCCTCACCCAGACCTAACTCAAATCCTTCTCCCTATACCCTAAACCTGAACTCTAACTAGGAGGGACCGTTCTCAGGCCAGGCGTCTCCGCCCAGCGGGAGCTGGCTGCACTGGGGTGTGAGTGCGGGTAATAGCACGGGGTGTGTTGGGTTGGTGGGTCCAGTTTTGCCAATAGCAGGTCGGGCAGGGGGAACTGGCAGTTGGAGGTGACAAGGAGGGGGAGGGGGACCCCAGGAAGTGACCTCACTTCCTTGACAACGCACCAAACAGAACACGGAACCCCAGAGGCTGGTTGGCTCCAGTTACTTGTGGAGAGACTCAGCCACAGGCAGGATGTTCTCGTGTTGTATCACAAATTTCCTAGGTTCGGGACACAAGAGGTGGTGGAGTGGGGGTCTTGTCTGAACGCGGACACGCGGGGAGAGCTGCCACTCCCGGCGCCTCTGGCCAAGTCACCCGAGGATCCCAAAGGTGACACGGGACAGCCCAGAACAGGTCAGAGTCAGCCAGTCCATCACGCTGACCACCCAGGGAGGCCCCAGACCGCTGCCTGGGTTGTGTGTGGCTGAGTGCGCGTGTGTGGGTGTGTGAGAATCAAGGGGACTTCTTTCCATGCTGTTTCTCTTGGGTGCTGAGCTCTTGCGAGTGTGCTACAGATTCCCAGCTTGAACTCTCCCTTGTTGGTACCAGCTCAGGGTGAAAATGAGTCCAGCCCAAAGCTGGAGGAGGCCGGTAGGGTGGGGACCTTGGAGCCAGGCATACTGAAGAAGCTGGTGAACCACCTGGTGCCTGCCCATCGCCACAGCGACCCCATCTTCGTGCCCGCCTTCCTGACCTCCTGCAGGAGGTTCGCCACCACGCGGCAGGTGCTGGATCTGCTGTTCCTCAGGTGTGCCCCTCCTCCAAGGCAGGGGACCCACCGCCTCCCGATGGCTCTTGGGAATACCCTGCACCATTCCCAGTCCCGGTTGGCTCTGTGGAAACTGGGGTGCTCAGAGAATCCCCCCCTCAGAGGGTGTAGTCAGGACCAAGTAGGCTGAGGCCCCAGAGCACCTACCCCAGGTCTGGCTCTGTACAGGGTGAGTGGCCCGGGGTTGTGGGGCTGTCCCTGCCCCATGAAGGAGCTGTCTAGGTGGGGCCGCACTTTCCTAGGTTCCTACCTAGATGAATCCAGAGGGGGGACCCTTAGGGGCAGACCGTGCACCCCGGCATACTGAGATATGTGGGCACAGCTGGCTGGGTTTGTTCACTGCACAAATGTGTACGGGCCACCTACCGTGCGGGGACACGTTTCCTGACACTTCCCTGTCATTCAGGGAGCAGCACAGGGAAACCTCTCAGCCTCCCCTGCTTCCCTTCCCATCCCGGAATCAGATCGTCCCCTAGACATCCTGGCAGGTGGGGACACGGGTGCGGAAAGGTCACTCCCTCTTGGCTCCTCTAGGTACGGGTTCTTCCACCCCAACTCTGAGGAGGACCAGCAAAACAAGAGGTGAGAGGGCCTGGGGCTAACAGGGTCAGCGCCTGTCTCCAGGGCGGGTAACTGGGAAGTGGGCTTCGGTTGGGCTGGGAAAACCCGGGCTCACTCACTTTTCATTGATTCCTGCTAGAGGGCTGGGGTCTGGGGCTGCACCTACAGGAGGAGGATGACAGAGAGCTGTGGTGGGGGTCCTGTGCATGCGGGAAGCAAGGGGTTGCCGGGGCTCAGCGCAGGTCCCCGTGAGGACCCATCTACACACAGCCCCTTCCCAGCCAGGCCAGCCCACGCCATCCTGTATGGGGGCTGCACGGGAGGTGTGGGGTGCAGACTACTCACGCATGAGCCCCACACCCTTGCCCTCTGTGCCCAGCTGCTCGGGGACAGGGTGGGCTCTGCCAGACAGCCCTCCCTTCAGGGTCCGTGACAGGCTATGGCAGGGGGAGAGGCCAGGCCTCTGACTCTCCTGCCCTCCTGCCCCTAGCACTCTGAGCTCCATCCTGGAGGCCTGGTTGCTCCGATACCCAGGAGACTTTTGCCAGTGCCCAGACCTGGCCAGCCTGAAGCAGCTCGTGGCCTATGCACTCATCAACCTGCCAGACTCGGAAATCATCCTGCAAGCGTGCAGACTCCTGACGTAACCCGGAGCTCGCTAAATATGAACAGATCCCGAGGGTGAGGACGCCAGGGTGGGTGCCCCAGGAGGGGCAGCAGGGGTCACGCTGGGCCCCACCAGGAGGAGGCTCCAGAAGGTGCTGTTGTCAGGAGCAGAAGGAAGAGGCTGGGACCACTGATGGCGGCGGACCCCAGTTGGGACGATGTCCTGCTGTGGGGTCAGAGGCTGGGGGGGTGCTTCTCTGCAGGATAGAGGCTGTTCTGCCTTGGGAATGACTCAGGGAAGGGCTGTCATGGAGGAATTTTTTCTCCTGCTGCCCCTAGGGTCAGAACGGCTTCCAGAGCAGCAGCCTTGAAGAGAGACCCAGGAGCAGGGGGAGGACGGGAGCCGCCACTGCCTTCCCTGCCACCGTGGGATCTGAAGCTCCACAAGCAGAGGCCCCGCAGCATGACCCCATATTCCCCTCTCCCTCCTCTGTGGCAGCTGGTCATCCACCCGCGGGACAACTCAGGCCGCCCCACCTTGCAGGGCTGCAGGGACATGGCTCTCCCTCCCTCACATGGAGAAGTCAGATTTTGGTCTTGTGGTTTTCCAATCTATGTTTGGCATGGATAGGAAATTTGAGTTTAATATATTTATTAAAATTGGATCAATTGAACAAAGTTGGAGTGTAATAAAATGGAACTCTCTTTATTTTAAATGCACATCTAGGGGTGCTAAATCCTCACACCATGCTGCACACCCCACGGCACTGCCCAGCTACATCCCAGAGCCCCTAGCAGAGCCCCTGGGTCCTGTGGGGAAGACATGCACAGCACGTGCTGGAGGAAGGGACTGGGAAGACCCCGGTGTGATGGGGACTCTCAAGTGCTGAGAAGGGCACGGAGACAGGCCGGCAAGGGGCGAGGCTTGTGCTGGGGCCCTGCACCTGAAGGCCCAGGCCTATGCTAGGCACTGGGCAGCACTCCGCATCCCATGGAGAGCTCTGTGCCACCCTGAGGCCCAGCTGGCCCACTCCCAGGGCACAGTGTACAGCTGCAGGCCTTGACGGGGGAAAGCAAATGCTCAGGAGGGATTTAATTCTATGGAGGAGGTAGAAAGCCACGGCAGTTTTCGGACATGACTGCTGAGCTCTTCCAGAAGCATAACCTGGAAGGTAAGTGGTAGAGCAGAGCCTGGGGGAATTTCACACTCGTATCTTGGGGATGGCCCGGGAGGAAGCCCACCGATGGGAACGCGCACTTGAAACCCTCCCGACACAATGCCAGGGTTCACTACTAAAGTCAGGCAGGTACCTGAGGGCCTGGGCAATATCCCAACTCACTGAGAGAGCGGGGACCCGACCTCACTGAGGCAGAGGGAGCTCGGGAGGAACAGTGGCAGGACACATGGCTGGTGTGACAATGTCATGTCCTGGGTGCCTTGAGCCACAGCCCTCTCTCTGCAGCACCGTGTGTTTCCCCAGCCCCACCAGGAGACCTCTGAGCCACAGGCACAGAAGGTGGGCAGGAAGTGAGAAAGAGTTACCAAGCAGCAACCGGATGAAACGCTCCGCTTCACCAGCTCTCAGTGCTCCGAAAACTCCGGACATCTAGCCGGGCAGTGCGCTATCAGTTTGCCGTGGACAGCACCTCTGATGGGGGCGGTACGGGAGCAGCTGCCTGGTGGACCAAGGCTGCTCAGGTTGCTTTTGCTAAGAACACCGTCCTTTCCCCGAGCCTCCAGGAATCTGAAGGCTGACTGAAATGGACTAAGAGCTCCTCCTCTGTCTGCCTATGGTGTTTGCTCCTCTGCTCTCCACCCTCAGTCAGATTCCGCTTGGCTTTGCACGCTCACATCTGCATCATTTAAACTCGCTCAGTCTGTCATGGAACCTCAGGAGACCCGAGGCGGGTGGTGGTGCAGCTCTGAGTGCAGGGTTGTGCAGTGAGCTGCACTCGGGGTTCGCTGTGGTGGTCGCATCATGGGGAAGGGGACACTGGGGACTCCAGAGAGGAGCAGCCACTACCCCGTGTCTGCCCTGAGGAGAGAGGGGTTGTGCCTCACCTTCAGGCCACCCGACGCATCACGGACCGGCAAAGCCACACAGGGCAGAGGTGAGCCTGGACCTGGTGCTTTGGCCCGCCAGGCTTGTACATCGGGCGCCATGGCTCCTCAGGTCAGTGGGCAAGGAAAGCCCTCAGGTATGGAGGCTCCACCCATCCCAGCCCTGTGCAGGCCGTCCCAAAGCTCCATGGTCAGCCTGTGCTCCCAGAGGCCGGGTGTCTGGGGCTGACCACAGGGAAGCCCAAACCCTAACCCTAACCCTAAACCTAACCCTAAACCTAACCCTAGCCCAAACCCTAACACTAACCCTAACCCTAACCCTAACCCTAACCCTAACCCTAACCCTAACCCTAACCCTGGTGGAAACCTAACCCTAACCCTAACCCTAACCCTGGTGGAACCCTAACCCTAACCCTAACCCTAAACCTAAACCTAACCCCATGTCAGTGGACATTGCTGCATCCCCATCCCACCCAAGTGACATGATTTTCACTCCTTCCCATGCCTGGCTGGAGCAGTGAGAATCTCAAATCTCGGAACAGGGCTCTTGGTCTCTCTGAGGGCAACAGCCCATCCTCGCCTACTCAGCCTGTGTGCCAGGGACTCGGCAGCCCAGGGCTTGCTGTTAGCTTTGCAGTATAGCTGCTGCCTCCCCTTCTCTGGGTAGCTGCCTGGAAAAGGGTAAATGCTAGAATGGAACAGGAACCAGCTTTTGCCTCTCTTTTTCACTTCTTCCTGTGCTGAGGCAGTACCTTAGAGCAAGAAAAGCTGTTATGCCTGAAAGTCAAGACTCCCACTTCCATGTGGCCACCAGGGTTTATCTCCAGCAACATGGGAAGTGGCTTGAGCTACTCTTTCATAGGTGTGTGGCTGAACTGGAATGATCACAGAATATTGAAGTAAGCTTGACCCCAGTACAAGAATTTCCACTGGTTCCACAGAGCTGATACTCTGCGGAGGCTAAGGTGAGTGCCTAGGTGGGGGAAGTAAGAAGGCTGCCCTCTTGAAGAGCAGAGACAGAGCCCCCAGGTGATCCGGCCCTACAGCATCAGCAGAGGCTGTGCAGGTTGGGATGACATGGCGCATTAGTCCCGTTCTTGTTGCTGAGACAGAATACCTGACAACCACAACTTAAAGGAGAGGATTATTTTGGCTCTTAAGTGGCAAGTCAGAAGGGCTTAACCCTAACCCTAACCCTAACCCTAACCCTAACCCAAAACTATTTCTAG
Source organism: Erethizon dorsatum (assembly GCA_028451465.1). NCBI lineage: Eukaryota > Metazoa > Chordata > Mammalia > Rodentia > Erethizontidae > Erethizon > Erethizon dorsatum. The sequence continues at coordinate 116,320,563 of CM051834.1, read as the reverse complement.
CCCTAGGCTAATCCGAGACAAAAACTGAAGCCTAACCCTCAACCTCAGCCTCAACCACAACCTCAACCTAAACCTCACCCTGCTGAAATCCAAAATAAAACCCTAGCTCTAAACCTAACCATAAGCATGCTGATACCATAGCTCTGGCTATGCCCCTAGTCCTGTCTCAAGCCCTAGCACTAGAAACTAACCCTAACCCTAACCCTAACCCTAAACCTAACCCCTAACCCTAAACCCTAAACCCTAACCCTAAACCCCAAACACTAACCCTAAACCCTAAACCCTAAACCCTAACACTAAAACCTAAACCCTAACCCTAAACACTAAACCCTAACCCTAAACCCTAAACCCTAAACCCCAACCCTAAACCCTAACCCTAAACCCTAAACCCTAACACTAACCCTAACCCTAAAACCTAAACCCTATCCCTAACCCTACCCCTAACCCTAAACACTAAACCCTAACCCTAAACCCTAAACCCTAACATTAAACCCTAAACCCTAACCCTAAACCCTAAACACTAACCCTAAATCCTAAACCCTTACCCTACAACCTAAACCCTAACAATAAACCCAAAACCCTAACCCTAAACCCTAAACCCTAACCCTAAACCCAAAACCCTAACGCTAAACCCTAAACCCTAAACTTAAACCGTAAACCCTAACCCTAAACCCTAAACCCTATCCCTAAACCCTAAACCCTAACCCTAAACCCTAAACCCTAACCCTAAACCCCAAACGCTAACCCTAAATCCTAAACCCTTACCCTACAACCTAAACCCTAACCCTAAACCCAAAACCCTAACCCTAAACCCTAAACCCTAACCCTAAACCCTAAACCCTAACCTTAAACCCTAAACCCTAACCCTAAACCCTAAACCCTAATCCCTAACCCTAACCCTAAACCCTAAACCCTAAACCCTAAACCGTAAACCCTAACCCTAAACCCTAAACACTAACCCTAAACCCTAAACCCTAACCCTAAACCCTAACACTAAAACCTAAACCCTAACCCTAAACACTAAACCCTAACCCTAAACCCTAAACCCTAAACCCCAACACTAAACCCTAAACCCTAACCCTAAACCCTAAACCCTAACAGTAACCCTAACCCTAAAACCTAAACCCTAACCCTAACCCTAACCCTAAACACTAAACCCTAAACCTAAACCCTAAACCCTAACACTAAACCCTAAACCCTAACCCTACACCCTAAACCCTAACCCTAAACCCTAAACGCTAACCCTAAATCCTAAACCCTTACCCTACAACCTAAACCCAAACCCTAAACCAAAAACCCTAACCCTAAACCCTAAACCCTAACGCTAAACCCTAAACCCTAACCTTTAACCCTAAACCCTAACCCTAAACCCTAACCCTAAACCCTAAACCCTATCCCTAAACCCTAAACCCTAACCCTAAACCCTAAACCGTAACCCTAAACCCTAAACCCTAACCCTAAACCGTTACTCTACACCCTAAACCCTAACCCTAAAAACTAAACCCAAACCCTGAACCCTAAACCCTAACCTTAAATCCTAAACCCTAACCCTAAACCCTACACCCTAACCCTAAACCCTAAACCCTAACCCTAAACCCTAAACCCTAACCCTAAACCCTAACCCTAAACCCCAACCCTAAACCCTAAACCCTAACCCTAAACCCTAAACCCTAACCCTAAACCCTAAACCCTTACCCTAAACCCTAAACCCTAACCCTAACCCTAAATCTCATGCTTCTAAACGTAAGAGGAAGCTAGACGTGTGGAGAAGTGCACCTGTCATCCTGGCACTGGAGGTGACCAAGGCCAGAGGATAGCCTCCAACTTGACCTTAACCCTAAACCGTAATCCTAAGCCTAACCTTAAACCTCAACCATGTGCCTAACCCCTAAACACTAACTCTGATAGAAACACAAACCACACTAGTAAATCGAAACCTAAGTCAAACAGAAAGCCTAACTATCAGAGACCTGGCCAAGATCCCTAACTGCCTGCACGAGGGCTATGGAGAAAAGACAATATCAAAACCAGAGACAAATTTAGTAATGCATGGCAGTGGGGCTGGGAGGTCAATGCCTCAGAAAGGGCAAAGACAAAGCCACTGTGAGCGAGCCACTATTTATAGGGTGTGTACCGTATGGGAGGGATTAAGGATGCCTCAGAGGGTGGTGGTGACCTCATGCCAATGAGGGTCTTTATGTTGATGAGGACAGTGGGGAGAGATGGCGGTTTAGGAAGGAATTCGTCCTTTCCCCAAAGTGAAAGCCTATTTTTGTTACTTCCAGGTTCTCCTGGAACCAGGACACCCTCAGCTGATGCCATTTTGCCCTGGGGCGTCGCAGTATCACCGGACCGCTGAGGCCTGCCTACATGAAGGCCTCTGGGCCCCAGCCTCCATTTTTAATTCATTGTCCCCAACACCTAACCCCTAAATTGAACCCTCAAAACCCTAAAGCAAACCCCAACCTCGACCCCAATACCAACCTAAATCCAATGCTAATCCCAGCCCCAGCTATAGCCCTATCCCTAACCTAACCCTAGGAACTAACCTAACATAAACCTGAACCCTAAAATCCAAACCTAACCTTAACCCTAACTGCTAACCCCAACAGTAAATCGTAAAAGTTACCCTTACTTGAAAACCTAACGCTATTCCTTAACCAGGACCGGGAAGATCAGCCTAACACTAAGGCTAACTCCTTATCTTAATTCTTGCTGAGGGCCAGTGAGATGGCTCAGCGGCATAAGCGCCTGCCTTGCAAGCGCGAGGGCCCGAGTTCGACTCCCGGAACCCACATACGAAAAAGGGGCCGGTGATATCGCTCAGCGGCACGGGTGCCTGTTGGCGCGCGAGGTCCTGAGGTCGACCCCCCCAGTACCCACAAAAAAAAAAAAAATTCTTGCTGAATTCCTTATACTCATGCTAAACCCACCACTCGCCCTAACCCTGTCACCAACCCTCAGCTGAACCCCGAAACTAACCCTCATCCTCTCCATCACCCTAACCTTCGCCCTCACCCTAACACTATCCCTAACGCTAACCCTACATTTCCTCTACTGCCATGGAATTTGATTATCGATGTGCTTAGTGATGAAAATAATATACAACGTGCCCACTAACCAAAACCCTAGCCCTAATATGAGCAGTGAACAAATCCAAACAGACCTAACCCTGACGAACACCCTCACATGACACAGAACCCTAACGCTGACCTTCACATAAATGTCTCAACCTGACCCGGCCCCAAACTGCGAAGCCTACCCACTGTAATGAACACTCAAACCCACTTGAAAGCCACACCCGCACGCTCACCCTAAGCATAACCAGAGACTGAGATAAAACACCTCCCTTGGGTTGAACCCGTCACCCTAACCCTCACCCAGACCTAACTCAAATCCTTCTCCCTATACCCTAAACCTGAACTCTAACTAGGAGGGACCGTTCTCAGGCCAGGCGTCTCCGCCCAGCGGGAGCTGGCTGCACTGGGGTGTGAGTGCGGGTAATAGCACGGGGTGTGTTGGGTTGGTGGGTCCAGTTTTGCCAATAGCAGGTCGGGCAGGGGGAACTGGCAGTTGGAGGTGACAAGGAGGGGGAGGGGGACCCCAGGAAGTGACCTCACTTCCTTGACAACGCACCAAACAGAACACGGAACCCCAGAGGCTGGTTGGCTCCAGTTACTTGTGGAGAGACTCAGCCACAGGCAGGATGTTCTCGTGTTGTATCACAAATTTCCTAGGTTCGGGACACAAGAGGTGGTGGAGTGGGGGTCTTGTCTGAACGCGGACACGCGGGGAGAGCTGCCACTCCCGGCGCCTCTGGCCAAGTCACCCGAGGATCCCAAAGGTGACACGGGACAGCCCAGAACAGGTCAGAGTCAGCCAGTCCATCACGCTGACCACCCAGGGAGGCCCCAGACCGCTGCCTGGGTTGTGTGTGGCTGAGTGCGCGTGTGTGGGTGTGTGAGAATCAAGGGGACTTCTTTCCATGCTGTTTCACTTGGGTGCTGAGCTCTTGCGAGTGGGCTACACTTTCCCAGCTTGAACTCTCCCTTGTTGGTACCACCTCAGGGTGAAAATGAGTCCAGCCCAAAGCTGGAGGAGGCCGGTAGGGTGGGGACCTTGGAGCCAGGCATACTGAAGAAGCTGGTGAACCACCTGGTGCCTGCCCATCGCCACGGCGACCCCATCTTCGTGCCCGCCTTCCTGACCTCCTGCAGGAGGTTCGCCACCACGCGGCAGGTGCTGGATCTGCTGTTCCTCAGGTGTGCCCCTCCTCCAAGGCAGGGGACCCACCGCCTCCCGATGGCTCTTGGGAATACCCTGCCCCATTCCCAGTCCCGGTTGGCTCTGTGGAAACTGGGGTGCTCAGAGAATCCCCCCCTCAGAGGGTGTAGTCAGGACCAAGTAGGCTGAGGCCCCAGAGCACCTACCCCAGGTCTGGCTCTGTACAGGGTGAGTGGCCCGGGGTTGTGGGGCTGTCCCTGCCCCATGAAGGAGCTGTCTAGGTGGGGCCTCACTTTCCTAGGTTCCTACCTAGATGAATCCAGAGGGGGGACCCTTAGGGGCAGACCGTGCACCCCGGCATACTGAGATACGTGGGCACAGCTGGCTGGGTTTGTTCACTGCACAAATGTGTACGGGCCACCTACCGTGCGGGGACACGTTTCCTGACACTTCCCTGTCATTCAGGGAGCAGCACAGGGAAACCTCTCAGCCTCCCCTGCTTCCCTTCCCATCCCGGAATCAGATCGTCCCCTAGACATCCTGGCAGGTGGGGACACGGGTGCGGAAAGGTCACTCCCTCTTGGCTCCTCTAGGTACGGGTTCTTCCACCCCAACTCTGAGGAGGACCAGCGAAACAAGAGGTGAGAGGGCCTGGGGCTAACAGGGTCAGCGCCTGTCTCCAGGGCGGGTAACTGGGAAGTGGGCTTCGGTTGGGCTGGGAAAACCCGGGCTCACTCACTTTTCATTGATTCCTGCTAGAGGGCTGGGGTCTGGGGCTGCACCTACAGGAGGAGGATGACAGAGAGCTGTGGTGGGGGTCCTGTGCATGCGGGAAGCAAGGGGTTGCCGGGGCTCAGCGCAGGTCCCCGTGAGGACCCATCTACACACAGCCCCTTCCCAGCCAGGCCAGCTCACGCCATCCTGTATGGGGGCTGCACGGGAGGTGTGGGGTGCAGACTACTCACGCATGAGCCCCACACCCTTGCCCTCTGTGCCCAGCTGCTCGGGGACAGGGTGGGCTCTGCCAGACAGCCCTCCCTTCAGGGTCCGTGACAGGCTATGGCAGGGGGAGAGGCCAGGCCTCTGACTCTCCTGCCCTCCTGCCCCTAGCACTCTGAGCTCCATCCTGGAGGCCTGGTTGCTTTGATACCCAGGAGACTTTTGCCAGTGCCCAGACCTGGCCAGCCTGAAGCAGCTCATGGCCTATGCACTCATCAACCTGCCAGACTCGGAAAACATCCTGCAAGCGTGCAGAATCCTGACGTAACCCGGAGCTCGCTAAATATGAACAGATACCGAGGGTGAGGATGCCAGGGTGGGTGCCCCAGGAGGGGCAGCAGGGGTCACGCTGGGCCCCACCAGGAGGAGGCTCCAGAAGGTGCTGTTGTCAGGAGCAGAAGGAAGAGGCTGGGACCACTGATGGCGGCGGACCCCAGTTGGGACGATGTCCTGCTGTGGGGTCAGAGGCTGGGGGGGTGCTTCTCTGCAGGATAGAGGCTGTTCTGCCTTGGGAATGACTCAGGGAAGGGCTGTCATGGAGGAATTTTTTCTCCTGCTGCCCCTAGGGTCAGAACGGCTTCCAGAGCAGCAGCCTTGAAGAGAGACCCAGGAGCAGGGGGAGGACGGGAGCCGCCACTGCCTTCTCTGCCACCATGGGATCTGAAGCTCCACAAGCAGAGGCCCCGCAGCATGACCCCATATTCCCCTCTCTCCCTCCTCTGTGGCAGCTGGTCATCCACCCGCGGGACAACTCAGGCCACCCCACCTTGCAGGGCTGCAGGGACATGGCTCTCCCTCCCTCACATGGAGAAGTCAGATTTTGGTCTTGTGGTTTTCCAATCTATGTTTGGCATGGATAGGAAATTTGAGTTTAATATATTTATTAAAATTGGATCAATTGAACAAAGTTGGAGTGTAATAAAATGGAACTCTCTTTATTTTAAATGCACATCTAGGGGTGCTAAATCCTCACACCATGCTGCACACCCCACGGCACTGCCCAGCTACATCCCAGAGCCCCTAGCAGAGCCCCTGGGTCCTGTGGGGAAGACATGCGCAGCACGTGCTGGAGGAAGGGACTGGGAAGACCCCGGTGTGATGGGGACTCTCAAGTGCTGAGAAGGGCACGGAGACAGGCCAGCAAGGGGTGAGGCTTGTGCCGGGGCCCTACACCTGAAGGCCTATGCTATGCACTGGGCAGCACTCCACATCCCATGGAGAGCTCCGTGCCACCCTGAGGCCCAGCTGGCCCACTCCCAGGGCACAGTGTACAGCTGCAGGCCTTGACGGGGGAAAGCAAATGCTCGGGAGGGATGTAATTCTATTGAGGAGGTAGAAAGCCCCGGCAGTTTTCGGACATGACTGCTGAGCTCTTCCAGAAGCATAACCTGGAAGGTAAGTGGTAGAGCAGAGCCTGGGGGAATTTCACACTCGTATCTTGGGGATGGCCCAGGAGGAAGCCCACCGATGGGAACGCGCACTTGAAACCCTCCCAGCACAATGCCAGGGTTCACTACTAAAGTTGGGCAGGTACCTGAGGGCCTGGGCAATATCCCAACTCACTGAGAGAGCGGGGACCCGACCTCACTGATGCAGAGGGAGCTCGGGAGGAACAGTGGCAGGACACATGGCTGGTGTGACAATGTCATGTCCTGGGTGCCTTGAGCCACAGCCCTCTCTCTGCAGCACCGCGTGTTTCCCCAGCCCCACCAGGAGACCTCTGAGCCCCAGGCGCAGAAGGTGGGCATGAAGTGAGAAAGAGTTACCAACTGTAACCGGACGAAACGCTCCGCTTCACCAGCTCTCAGTGCTCCGAAAACTCCGGACATCTAGCCGGGCAGTGCGCTATCAGTTTGCCGTGGACGGCACCTCTGACGGGGGTGGTATGGGAGCAGCTGCCTGGTGGACCGAGGCTGCTCAGGTTGCTTTTGCTAAGAACACCGTCCTTTCCCCAAGCCTCCAGGAATCTGAAGGCTGACTGAAATGGACTAAGAGCTCCTCCTCTGTCTGCCTATGGTGTTTGCTCCTCTGCTCTCCACCCTCAGTCAGATTCCGCTTGGCTTTGCACGCTCACATCTGCGTCATTTAAACTCGCTCAGTCTGTCATGGAACCTCAGGAGACCCGAGGCGGGCGGTGGTGCAGCTCTGAGTGCAGGGTTGTGCAGTGAGCTGCGCTCGGGGTTCACTGTGGTGGTTGCATCATGGGGAAAGGGACACTGGGGACTCCAGAGAGGAGCAGCCACTACCCCGTGTCTGCCCTGAGGAGACAGCGGTTGTGCCTCACCTTCAGGCCACCCGACGTGTCATGGACCGGCAAAGCCACACAGGACAGAGGTGATCCCAGGCCTGGTGCTTCTGCCCGCCGGGCTTGTGCTTCGGACACCATGGCTCCTCAGGTCAGTGGGCCAGGAAAGCCCTCAGCTATGGAGGCTCCACCCATCCCAGCCCTGTGCATGCTGTCCCAAAGCTCCAGGGTCATCCTGTGCTCCCAGAGGCCGGGTGTCTGGGGCTGACCACAGGGAAGCCCAAACCCCAACATTAACGCTAACCCTAACCCTAACTCTAACCTCCAACCCTAACCCTAACCCTAACCTCCTCTCCCCCTAACCCTAAACCTAACCCTAACCCTAACACCCAAACCCTAACCCTAACCCCCTAACTCTAACCCTAACCCTAACCGTAACCCTAATACTAACCCTAAACCTAACCCTAACCCGAACCCTAAGCCTAACCCTTCCCAGCCCTGTGCAGCCTGTCCCAAAGCTCCAGGGTCAGCCTGTGCTCCCAGAGACCGGGTGTCTGGGGCTGACCACAGGGAAGCCCAAACTCTAACACTAACCCTAACCCTAACTCTAACCTCCAACCCTAAACCTAACCCTAACCTCCTATCCCCCTAACCCTAACCATAACCCTAACCCTAACACCCAAACCCTAACCCTAACCCCTAACTCTAACCCTAACCCTAACCCTAACCCTAACCCTAACACTAACCCTAACCCTAACCCATAGCTCTGGCCATGCCCTTAGTCCTGCCTCAAGCCCTGGCCCTGAAACTAACCCTAACCCTAACCCTGACCCTGACCCTGACCCTGACCCTGACCCTAACCCCCAACCCTGACCCCCTAACCCTAACCCTAACCCCCTAACCCTAACCCCCTAACCCTAGCCCTAACCCTCTAACCCTAACCCTCTAACCCTAACCCTAACCCTCTAACCCTAACCCTAACCCTAACCCTTGTGGAACCCTAACCCTAAAGCTAAGCCTAAACCTAACTCTAACTGTAGTGGAACCCAAAACTATTTCTAGCCCTAGCGTAATCCGAGACAAAAACTGAAGCCTAACCTTAAACCTCAGCCTCAACCTCAACCTCAACCTAAACCTAACCCTGCTGAAATCTGAAATAAAACCCTATCTCTAAACCTAACCATAAGCATGGTGATACGATAGCTCTGGCCATGCCCCTAGTCTTGTCTCAAGCCCTAGCCCTAGAAACTAACCCTAACCCGAACCCGAACCCGAACCCTAACCCTAAACATGATCTTCAACCAGTGCCTGAAAACTCATTGCCCAGGGCCTAAGTATGGCCATCCACTCCTGTTTGTAATACACCTAGTCCTCAATGAGATATGAAGGAAGTCTAAGGTTCCTTGGTCTAGTAGGGTGGCCCTTTTCTATGTGCGGGTCTCTATATTTTTAGGAGCATTATGGATACATTGAGAACATTTCTGTGCAACAGGTGAAAATTTTCCTCTGTGCCTTTGGACCTCGGTCTTACTATTTGGTTTTTTTTATTTTTTATTTTTTTGTGGGTACCGGGGGTCGACCTCAGGACCTCACGCGCCAGCAGGCGCTCATGCCACTGAGTGATATCACCGGCCCCTTTTTCATATGTGAGTTCCGGGAGTCGAACTCGGGCCCTCACGCTTGCCAGGCAGGCGCTTATGCCGCTGAGCCATCTCACCGGCCCGGTCTTACTATTTGTGCTATGCAAAACTTAATTTTCAGCCTGCATGGTGATACATGCCAGAACTCCCAGCACCTGGGAGGCTGAGTCAGGAGATTCATCATGACTTCAAATCCTGCCTGGGCTACGTAAGTGGGTTCAAGTTCAGCCAGATCTACATAGCAAGACCCTGTCTCAGAAAAAAAAAGAAAAAGAAAAAGAAAGAATAATTTCATGTATTTTATAATTCTGTATTTTAAGTCATAGGAAGACTTTCCCCTCAATGTTTTTTTCTGCAGATTTTGTGGCTTTATTTTTCATATCTAGATCTCTCAGTGCTTGATTTTTGTCCAGTTATATATAATGCCAGTACAAATCCAGTTTTAACTTTTTCCTACTTTCTATCCATTTCCCAAGTTTAGAGCATAGTCTTTACCCTCTGACTTGTGGTTTTAGCCCCTGACTTAAATACAGTGCAATAAAGTATGTAATACACCATTTGTATCTATGCATTTATTTATATCTGTATGTAGGTTGATTTTGAGGATTTTGCTTTTATTTGAGACAGGGTCTCAATATGCAGTTCAGTCTGGTCTTAAACACTATGTAGTGCAAGATGCCCTTCAACTCATAGCAATCCTCCTGTTTCAGCCTCCTGAGTCCTGGGATTACAGGCATGTGCCACCACACCTGGATCTAGGATTTTTTTAACTGTAGTTTATCTAATGGTGCACCAACACCATCATAATCTTTTCATTATGGAGGGTTTATAATACAATACATTTTGAGGCTAGCTGGACTATAGTGTCTTTATATTTCTGTTTGAGACCCGGCTGTACAGGGTTAAGTTGCTAAACATAGGGACCTCTGGCTGTGATGGAAAAAAACATATGTAGGACGAGAAAAAGATGGCGGATCTGTAAGAAGCAGGCAGTGAACCTCTCCAAAAGTCACCATCCGGACACTGGAATATAGTGACTGGAGGAGGACAAGAAAGAGGGAAGTGGCTCCCATGGACCCAGGAAAGATCTGAAGCCCAGTTTGGGGCCCACGGAGAAAGTGAAGAGAGAAACTCCAACAAAGAAGAGGAAGGTGGCCTCTGGTGCCATTTCCCTGTGTCGGGAATCCCGATGCAACTGAAGCGGTTCAAATCTTCAGACACGTGGTGACTGCCGGCGCCCCCAGGGACCTCCGTGGAGGAACGTGAGACGCTGCGGTGCAGAGAAGCAGCGGCCCTGAAGGACACACTGACTGGTGGTGAGTGCTGACACCTGGCCGTCCCGTGTGAGAGAGCGACTAGCCGGGCGCCATTGTGGGGGGGGGCAGCAGCTGAGCTCAGAACTCAGGGCAGCCGCCACTCCATCCACGGCTCCAGCGGGGACCTCTGCAGAGGAACGCGAGACGCCCCAGTACAGAGAAGCACCAGCTGAGAGGGATGCATTGACTGGCACTTTTCTTCCTGGTATTCAAAGAATCTCCTAAGAGTTTGAAGTACTAGCAATAAAGCAACCTACCATAGGCAATTTACAAACAGCAACCCAGGAATTAAACTAAAGAAAGAAAAGAAAATGAGATGACACTTAAACAAGATGCAAACCCACACATCCAGTTCACCAAAGGCAAACCCAGGGGGCAGTGAGGTGGGACAAACCGAAAGCCACCCACCTGACATCTCTGAAGTGGTAACAACAAAGCAGTTGAATGAGGCTCTGGAGAAATTTAAATCAGAAATAATTTCTCAGATAACTGCAGAGATAATGTCCACAATGAAGACCATGCTTCAGGACGCTAGAGCAGACACAGACAAAAAAATAGACTAGATTAAGAAAATGATGGAAGCCATGAATGCTCAGCCTAGGAAAGAAATGGAATCCATAAAGCAGATTCAAGCAGATATCCAGGAGAACAAAAATTCCATTGAAAGTATTTGTAGCAGATTAAGCCAATGTGAGGACAGGATCTCAGATATAAAAGGCAGGCTTGCAATTAGTGATCATGAAAAGAAACAATTCTTAAAAACAGCAAGGGACAATGAAAAATCAATCCAGCAGCTGCTAGATGACACAAAGAAGAATAACTTAAGATTGATTGGAGTCAATGAAAAAGCAGGAGATAGCATAAATGACATCAGAACACTGTTCACAGACATTATCACAGAAAATTTTCCTGGTAAAGAAAAAGAATTTTCCCCTTCTGGGCATCTTCCCAGAAGAATTAAAAACATCGTACCACAGCGATATATGTGCACCCATGTTTATAGCAGCACAATTTGTAATAGCCAGATCTTGGAAACAACCCAAATGCCCATCAACTGAGGAATGGATAAGAAAGATGTGGTATTTTTATACAATGGAGTACTATTCAGCCATAAAGAAGGATAAACTGGAGACTTTTATAGGTAAATGGATGCAACTCGAGAAAATACTTATAAGTGAAATAAACCAGAAGCACATGTGTAAGCATCGTATTATCTCTCTAGTATGAGAAACTGAAAGAGTAAATAAGATCCAAAACGTACAATAGATATGGTGAATCAAAAAGAAACTGGTCAAAAGGAAAGAGAGACTGGAATAGGGAAAAGAAAGAAGGGAAAGGGAAAAAAACAATTGTATATATATATATATATATATATATATATATATATATATATATATGATGGTTAAGATAGATACACTACCATTTTTACTTAGTTCATTGAAGAGTAAGGTTTGTGCCAATAATGTTTGGACAATTGAATGCTAATGTCTGGTGTCCTGAATAACTAACTTAAAGATAGTAATACGTAATGTATTAACCATTGTTACCCTCCTATTATGTTGGTTTGAAAATTTGTTCTTCTTTTGATTTGTTTTGTTTTTTTTCTTCTCTTTAAAAAATAAAAAATAAAAAAAAAAGAATTTGATGTTCAGATAAGTGAGGCTTATAGAACTCCAATTAGACACAATCAAAAAAAAAATCTTCAGCCAGGCATATCATAGTCAAGATTCCAGAAATTCAACATAAGAGTAGAATCTTAAAAGCTGTTAGAGAAAAGAAACAAATCACCTATAAAAGAAAGCCCATCAGAATCACAGCGGACTTTTCAGCACAAACCCTCAAGTCAAGAAGAGCTTGGAATGATGTATTTCAAGTTCTAAAGGAAAATAATCTTCAACCCAGATTGATGTACCCCGCAAAACTATCTTTCAAAACTGATGGAGAAGTAAAATACTTCCATGACAAAGAACATCTGAGAAAATTTATAACCACCAAACCAGAACTCCAAAATGTTTTGAAGGACATTCTAGAAAGGGATAACAAGTACTACAACTCCAGAAACCCCAACAGAAGGAATCCACCAGGCAGAGCAAATGATTAAAGAGAGGGAGGGAAAACAAAAATTAAAAGAGGGAGAGCCAACAACAAGAAAATAACATGACAAGGATAAGTCAATACATATCAGTTTTAACCATTAATGTTAATGGTCTCAATTCACCAATCAAAAGGCACAGACTGGCGAATTGGATCAAGAAGCAAGACCCAACAATATGCTGTATACAAGAAACACATTTAATTCAGAAAGAAACTCATAGACTGAAAGTCAAAGGATGGAAAACAATATTCCATGCGACAGGAACCCAGAAAAAAGCAGGGGTAGCTACTCTTTTCACAGACAAAGTGAATTTCAAGCCAAGAATGATTCATAGGGATAAAGAAGGTCACTACATCCTTGTAAAGGGAACAATCCAAGAGGAAGAGATAACAATCATAAATATATATGCAACAAATACCAGTGCACCCAACTATATAAAACAAATATTAATGGACATGAAAAATCAAATAACCACTAATACAATTGTATTGGGGGATCTCAATACTCCACTGTCACAAAAAGACAGATCAACTAGACAAAAAATCAACAATGAAATATTACAACTGAACCAAACTTTGGAACAAATGGACTTAGTAGATATCTACAGAGTGTTCCACCCCACAACATCAGAATACACATACTTCTCAGCTGCACATGGGACATTCTCCAAAATAGACCACATACTAGCTCATAGAACCTGCTTAAGTAAATGCAAAGGAATTGAAATTCTCCCATGTATATTATCAGACCATAGTGCAATGAAATTGGAAATCAATGGCAAAAGAAACCACAAGAATTTGCTAAACACATGGAAATTAAATAGCACCATACTGAACAACCAATGGGTCACAGATGAAATTAAAGAAGCAATTAGACAGTTTCTGCAACTGAATGATAATGACAGTACAACATACCAGAACTTATGGGATACAATGAAAGCAGTCCTAAGAGGGAAATTTATAGCATTAAATTCCTATATCAGGAAAACAGAGCAAGCACAAATAAACAACCTAATGGTGAACCTCAAACTTCTAGAAAAAGAAGAGCAGGCTAAGCCAAAAGCTCATACAAGAGAGGAAATTATAAAGATCAGAGCAGAAATTAACGTACTGGAGACTAAAAAAACAATACAAAGAATCAATGAATCGAAGAGTTGGTTCTTTGAAAGATTAAATAAAATCGACAAACCCTTATCCAACCTTATTTAAAAAAGGAAAGAAAGTACTCAAATCCACGCAATTAAGGGTGATATCACAACGGACCCTGCAGAAATCCAGATCATCTATACCTACTTTGAAAACTTGTATTCTAATAAGATGGAAAATGCAGAAGAAATGGACAGATTCCTAGATACATATGAATTACCAAAGCTCAACCAAGAAGATATAAAAACCCTAAATAAACCAATAACAATCAATGAAATCAAAGATGTAATTAAAAACTTCCCAACAAAGAAAAGCCCAGGCCCTGATGGATTCACTGCCAAATTCTACAAGAAATTTAGAGAAGACCTAACACCACTACTTCTCAAACTCTTTAATGAAATTTAAAGGGAAGCAATACTCCCAAATTCATTTCTGGAAGCAAGCATTACCCTGATACCAAAACCAGAGAAGGTCCCAACTAAGAAGGAGAACTACAGACCAATCTCCCTAATGAACATAGATGCAAAAATCCTCAATAAGATACTGGCAAACAGAATTCAGCAAATCATCAAGAAGATTATACACCATGACCAAGTTGGATTCATCCCAGGGATGCAGGGATGGTTCAACATACATAAATCAATAAATGTAATACACCATATTAACGGAACCAAGGACAAAAATCATATGATCATCTCAATAGATGCAAAAAAGCTTTTGACAAAGTCCAGCACCCATTCATGATAAAAACCCTACAGAAAATTGGAATAGATGGTCTTTATCTCAATCTGATAAAAGCTATCTATGACAAACCAACAGCCAATATCATACTAAATGGACAAAAACTGAAAGCCTTCTCTCTAAAATCAGGAACAAGACAAGGATGTCCACTGTCCCCACTCTTATTCAACATAGTCCTGGAAACTTTAGCCAGAGCAATTAGACAAGAGAAAGAAATAAAAGGAATTATGATTGGAAAGGAAGAAGTTAAATTATCGTTATTTGCAGATGACATGATACTCTACGTAGAAGACCCCAAAAACTCCACTAAAAAATTGCTAGATTTAATAAGCAAATTCAGTAGTATAGCTGGATACAAAGTCAACACTCAAAAATCAATAGCCTTCCTGTACACCAATAACAAACTCTCTGAGAGAGAAATTAGGGAAACAACACCTTTCACAGTCACATCTAAAAAAATGAAATACCTAGGAATCAATCTCACAAAGGAAGTAAAAGACCTCTACACTGAAAACTACGGTACTCTGAAAAAGGAGATTGAAGAGGATATCAGAAAATGGAAAGATATCCCTTGCTCTTGGGTCGGAAGAACCAATATAGTGAAAATGGCCATACTTCCAAAACTGTTATACAGATTTAATGCAATTCTGATCAAAATTCCAACAACATATCTCACAGAATTAGAGAAAACAATCCTTAAATTCATCTGGAACCAGAAGAGACCTAGAATAGCAAAGGCAATTCTGGGCAACAAAAACAAGGCAGGGGGCATCACAATCCCCGACTTGAAATTATACTATAAAGCTACTGTGATAAAAACAGCATGGTATTGGCAAAAAAACAGACCTGAAGATCAATGGAATAGAATAGAAGATGCAGAAACAACTCCAGATATACTAAGCCACCTTATCTTTGACAAAGGTGCCAAACACATTCACTGGAAGAAAGATAGCCTCTTTAATAAATGGTGCTGGAAAAATTGGCTCCACACATGCCAAAGATTAAAATTAGACCCATATCTTTCACCGTGCACTAGGCTAAATTCAAAATGGATCAAAGAACTAAATATTAAAACAGAAACATTAAATCTCCTGGAAAATAGAATAGGTAAAACTCTTGAAGACATTGGTGTAGGCAAAGACTTTATGAATAAAACCCCCATCGCACAGGAAGTATCACAAAGAATCAACAACTGGGATCTCATCTTATTAAAAAGCTTTTGCACAGCAAGAGAAGCTACCAACAGAGTGAAGAGACAACCCACAACGTGGGAAAAAGTGTTTGCCAGCTGTTCCTCAGACAAAGGATTACTATCGAGAACATACAAAGAACTCAAAAAAATCACACCTCCCAAATTTAAAGACCCAATCCAAAAATGGGCATCTGAGATGAATAAACACTTCTCAGATGAAGAAATACAAATGGCAAATAAATATATGAAAAAATGTTCAACATCACTAGTCATCCGAGAGATGCAAATGAAAACAACACTGAGATGTATCTCACCCCAGAAAGAATGGCTATTATCAAGAAGTCAACTAATAACAAATGCTGGAGGGGCTGTGGGGAAAAAGGAACCCTTCTCCACTGTTGGTGGGAGTGTCAACTGGTGCAGCCACTGTGGAAATCCATGTGGAGACTCCTCGAAAAACTAGGATTGGAGGTCCCATTTGACCCAGCTATTCCCCTTCTGGGTATCTTCCCAGAAGAATTAAAAACATCGTACCACAGTGATATATGTGCACCCATGTTTATAGCAACACAATTTGTAATAGCTAGATTGTGGAAACAACCCAAATACCCATTAACCGAGGAATGGATAAAAAAGATGTGGTATTTCTATATAATGGGTACTACTCAGCCATAAAGAAAGATAAACTGGAAACTTTTATAGGTAAATGGATGCAACTCGAGAAAATACTCACAAGCGAAATAAACCGGATGCACATTTGTAAACATCGTATTGTCTCCCTAGTATGAAAATGCAATTTGACTGTGACTATTCCATTCCTTAGTCTTCTATTTTCACCTAGCTTTTACATGGCTTAATCTTATACTGAGTAATATTTTTCTCCAAAAGGTATTTGTACATTCTCTAATGCTTGAGTTTGTTAATACATGAGAATGTTTACTTGTTGTGTTTAAAAAAAATAAATAAAGTTCAAAAAAGAAAAAAGAAAAAAAAAAGAAAAGAAAAAAACATATGCACAGTACTCTAAAGTCAAGATAACCACAGCTGAGGATACCTGGCTTCAACCACAATTAACTAAATAGAGACTGTAGATGCAGTAAATGTCAACCTGGAGATAAGATAGTTCTCCTAAATTAATATAATTTACTACTTGGGAAGTCTTTGAACTATTCCCAAGTCCTGCTCAGGTTCTTGCCTTTTCCTCAGTATCCCCTCTCTCTGTTTGTAAACCAAATAAATACTGGCCACCCAGAGAAGTTCTTTGTGTCAACCCCCAGAGAATCTCGAATTCTGTTAGAGGGTTTTGATTCTCCTGGAACACTAAAATCATACCACTTGTCTCACTTATTTAAGCCTTTGCCATCCACTCATTTAGGAGATTGGGGCTAGGCCAAGACCCCAATATATTTCAGAGTTTTACTAGCTACATTTACTATTTCATTTTTCTATATAATCTGCTATGGTTTCAACATCCACATCGAGACTCATATTGAAATGTAATTTCCTTTGGAAATATCAAGTACTTGGTAGTGGAAGTGTCTTTAAGAGGTTGTTAGGTCATGAATGGAGTAATTCAGTCATAGAATAATGGCTTACTGAATCATCTCTCAAGTGGAACTCTTAGAAAACCCACTTTGGCCCAGTGTTGGTATACACCTCTGTCCTCTCAACTCTGCCTCGGGACTCTGCACAATATCCCCACTGGGAAGATGGTGGTCCACTCACCAGATGGGGCCCATAGACCTTGGACCTCCAGAACCTCAGGCTAAATAAACCTTTATTCATTACATATTATCCAGTCTGAGGTACACAGCTATAGTAACAGAAAATAATGGAGCATATAAATGGACTCCTTTACCTCCATAAAATAATTAAATCTATTGACTTTTTTTGGAATCACATTAAAATTATAATTTTATGGCATGGTATTTGTAGAGAGCCATAAATGACCCAGCTTCCCGTCTGAGCATGCGCTCCCTCCGCCCATCCTGATCCTATGTCACCCATTAGACCCTCCCACTGCTTCCCTCAAAGAGATATAAGCCTTGGCACTTCCTCAATAAACTCTCTCTCTCTCGCCCTCACCTTCAAACTGCGTATGTTTTTCTTCATCCCCATACTGTCTCTCGGGCTACGCGTTCCTGCCCATGGGAGCTCTGCTGGTCGGAGCCTCCGCGGGTCACGACATTTTGGTGCCCAACGTGGGGCTCGAGAATGACAGGTTCTATGAGGGATCACCCTACAAAGGTTTAAAAGAGTGCCCGGCCAGCCTTTGACCCATCCATGAGGACTCCCCCTCAGTGATCTGCGCGAGGACTTCTCTCTCTCATCTCTCGTCTGAATCACGGTGAGCATTTTCATACTGTAGGGTGTAACATGGGACAGAATCTCAGTGAACATGAGCTCTTTGTCTCAGGGCTCTCCCAGGCCCTCAAAGCCCGGGGAGTCAGAATCAAACAATCCCACCTAACTGCCTACTTTGAGTTTATAATAAAATCTGCCCTTGGTTTCCACTGGAGGGTACTATCAATGTGAAGGTTTGGAGCCGTGTGGGTTATGCACTCCAAGATTACTACCGGGTCTTCGGACCTGAAAAAGTCCCCGTGACTGCCTTCGCATATTGGACATTAATTTCTGAATTGTTACAGGCTCGCCCTTCCGATCCCCACATAGCACAAACTATAGCTCAAGCTGAGGCTTCCCTTTGTTCTCATTCCCCCCATCATAGCCCCCCACCTCCATGATTCTTGACATACCTGAGGACCAACATGGCTGCCCATCCCCTACCCCATCTCTTACTGCTTCCACCCTTCTGCATGGAGACGATCCTCCATCTTGTAGGAGTGATCCCCAATCATGCGGACACCCTGAGCGACTGCCATCTTGTGGCGCACCGCCATTTTCCTACCCTAACCTCCCGCCACCGCCCACTTCCGCCCTCTACAACTCCCCTCCGCCATCTTGCACCAAACTGCCGCCGCCATTTTCTGCTCCCGATTCCACTCACTCCGGCCCTTTGCCCTCCGCCCCCTCTTTCACAGCCCCTGCATTCCTTGTTAACTTCCCTCCCTTCTACCCCCCATCTCCTGCTTCCCCTGACTCTGATGCCTTCATGGCCCGACTTATGACTCTCATTGCTGACCTTGAACAAACTGCCGATAAGTTACATCAAACATTTAAACTTCAGCTATCCCAATCCCCTACTCTTCCTCCTAACAAACCTAACCCTCCTCCAACCTCCCCTCTTGACAAACCACACCTCGCTTTCCCCATCACGGAGGTACAACAACCCACTATTGAGGGACAACCGGCCCCTCCCCCTCTTTACACGCCTCCAGACACTCATCCATGCTCGTACTCACCAATTTTACATCGGCCATATTTGAGCTCATTCAGGCCTTCCGGGTCCCTTGGCCCTTGGCAATGCACTTGCAGATCAGGCATCACGTTCGACCTCTATTAACGTCACTCAATCTCTGCCTCCCAAATCTCCCGCCACTTCTCCGTCGGTGACCAACATCTCTCAAGCACAACATGCACACAGCCTCCATCACCTCAATGCCCATACCCTCCATACCCTCTTTTGCCTAACCAGAGAACAAGCCCGAGCCATCGTTAAACAATGCCCTACTTGCATTACCTCTCTTTCCTCTCCCCACTTGGGTGTTAACCCCAGGGGCCTCATCCCCAATGCCCTCTGGCAAATGGATGTCACTCATGTTCCTATGTTTGGAAAACTCAAATTCATCCACGTTTCAGTGGACACCTTTAGTGGATACATTTTCGCTTCCCTGCAGTCAGGAGAGGCCACCAAACATACCATTGCCCATATGCTCACAGCAATAGCCCATCTGGGCTGCCCAACTCAGCTCAAAACTGATAATGGTCCCAATTATACCAGTAAGGCCTTTGCTCATTTCTGCCAACACCTTAACATCCATCACACTACGGGGATCCCCTACAATCCCCAAGGCCAAGGCATAGTAGAAAGAGCCAATCAAACTCTCCAAACCACCCTCTCTAAGCTCACTGAGGTGACATGGTGCCCCTCTGCTGGGTCTCCACACAACCTCCTTCATCATGCTCTTCTCATTCTCAATTTCCTCTCTCTGGACCACAATAATCATTCTGCAGCTGACCGTTTTTGGCACCCCTCTACAGCGTCCTCCTTTGCTACGGCTATATGGAGAGACCCACTCACCAACCAAAAACATGGCCCTGACCCTGTCTTAATTTGGGGCCGAGGCTCTGTCTGTATCTACTCCCAAGCTGAAAACAGCCCTCGATGGCTACCTGAACGTCTTGTGAAGCAATTCAATAAATCTACCCAGGGAAATATCCCTGAGGTCACCTGTTCTTCTCCTACAGATACGTCCCCTCAACTCGATGTGTCTCCTCCTACTCCTCCCTCTGAGTAACACCAACCCTCACCACCAAGAACTCACGTGGACCTTGAGTCGATGGGGAGACACCAAATACTAAGTCAATGGACAGGCGCCGGAACACCTACACTGTCTTGCACAGCTTGGATCTTCTTTTCCTCAAGGAAGGTGGCCTTTGTGCGGCCCTCAAAGAAGAATGCTGTTTCTATACTGACTCCTCCGGCGTGGTCTTACATGCTATGGATAAATTAAATGATGCCCTAAAAAAGAGAGAAATAGCCAGAACACAAGCCTTATTCCCCAACACTTGGTTCTCAACTGTTCTCCCCTACCTTGCCCCCTTCTTAGGCCCCCTTATAGTTTTGGTCCTCGTTTTGGCTCTTGGTCCTCTCCTATTTAGGAGACTTATCGCCTCCGTCAAAACGGCCCTTGCTCCTGTGTGGGAAAGACCTCTCCAAGTTCATTACCAGTGTCTAGCTATGGCAGACGCTGATAAATACAAACAAGCCGAACCCTATGATGATATTGAGGCCCCAGCATATAAGAATGTCGGCCAATGACGGGTAAGATGGAGTTACAAGTCACTAGCACTCTCAGGACCACCTAAGACAGAGCCCCACTCTTCGCTGGGACGCTGGCGATGCTAGTGGTCAGCTCAATGACGGGTAAGGCCTGAAAAATCAAATGCGTAAAAACTAAAAAAGACTTGCAGTAACCTCCACAACCTAAGACAGGCCACATTCAGGGTCATACAAACACTCATGGTCGACAATATTTTCTTTTGGAGAAAAAGGAGCATATGTAGAGAGCCATAAATGACCCAGCTTCGCGTCTGAGCATGCGCTCCCTCTGCCCATCCTGATCCTACGTCACCCATTAGACCCTCCCACTGCTTCCCTCAAAGAGATATAAGCCCTGGCACTTCCTCAATAAACTCTCTCTCTCGCCCTCGCCTTCAAACTGCGTATGTGTTTTTCTTCATCCCCATACTGTCTCTTGGGCTACACGTTCCTGCCCCTGGGAGCTCTGCTGGTCGGAGCCTCCGCGGGTCACGACAGTATTTTAAATAATTCTATTATTTTTATGTAAAAACATTTAATGTCATCTCATTTGAATATGTTTGTAAATGTTAGGAGTAAGGAAGAAAATATCCTTACAAGGATTTTAAACACCAACTCTGCATAAATTGTAGAAATACAGTCATACAGTGTCAAATACCTGAGGACAATTATCAAGAATATGATCACCTGGATGTTCCCAGATACTTAGAATTGTATATAAACAACATGAAATTCATAAATGGTGTTATTTTTTAAACTGTGCCTCGACTAGAACATCACCTACAGAGACCCTCCAGACATAAATACATGGGGTTTTTTTTTGGGGGGATGGTATTGGGAATTGAACTCAGAATAAATGTTTAATGAATGTTTTATACCTTATTCTACATGACAATTGCTAACTGAAATCACAGTAAGAAAAATTTGTAACTAAATCCAATTAGGATTTTCCCACCCCAATCTCACACCAAAGGTTGCATTAAAGATGCAGCCAAAATAACTGAGGCTAGAACAAACAGCTGGTGATATGTATAGGTTGACAGGAATGGAAACACTTGACATTACTAGACTGGATAGCACAGTGATCCATTAAGGTCTTTGGCAGCTTGTGGGCCATGCATGAGTTTTGTCCTCTCCTCTCCCTGGTCCTCCAGCTCTTGGCAGGGTCAACACTCATACCGCCTCCTCTGGAAAGCCTTCCCTCCTCACACAATGTAATTTGTACCCTATCTCCCTGCCATCCTTTATACCAATAACATGATCTATTTTATTCAAAATACCTATGTAAATGTCAAAGTGTCTTTTTGGGGGGAGAGGGCTTTGATCTCTTTTTTCCCTACAGGAAAATAAAACCATGAAATCAGGGAAGGACATGAAGTTTGAAAGAAAAGCCGTCCCATAGGGATGCATTTCCTGGTTAGGCCTGCCACTAGCGGTACTTCGCAAAGTATGTCGAGGCCCCTGCTAGACAGGGGATGCTAAGGGAATCTGGTGGTGCACCTTAGACCAGTGCAGCCTGGTGTAGAATGGGTTCCAGCACTAGAAGCCCCCTGATGACAGCATCTCCAGGCTGAGCTCTGGCCATCAGCTCGGGATGACTGCAGGAGACACTGTTGCTGCTCAAGTAGCGTGATGGATGGACGTGCCTCCGGAGAAGTTCTCTAAGCGTTCCTGTGTTGGGACCTCTGGCCAGACGAGCCTGGGTTGTCCACAGCGTGGGAATGAGTGTGTGAGGCCCCTCTAAGCAGATAAGCCTAAATTTTTTATGTCATCTTTATGTGAGCTTTTCTTTTTCTTTTTTTTTTTTTTTTTTTTTTTTTTGAAATAGGTTCTCACTATGCAGTTCAGGCTGGTTTTGTTTTTTTTTTTTTTTTTTTGTAGGTACCGGGGGGTCGACCTCAGGACCTCACGCACCAGCAGGCGCCCGTGCCGCTGAGCGATATCACCGGCCCCTTTTTCGTATGTGGGATCCGGGAGTCGAACTCGGGCCCTCGCGCTTGCCGGGCAGGCGCTTAAGCCGCTGAGCCATCTCACCGGCCCCTGGTTTTGAACTCTCTATGTAGCCCAGGCTGGCCTAGAACTCAAAGTGATCCTCCTGCCTCCTGATTGCTGGGATTACAGGTGTGCGCCACTATGCTGGCATCAGCCAATATTTTTTGTGTTACATTAAAAAGGGAAAAAAATATGCATCTGTTCTAATCCAGTTTGACTTAAATACTTATAAAAGAAACACTAGTGGTGGACATGTGAAGGGCCATGTGAGGATATGGCTAGAACTCAGCCATCTTCACGTCAAAGAAAGAGGTCTAAGGAGAAATTCTACAAGCAGCTTTTGCATGAACTTCATCCCTCAGGCCTATGAGAAAAAAATTTTTAAGCCAAATCTTTAATGTATTTATTAGAATTAGCAAAACAATACACTATACATTCTTGGACTATGTTTTGTTGTTTCCTTTAAGGCTTTACAATGTAAATCTTTAATCTGCCACAATACACTTGGAATAGTATTTAACTGATAAAATATAAGAAAATCTCAGCGGGGGATCTAGCTCAGCGGCACAGCACTTGCCCGACAAGCACGAGGTCCTGACTTCAACTCCCCATACCAAAAAAAAGAGAAAAGAAACTTTCAGTGTAATTTTTCCAATTATTAAACCTAAGTATAACCTTACTCCTATTCAAATAAAATTCAAACCCCAATCCAAAACATAACCCTAACCCAAATTCTCGTATTTACTCACAACATAACCCTAATCCTCACTCGCAAACTTACTTTAAACCTCAAACCCTAAACCTCTTCACAAAAGTGAATCAATTGACTGGGTGTGGTGGTGCATGCCTATAATCCCAGCACTCAGAAGGCTGTGGTAGGAGGATTGCCGTGAATTTGAGGCCAACGTGGGGTACATAGTGAGCTCAAAACCAGACTGAACTATGCACTAAGACTCAAAAGAAAAAAAAAGTAAATATATCAATCATGTAGAGTTTATAAAACTGAATTTTCTACTGTGTGAATAACCCTACTTAGACCTCAAAAAGACAAGCCACATACTGGATAACTTCTCTACAAAACACAAATCTGAGAACAAATTTGTATTCAAAATACACAAATAATTTGTAATGTCAACAACCAAGAATTCAACCAAAAATGGGTAAATATCCAAACAGATACCAGACCAAAGAAAACACAATGATGTTCAGGGTACAATTTAATAGTGTTCCTGTACACCAGTCATGAACCCACTTAGACAGAAGTCAAGAAACAATCTCATTCATGATACCTTAAAAATATATATACCTGGGAATTGGCCAAAGGAAGTAAAAATCCTCTATGACAAAAACTATGACAGTTTGGGAAAAAAAGGAATATTGAAGAAGAAACTATAAACTGCAAAGATGTCCCCTATTTCTGGATAAGTAGAAACAATACTGTCAAAATGGTGACACTCCAAAAATGATATACATGTTTAATGCAATTTTAAGCAGTGTTCTTCTCAGAACTATAAAGCACATAGTTTTTACTATAAAACTATAAATTCCTTTAATTTAAAAGGAATCAGCAGAAACCAGAGACACAAAAGCACCCCTGAGCAACAACAGCAAAGAAAGATGCATTACAGTCCCAGATTTAAAGTTATATGACAAAGGTACAGTGATGAAAACATCAAGGTAAAAGAACAAAAACAGACAAGTTTATCAACACAATAGAATTCAGAATCAAGAAACAATCCCAGGCACTTTTACCCACTTGATTTTTGACAAAAGAGGCCAAAGCGATAAACTGGAGAAAAAGCCTCTTCAATAATGATGCTGAGAAAATTGGCGATCCCCATGCAGAAGGTTAAATCCAGGCCCACATCTCACAGCCCCTGTAATAAAATCTAGTCAAAAGGGATCAAAGAACTAGACATTAGACCAGAAACACTGAATCTGATGGAAGATAAAATATGTAAATCTCATGAAGACGTAGGCATAGGCAAAGACTTTCTGAACACAATCCCAATTGCACAAGATATAGTACTAAGAATCAACAAATGAGATTGCATCAAATGAAGGAACTTTTGCACAGCAAAGAAAACAAGCAATAGACTGAATAGACAACCTCCACAGAGGGAAAGTCTTTGTCAGCTTTTCCTTGGACAGAGAACTAATATCTAGAATAAAGAACAACAACAACAAATATAGACCCTCCAAAATGAAAGACCCAATCAAAAAGAGCAATTATAATGAAAACGCACTTGTCAAAGAAGAACCACAAATGGCCAATAGAGTACATGATAAAAACATGTTTGACATCTTTGGCCATTAGAGAAATGCAAATCAAAACAACATAAGGGGGCTGGTGAGATGGCTCAGCAGCATAAGCACCTGCCTGGCAAGCGTGAGGGCCTGAGTTCGACCCCCAGCACCCACATACAAAAAAAGGGCCGGTGATATCGCTCAGCACACGGGCGCCTGCTGGTGTGCAAGGTCCTGAGGTCGACCCCAGGTACCCACAAAAAAAAAAAAAAAGGTTCCATCTCATTCCAGTAGACATGGCTATCATCAAGAACTCAAAAACTAACAAATGCAGGCAGGGTTGTAGGAAAAAGGTGTAAAGTCCGTAGAAGAGGGGTCTGAGAAGGGAGACGCTCCAAGAACCACACAGGATCTTATGTAAAAAGTATGGGGTTTATTGAAAGGCTACACTGGCGTAGGGTCACCCAGCGAATGTATTAGGGCGACCCCAAAGGGCAGGAGCAAGGGGTTTTTATAGGGTTGGGTATGGTAATGAGGGATAGGCAAGCGAAGTTTTACAGAAGCCAATCGCAAGGAGTTAAAGGGTAATTAATATATTTATTGGTTACTTAGGGGAACCTATAGATAGGGGAGCTTAGAAAATGGGCAACTAATCAGTTTGGAGGAAAGGCTAACAAAGGAGACAAAGGAGCCCGGGCGCGGGAATGTAGCCTGCGCGTGGGCTTGGCAACCAGTCAAGTCACATGATTTCTAGGAATTTGCCCTGAGGTAGGGAAACAGAAACTTAAGACACTTATCTACCTAAAACAGAAACTTAATCTAATAGGTTAGAGTCTAATAGGTTAGAGCCCAATAAGTTAGAGCCCTAATGGCCATCGCATAGTTCAGCCTAACACATCAGAATTATAACTTGTATAACTTTTATATGAATCTTTTAACAAACATAACTTTATGTTACATTAAACTTCACATTCCCCCCTTTTTTTAGGAGAATCTTTAATCTTAAAGATGGGAGTCTTGTTGGAGGGATTGGTATTGTTGTCTAATAACCATAAGTTTGACTGTTGATATTTGTTGTCTAATGAAGGTAGTTATTCGATTTAGCACACATGGTCCTATAGTGACCAGGAGGAGTATTACTAAAAGGGGGCCCTTTGTTTCATCACCAGTGGGGGTTCCAAAAGTAGCACATGGGGATGACAAAGACAACAGTTTGCTGGTCACAGGGGATACATTGTGATGTCATCACAGCCTGTTTAAGTCTAATAGAGTCAACCTGCAGGTGTTTAACTGTATAATTGCAGAAATGTTCCCCAAATCTGCCGGGGCCAATTGTTTTTATCTGAACTGGCTTTTTCCAGGGGTAGCAGAAGAAACAGCAGCAGAGCTGGAAGCAGGACAGTAGCAGGAGTCATGACGTGGGCCCAGTCGCAGTTAGCCTCTGTTGGAGTCTTTGAGAGCAACGCAGTGAGCAGGTCCCTGGCATAGGTGGTGGTGGTGGTGGCGCTGGCTCCTCAGGGGCCCACTTTTTGACTCTCGAGTGATGAATCCATGGAGCACAACTTGAAAGTTTTAAAGCAGTGGGCGTGGTTAGGATTACCTCGTGGGGTCCCTCCCACTTTGGTTGGAGAGGCTCTTTTTTAGGCTGTAATTAGGACTTGGTCTCTCGGATTTGAAGGAGTGGACTGGCATGGGCATGGGGATTAGATGTCTCTATAACAGTCTGTTGAAGTTTTTGAAGCATCTGATGTAGCGCCTTTATCTGTTGGTGCATATTCAAAGTTTTCATCTCCTGTAATCTATTTAAAACAGGTATCAGTGGGGGAGGCTCCCAAACATTGTCTCGAATGGAGTTAGTCCACCTCAGTACAGTGTGCACCGCAACTGCAAGAGGGCTGCTGGGAGCACAGTAACCCAGTTAGCCCCAGTCTCTTGGCATAGCTTTGCCAGGGTGGTTTTTAAAGTATAGTTTTGTCCTTTTATTTGACTTGAGCTTTGTGGCCAATATATAGTATGGAGTTTTTATTTTAGCCCCAGCACTGTTGTAAGGCTTTTGACCATTTTACCCACAAAAGCAGGTCCATTATCTGAACCTACTGTTATGGGGAGCCCATACCATAGAATGATCAGCTCCAGCAAAGCTTTTATCATCTCTCTCGATGTTTCAGTCTTAGTGGGGAGGCCTCCATCCATCCTGAATAGGTACAAACCAAAACGATTAAGTGTCTCTTATTTCCGCCGGTGGGTTTAATTTTAGTAAAATCCCCTTTAACATCTTAAGATGGCACAGTCCCTTGTCTCCAGACACCTAGTCCTTGTGTTGTCAGGAGACAGGGTTGTTGTGGGCTCAGTTAGTGCCCCTCTCAGTCACTGAAGCACACAAAGTCCATATCTGGAAATAAAGAATTAACAGCCAAGCAACATTGCCGTAGAGTCTTTTCCAAGCTGCTGTGGCTATGTGAGTCTTCTATTACAAAATATCCCAGGAGGCAGAGCCTCTGTCTGGATGGTTTACTCCGAGGTGACAACTGTTGCTCCCACCCTCCAAACCCCATCATTTACCATGTTGTTGTCATCCGAAAACAGGGTCAGGCCAGGGTTCTGGAGGGGAGTGTCCTGTAAATTTAGTTGGGCTGTCACCAATTTTTTTTTTAGGACTCTGAAGGCTGTCTGGTACTCAGGACTCCATTTGAATGAAGGGGTTGTTTCCTCCCTTTAAGGCCTCATATAGGGGTTTTGTAATGGCTGCAAAACTTGGAACCCAAAGACAGTAGTATCCAACCATTTCCCAGGAATTTTTTTAAGTTTATTTTAGTTGCAGCCCCTTTTAGGCCCCAAAGGGCCTGGATATGTGAGACTGACAGCACGTGTGTCCCATCTTGTAACACAAACCCTAAAAACTGTACAGTCAGCATACAGATTTGAGCCTTTTAGTCAATTATCTCTATCTAGTATATAAGAAGCTTTTACCTAACTTGTCTTTTAATAGGACATCACTGAAGATATTTTATGACATTATCTGGACTGTTTAATATCTAGGTATCTCTAAGTACTGTGGCACGTATATAGCATATATATCACATAGGTTTTTGTTAAAAATTATCATTTGATTGGTGACCTTTTATCAGTATGAACCTCTTATCATAAATATCTGGAGCACAAGCAAAGGCAGGTGTCTGAATCTGAAAGAAAGCAAATGTTTATCTGTATAAACAATCCCAGTTTTATATTTTAGAAGATCTGTACATCTGGAAGGTATGAATACACTTAATATGTTATGAGATTAGCAACACTGAATTGTCATAGCCATATGAAAACTTTTGTTTCTTAATTTAGTTTTGTACCAGAGCATCTTTAAATCAGAAAACCTCATTGTCCTGTTTTAGAAAATTTAACCTGTTGTTGGGCCGGTGAGATGGCTCAGTGGCATAAACGCCTGCCTGGCAAGTGCGAGGGCCCGAGTTCGACTCCCGGAACCCACATACGAAAAAAGGGCCGGTGATATCGCTCAGCGGCACGGGCGCCTGCTGGCGTGCGAGGTCCTGAGGTCGACCCCCGGTACCACAAAAAAAAAAAAAAAAATAGAAAATTTAACCTGTTGAAGATGACCAATGTAAACATATCACAATAATACATTTTGTCTAACAATTTTTTATGACTTATGAATACCAGATTACTTAACACATTATTTCAAATAAGAAACTCTCAAATCATAATATAACAATAAACAATAAACAAAACATGTATTACATTTATAAAACCAATTTTAACATCATTTTGGCCAGTTGGCAACTTTTGGTGGAAGCATACCAGACAAACATTTTAAAAATCCAAAAATGCAAAAAGAAAATTCATTGAGCTCAAAACAGCTGTTTACAGGTTGGGCACACAGAAAAACAAAACATACAGACAAATTTAAAAAATTAGAGTGTATTTATATATATTGGCCAAATTAAATTATAGTAACTCTTATAATTTTAGAAGTTTGAAATTACAAATAGACTAGTTAGAGTTATTTGTAGGTTTATAGCAGAGATCTCTTATAAGAATTTGAAAGAAACAAAAAATAAATTCCTTTATAAAAATACTGACAACTTTTATGTTTTTTTTTATGTAGCTTTTAGCTTAGGCATCTCCATATCCTCTGTTACATATTTAAACCCTTTTTTACTCTCTTAGCATTTTCTCTGTAAGAATATCATTTATATAAATTTTTTTTGATATATCTTTGTCAAAACTTATTTTGACTCCTTGTTCCTGGGTTGTTACAATTACGCCCAGTTTTTCGCTAGCTGCAAATGCTGCAGCCATTTGTGATTTAAGAGCAGAGACCCTCTTTGTGTGCGGAGAAAGAGAAAAGTACACTTTAGGATAAGGTTTTTGTCCCAGGTGTTTTGAGCCAGGGCACCCAGCTTGTGTTTCCCACTGTGGCTTACTTAGCTTACTCGATGTTTTGACAAAGCAGGCATTTACATTTTTCCTTTTAGATAGTAATTTTGATTAATCATCACTCAGGAGTTTGTAGTGCACAAGAAAAGTTTTATGTACATCAGTTTAAACTGAAAACCAAAAGTATAAGTGCCAATTACTCAAAATTTGTAATTAGATTTTTTTTATAAAACTTTCCTAGATGCTTGCAGGCAGTGCCAGGCTGGTGATGTCCAGGCTGGCCATTGGGGTAGCACTCGCACCACGTACAACCAGTTTATATACGGAAACTAATTTGGGTGCTCAGGCTTTCTGGTGACAATTTTTTTATATTCCATTGATTACCTGGGGGTCGAGCGACCCTTTAGCTAATCATCTCACATTGAATTTATCAAAATTGTTAAGCATATATTTTAAAACAGTTGACTTATTGCCAGCACAACCCATTATGTCAATGACTTGGACAATATAGTAACCCACAGTTACAATTTATCTAAGCAAGTTCTGTCTCCCCCACTCAATTTGAAATGTAAATGAAATTTGAGACTAACAAATGGTCTCCTGCTGGCAGGTTGAATTTCTCTGGTAACAGTGACTTGGAAGCGCAGGCACAGGGGGGATAACAGATGCAACACAGGGAAGGAACACACACACACAGACAAAAACAGACAATCCCGGGAATAATAGCCACACCGCTCCCGACCTCAAATTTAGAGCCTTGCGTCCTGCCTTGCAGCCAATCTGGGGGGCCAGCTGAAGGTCAGCTTTTTGGCACCTTGGCCCCCCAAGGGTTAGCTGCCAGGCAAGGAGGCATTGAGGCCCCCCTCCTTAAATACACTTTTGGAGGCCTTACAAAGTCCTTGGTTGTCATGGAAACTGTATTTTTTACTTTATCACCTCTCTGGAAGTTTTACAAGGTTTTTTAAACATCTGGCCAATTAACACTGGGGATGGGGTAGCAGGTACCACCTGTGCTAAACCCATTTGTCTTTCTTTTTGTGGTTATATGACC
Source organism: Erethizon dorsatum (assembly GCA_028451465.1). Lineage (NCBI taxonomy): Eukaryota > Metazoa > Chordata > Mammalia > Rodentia > Erethizontidae > Erethizon > Erethizon dorsatum. Next base: position 116,290,345 of record CM051834.1, on the reverse strand, counting down.
TTAAGATAGTGATAAGGAAAACCTATTTGTTCGTGATAGTACCATCCATTTTTTCTCTTTGAAGTTTATTGCTACAGAAAGGGCAGTGGGACTAAAGTCCAACTAAAAGTTTTTACCTATTTCCATTGTCCTGTGGAGAGAATGTAGTGGTAACGCTTGCGCCGGGGAGTGAAAGAGGAAGTAAAAAGAATGAAACAACTCCGAAACAAAGCACAATCAGCAGTTATGCTGAGATGAACGGGTCAGAGTGTCAGAGACCACAATCAGCAGTTATGCTGGAACTAACGGGTCAGAGCATCAGAGACCACAATCAGCAGTTATGCTGGAACTAACGGGTCAGGAAAGACCCCAAAATTACTCCACGGAGGATGGGGCCCAGTTAAGGGCCACCCAAACGAACGGAGAGAGAAGGAAAAGGAAATTTTCTCTCCCAAATGACACTGTAGCATCAGGCAAATGGAGTCACAAACAGAGTCAGAAGTATAGTCAAGAGGCAGAGATATAAAGAAACGGCCGTATTTACCCCAAGAGGCGCAGTGTCGGCCATTGAAGCCTCTCCCCTGGCCCCCCTGTAATCCCGGACGAGCCCCCAAATGTAAAGTCCGTAGAAGAGGGGTCCGAGAAGGGAGACGCTCCAAGAACCACACAGGCTCTTATGTAAAAAGCACGGGGTTTATTGAAAGGCTACACCAGTGTAGGGTCACCCAGCGAATGTACCAGGGCGACCCAGAAGGGCAGCAGCAAGGGGTTTCTATAGGGTTGGGTATGGTAATGAGGGATAGGCAAGCGAAGTTTTACAGAAGCCAATCGCAAGGAGTTAAAGGGTAATTAATATATTTATTGGTTACTTAGGGGAACCTATAGATAGGGGAGCTTAGCAAACGGGCAACTAATCAGTTTGGAGGAAAGGCTAACAAAGGAGACAAAGGAGCCTGGGCGCGGGAATGTAGCCCGCGCGTGGGCTTGGCAACCAGCCAAGTCACATGATTTCTAGAAATTTGCCCTGAGGTAGGGAAACAGAAATTTAAGACACTTATCTACCTAAAACAGAAACTTAATCTAATAGGTTAGAGTCTAATAGGTTAGAGCCCAATAAGTTAGAGCCCTAATGGCCATCGCATAGTTCAGCCTAACACATCAGAATTATAACTTGTATAACTTTTATATGAATCTTTTAACAAACATAACTTTATGTTACATTAAACTTCACAAAGGGAACACTTCTACAATGTTGATGGTCATGAAAACTAGTACAACCACTCTGGAAATCCCTCCAAAAATAAAAAACATAAACACCAGTTGACTCAGGTATAACCCATCTGGGTATCTTCTAAGAAAGCTAAAGATATCATCTTACAGAGATACATACATTCCAATGTTTATAGCAGCACCATTCATAATACCTAAAATTTTGAAATGGCCTACACACCCATCAACAGATGAATGGATAAAAGAAATCTGATATATGGAGCACTATTCACCATAAAGAAAGACAATTTTCACTCAGGCAGCTAAGGCAGGATAATTGTTGCAAGTCTGAGGCCACCCCGGACCATATCGTGAGACCCTGTCTTAACAAAAAACCAAAGAAAGATAAATTTGATTCATTTGTGAGTGAATCTTGGATGCATCTTAAGACCATAATGCTAAGTGAAATAAACCAGATACAGAATATTATGTCCTAGACCTGAGGAAGTTTGCAAATGTCACTGGTTTCTAAAGGAAATCTGGAAAGTTTCTAAAGGAAACTTTTACAGTTTCATTTTGTGGTGCAAGTTTATGGTGTTGGCAGTGAGAACTGATAACTAAGACAAATACCAGAATGCTGGAATGTAAAAAGACTCCACCACTCCCACATTTAAATACAAACATACTTAACATCTCAGCCATTAAGGAAATGCAAATGACAGGCACAGTGAGGTTCCCCTAGTACAGCACCTTTCTATTGTCAATATAATTGAAGGTAATAAGTGCTGGTAAGGATGCAAAGAAACTGGGACCCTTACACATTTGGCATTTCCACAAAAAGTTAAATACAGATTTACTATACTGCTCAACCTTTCCATTCCTAGGGAGCTATCCAGAACTGAAGACTTGCATTCAAACAAAAATGGTCATGACAATGGTGAACTGTCCCACAGTGAGTTCCAGAAAAAGAAAAGTTTCCAAATAGAAAAATAATTTTCTCCCAGGCAGGGCAAGTGGTGAAAGTGAAGTGGGCCTAAGTGATATAGGGGAAAGAAATTCCCAACCTGCTAGATGTCTGGTATGAGTTCACGTTCTCTAAAATTGAAGAATAAATTCTAGGACCAATGGAGATAAGAGCAGAATATATTTATTGGGGAAAGACAGCTTCTGTCTGAGAGAGAGACAGAAGGCATCTCGAGTGGGTTGCCGAGGACACTGCCTTTTCTAGGTATTTTTATAGAGCAAAACCATGAGATGAGGTGAGTCCAAGGTGGGGAAAAATGGGAAATTACAAGGTGGGCATAAGGTGGGACAAAACTATAGTCAACCAATAAGATTATGAGCATAATTGCTCAGGTAATACTGATTAAATGGGGATCAGATGGGGAACCAAAATCATGTAGCAAGTGGACATGAAACAGAGCAGGGGCTTTTCCTGGGTCAGTGGCTCTTCCTGCTTTTCCAAAGGTGATCCATACCTATTTAAAATATCAATTACTGTTGTTTATCCATAGGGAAAGTATGTGGGTGCATTTATCTTTTGTCTTGAGGTCTGGCCCTCAGCAGAGGTGTCTGTCTCCCCCACAGTTGCAATGTATACCATCTTCTGTACTGGCTTCTTTGAGAGCCTAACTCTGTCTGACTGGCTATGATATTTCTACCTAACTTAGCTGTCTGTAACATTCCCCTCTCTGAAGAAGTAACCCAAACTGCCATGAGGGAGCAATGGGTGATGACAGATCTGGCTTCTTCAAGCTGAAGGGGGTTGTAGTTCTGATGGGTAGTCAGAGATACCTTTCAGAGGGTCTGTGTAAAGGCCCTCAACAGATGCCAGACATTCTTGTCTTGGGTAGGCATATAGCTTTAAGTCTGGAGGAGACAAAGCCAAAGAAACAAGAATGCATGGGCCAAATAATAAGATCAACAGGATAAGTATGAATATAAACACAAAGGTTTCCACCAAGAGGAGCCAGTAATAGCTTCCCATAAAGAGGATAAGGATAAGGTTGAGGGAATTTCAGAGTCTGACATGTCATTAATTTGTCTTCTATTATCTTGAGTAGCTATTGAAATAGTAGCAGAAGGATCAGGAATGTACACACAACATTCAGCTTTTAGAATTGCACAAGTACCACCCCCCCTCGTGCTGCTGTTACAATGTCTAATGCCATCCGATTTTGGAGGAAGGCTTGTCTTATTAATTTTACTTTTTTATTTAGGGGAGAGAGACTAGCTGAGGTGTCATTTAAGGCCTGCTGAGTATAGTTAAGGCCTCAATATGTCATATAACACTCCTTGACAAGGTTGACCTGGTGGACCCCAGTAAAAGGAGTCTAGCGTATTTGTCATTGGTTTTATCTATATGATCAATTGGGGTTTGGCAGCCTCTAGGCAAGAATAAAGAAATTTTTAAGAAATTAGAGCATGTTCCGGGCATGGTGGCACACACCTGTAACCCCAGCATTCAGGAGGCTGAGGCAGGAGGATTGCTGCGAGTTGGAGGCCAGCCTAGGCTACAAAGTGAGTTCAAGGCTAGCCTGAACTGCATAGTGAAACCCTGTTATTAAAAAAAACATTAAAAAGAATGGAAGGAAAACAATAAAAACAAAGTTTGTAAAGGGAGAGGTAAAGAGGATTGAAGGGAAGGGAACGGGGAAAGAATTAAGATATATTATGCACAGGTACAAATTCCCTATGATGAATGTGATCATTATGTATGTCAGAAGTGTACCAGTAATTTAATTTTTTTTTTTGTGGGTACCGGGGGGACGACCTCAGGACCTCGCGCGCCAACAGGCACCCGTGCCGCTGAGCGATATCACCAGCCCCTTTTTCGTATGTGGGTTCCGGGAGTAGAACTCAGGCCCTCGCGCTTGCAAGGCAGGCGCTTACGCCACTGAGCCATCTCACCAGCCCTAATTTTTTTTTTTTAAAGCAGTGAGAAAGCCCTGCATGTGGTGCATGCCTATAATCCCAACTCTGAGGAACGCTGAAGCAGGTGGATTGCAAATTCCAGTCCCACCTGGGCAATTTAGCAAGACAATACCCCAAAAAAAGAAAAGGACCTGGCATGGTGGCACAGGCCTATAATCCCAGCACTGAGGAGGCTGAGGAAGGAGGATCACCATGATTTCAAGGCCAGCCTGGGCTACATAGTGAGATCTTATCTCAAGAAAAACATAAATAATAACTAAATAAATAAGATGTAGCTCAATAGTACAACACCCCTGGGTTTGATTCCCAGTACCAGTTAAAAATGAAAAGGCAAGCTGGGCATGGTGGCACATGCCTGAAATCCCAGCACTTGGGAGGCTGAGGCAGGAGGATTGCTGTGAGCTTGAGGCCAGCCTGGGCTACATAAGTGAGTTCAAGGCCAACCTGCACTACATAGTGAGACCCTGTCTCAAAAAAAAAAAAAAAAAAAAAGAAAGAAAGAAAGAAAGGAAAAGAAAAGGCAGGGAGTTGCTGCGTTTAGGGAGTCATGTGGCCCAGAATGGGCCTGGTAAACAATCCTAGGGAACTTCATGCCAAGGACTGATCAGACCCCCATACCTGTCGGAAGATGACAGGAAATACAGACAATATTCAAGATACAGGGGGACAAGGAGGAAACTGTCTCTAGCATACAGGCACACCCATCTCAGTGATCGGCCCACTTTTATTAGCAACCTAGGAGCACAGGAGAAAGGGTGGTGGACTTTGACTGTGGTAAGTTAATAGAAAACAACTTTTTCCTATGCCCCAGATGCCTGCGTCCCCTTTACAGTGTCCTCAGCAGACCTTATCTTGCCCTAAGAGCTCTGAGGATATGAGCCTTCTCTGCACAACCAGGAAGCATGACAGCCTTCTGCATACTTATGCTTTCCCAAGGCAAGGTCACACCCACCTCAGTCACAGCCTGGTCCCCAGCATAGCAAAATGTTATTTCACATCCCCTGGTCGCCAACAACTTTGTGCCCCCCTCTTTAGTCCTGGGTATTGAGCCTAGGCCCTTCGTACTGAGCTACTTCCCAGTCCTTTTCTAATTTTTAGACTAGGTCTTGCTAAATTGCCCAGAATAGACTCGAACTTGCGATCTTCCTTGCTCAGCCTCCCAGAGTGCTGGGATTACCGGCGTGTGTCACCACGCCCGGTTCATTTCTTTGTCTTATTGTCAAGTTTTAGATAAGTTTTCCTAAAAATTCTTCCTCCAGCTCTCCCTGTCTCGCTGTCATCTTTTGCCCCATCTTTGAAGGCTGTTAAAGCATCTTACTGCAGCTCTCATTTCTCTTTCTTCTCTGGTGCCTCCGTCCGGACTGATATTTTTTTTCTTTTTTCTTTTTTCTTTTTTCTTTTTTTTTTTTTTTTTTTTGTATCAGGAATCGAACCAGGACCTCGCACTTGCCAGGCAGGCGCTGCGCCGCTGAGCTAAGTCCCCTGCTGTCCTCCGGTCTCGACGTCTGCCCTTCCTGCCTTTGTCTCTGTCCCTCGTGTCACCATCCCTTTCTGATCTGACTCCCTCTTGCCACCTGCTCTAGCACACCTTCTGACGTGTCTCTGTCCTGGCCATCTCTGGGCCGCTCCTCTCCCTGCCGAGTACCTGTCTCTGTCTCTCCCGCTCGGCATCTCTCTGTCCTGGTCGGTCCCAACGCCCTCGCTTTTCAAATACAAGCCGGTTAGGGTGTTACCCTGGAGACTACTAGGTCGGTTTTCTGGTTACCATGGAGACGCTCAGGCCCACCCACCGCCCGGGAACACCGAAGCAACGCCCTGGGCGCTGCGCACGCGCACACAGAGGCTTCGCCAACTACATGTAGCAGAAAGCACCGCGCAGAGCCTTTCAGCTCCGCGGTTCAGGTGACCAAGGAGAAACCCCTCCCGCCAGGCGGTTGCCATAGAGACGGCGAGGCTGACGGCATCCTTGTGAGGGCCATGATTGGTGCAAAACCCTGCAAATCCCAGGAAGGCCCGTAAAGAACTGACGAAAATGGGGGTAGGGCGACATGCGCGGTCTAGAGGGCGGTACAGCCGTCAGTTGCCCCCTAAGAAGCTTGAGAATGTCGACGGGGGCCGGACCCCTGGATTGGAGGCGGGGAGCGTAGAAGAGACAGGTAGGAGTGCACCCTGACCCTTACAGCCACCGCTAACACAAGGGGCGGAACAAAGGGGAGGGTAAAGACAAGAGTGGGGGTAGGGCGGCGGAGAGCCCGGGAGCGCGGGTTCTTCCTGAAGGCGGGCCTCATGCATAGTTTGTCAGTCATTGCCCCGACAGGCTCCGGAAGACCCGCCCATGGTTGCCATGGCGGCCCGAACCGGAAGGTGTAGACCAAGGTTTCTGGGAAATGTATTTCCGGAACCTGCCCCCGGACCTGCCCGCTTGAGGATGACCCAAGTTTCTTCTAGGGTTTCAAGTTGACCTATAACCTTGAGGAACGAGGTTTTACCCTTGATATCAGGCGGCCCTCGAAATTGATGACACCCGAGAGCGGATGACTGCTGTGTCATCCTATTAATAAACTCGGATTTTCGCAAAGGCCCTGCTACGAGGGAGGAGGCAGCCCTATTTGCAGATGGGGAAACTGCGGTTCACACAGACACAGCAGCCTGAAACTGGCGGGATCAGAATCTTGAACTATCCTTGCAGGCTCCTGGCCCAGTGGTGTCGGGTCTTGACCTCCCACCCCCACCACAGTTAGGGACTTGAGAAGGAGCATTGCGTGAAGAGTTGGGCTTGGGTGGGGACGCTTGGTAGGGTGTAGCCACACGGGAGACTTTACATGGGTTGGGATAGGGGACTAGATGGCACAAAGATGCCCCTGGGCCAGGCTATGAGTAAATGATAGTGAGGGGTCAAGTCTGAGAGAGACTGAGTGGGAGCATTGACAGTACAGTGAGGGGCTGGTGCTGGGGACAGGAGGCAGCAGTGGCACTGATAACAGGTTGTAGGTGGCACAGGTGCCATCCACCAAGTAAAAGGAAAGCTGAGGGCAGGAATGGGGTCACTAATGTTGAAGAGCAGGATATAGTACAGAGAGGTGTGTCTGAGCCTAAGAAGCAGCCTGGTTGTTTTGTTGTTGGTTTGGTTTGGTTCAGTTCAGTTCGGTTGGGTTTAGTTTGTTTGTTTGTTGTTTGTTTGTTTATCGGTTTTTTGAGACAGGGTCTCACTGTATAGTTCAGGCTGCCCCTGAACTCACTATGTAGCCCAGGCTGGTGTCGAACTTGCGGCAGTCCTCCTGCCTCAGCCTCCCAACTGCTGGGATTACAGGCATGAGTCACCATGCACAGCGCTGGTTTTTTGAGACAGGGTCTCACTATGATCTTTCTGCCTCAGCCTCCTGAAGGATTACAGGAGTGTGACACCATGCCCGGCTCTTAGCAGGCTGTTGGGGGGGGTGGCTACCACAGGTTCTGCACAGGCCAAGCTGGAGAAAAGGCCAGGAAAACAGTCCCTGGGATGTGATCTCTGTGTCTCAGTTTCCTCATCTGCCTTCCACATGGGGGTAGTTCTGAGGATTGAACAGCACAGCATACAGTACATCCTCAAGATGTATTCACTGCCAGTCTGACCTTACTAAAGCAGCCTCATCCTGTTCCTTCACTAGGTACAGACACTGACCTTGCAGACCTGACCTGGTGATCCTGATGAGGCCCATCATGCTAGGACTCCCAGAAGATGATGAACCTGTCATGGTGAAGCTGGAGGACTCTGAGGAAGAGGAGGACCTGGGACCCGAGGCTGCACGCCTGCGCTTCCGGGGATTCTGCTATGAGGAAGCAGTGGGTCCCCAAGAGACCCTGGCCCAGCTTCGAGAGTTGTGTCACCAGTGGCTGCAGCCAGAGTTGCACTCCAAGGAGCAGATGATGGAGCTGCTGGTGCTGGAGCAGTTCCTGGGTGTGCTTCCCCCTGAGATCCAGGCCCACGTGCAGGAGCAGCGGCCAAGTAGCCCTGAAGAGGCCGCTGCCTTGGTTGACAGGCTCCGATGGGAGCTGGGTGGACCTCGGAGATGGGTGAGTCAGTAGCCTGCATGGAAGGTCAGGGCTGGAGCATTGTCTTGTTTTGCCTTACACTGGGGAGTGCTGTGTTCAGCCACACACACACATACACACACACACCCCCCACAGTACAGAGGTAGCCACCTACAACAGAGACCCTGTGTGAGGCTGCTCAGGGCAGGAGGGTTCTCCACAGCCTATTCCTACATTAGCTGAAATCCTCTGTTTATATGGGCTGCAGGGTGAGGGGAGAGAGGGAGGGCACTATGCAGTTCTAGGTGTCAGTAACGGAGAGCACCTGCAGGTAGACCTTTTGCTCCCTGATCCAGGCCTGCGAGAGGTAGGGTCTTGAAGGACCTTGTCAGTCAGTATTGACCAGGTAGACTTGGGTCCTAAAATGGAATGGTACCCATGAGCCCCAACTCGGTTGTGCCCAGTCCCACTCTCTGCTTGGTGGGGACATCTCCCCAGGTCACAGTCCAGGTGCAGGGCCAGGAGGTCCTGTCAGAGAAGATGGAGCCTTCCAGCTTCCAGCCTCCACCTCAAGCCAAGCCTCAAACTCCAGACCCTGGACCTGAGACACCTTCTGGGGCTGTGCAGGAATTGCCGCTGGGCTTTCAGGTGAAAGAGGAACCAGAGATTACAGAGGAACCAGGTGAGGCCAGGCAAAGTGGGCTGGGCCTGCTTGACAAAATGGTTTCCTTGTGCCCTTGGCCCTCACTTCCCACCCAATCAGGTTTCCCCTCCAGTCCAACCATCTCTGTCCCTTACAAGCTACAGCCCCATTCCCACAGCTCTCCCCCAGTATGGAGCAAACTCTAAGATTTCTTTGTAGCAGATCAGTGAGGGACATGCACTGGCAGCTAGGGAGCAGGCTGATGTATAGGGTGCTGTTGTGGCAGGACCCTGCAGTACCAGGGGTATGCCATCCGCTTTCACCCTCCCCCACGCAACCAATCCTGGGTGGACATACACACATGGCCATCCTGGGTGCACAGGGCTGCAGAGGCTCAACCTAGGCCCACCCTAGCCCTCAGTAACCTGACCCCTGGGCTTCTAGTGTCCTCTCCTTTGACCCATGCACAGTCCAGGGTCTCAGCTCCCCCACCTTGCTCTCTCCAGCCCTCAGCTCTCACCCAGGTTTCCCTCTTGCCTGGGTTAGCACCTGGATGTTGGCACCTGTCATACCACTGAGAAGAGCGGTGGGGTGGGAATGTCCTCAGGCTACCTGACCCCACTTTTTCTCCCTAGAGTTGATGGAGTCTGGGCCTTTACCTGCACCCGTTCTCCTACCTGAGGAGGCCCAGGTGAGCCCCACACAGGATGTTACCTATTCCTTGCCCCAAGCCTCCACAGTGAGTGCTAGTAGATCCTTCCCTGTGCCCACCCAGCAGATGAGCTTCAACCACTGTGGTTTCAGGGCTACAGGACTGCACTGGAGCTGACCTCTCCCCACAGTGACACTGGGCCTGAGGAGCCCTCATGGTGGGAGCAGCCTAGGGCCCTGTGGCATGAGGAAGCTGGGGGCCTCTTCTCCCCAGGTGAGTGAGACATGAGCCATGGTGGGTCTGGGCCCCCACATTCATCTACCCTGCTCCTGGCCCAACCAGGCTGCCCTCTCCAGGTCCCCAAACTCCCCTTTTCTCCAGACCACTCTCTGCCATGGACCCCATGGCTCCTCCCAGCCACCATAAACCTCTTGAGAGTCAAGCTTGTGTTTCCCACACCTGCATCCTCTCCCATTCCTGGCATCCTAGGTTCTGCTGGTCAGGTGTCAGGGCAGGGAAGGTCCAGTCGTGGCTTGAAGAGCAGGTTGGTAGACAGAACAGAAGGGGCTTTGACACAGCAGAGGGACCTGGCAAGGACAAACCAGGATCCTGCCCAGGATCTCCTGTTTTGGTTTACTCCTTTTGTTGATGGGGTTTCCTGTGGATTCTGAGTTGTTACATACCTGAAACACATTTGTCTAATCTTTTAACATTGCATCATTAGATGGAGGTCTGATTAGAAGATGCTTGCTTTTTTTTTTTTTTTTTTTTGGTACCAGGAATCAAACTCAGGACCTTGCACTTGCCAGGCAGGTGCTTATGCCACTGAGCTATATCCCCGGCCCTGGAAGATGCTTTTTACTTATATTGGAAATTGAAGTCACACATGCTAGGCAAGTGCTCCACCACTGAGCTACAATATACCTCCCCAACCCCAAATTTCTTTTTGGTTTTGCTTTTTCTTTTCCAAGTACTGTACTGGGGATTGAACTTAGGACCTTTATTTTTTGGGGGTACTGGGAATTGAACTCAGGACCTCATGCTTGCCAGGCAGGCGCTGTGCCACTGAGCTAATTCCCCGGCGAACCTAGGGCCTTTACACTAAGCTACATCCCCAGCCCTACTTTTATTTTTTTGAGACAGAGTCTTGCTAAGTTACCCAGAGTGGGCTCGCGTTTACTATCCTCCTGCCTCAGCCTCCCAGAGTGCTGCGATTACAGACATGCACCACCACACCCAACTTCAGAGGTATTTTTATTAGCTCAGTGTCAGAGCTTTTTATCAGTGTTATTAATGAACCCATTCAATTTGAAGTTCACATTTCTCAGTTGTAGAAAGTTGCCTTAAAATGTTTTGATTTGTTTCCCTCCATTGTTCTATTCTGTTTCTTTTTTTTTTTTTTTTGTGGGTACCGGGGGGTCGACCTCAGGACCTCGTGCGCCAGCAGGTGCCCGTGCCGCTGAGCGATATCACCATATTTCGTATGTGGGTTCCGGGAGTCGAACTCAGGCCCTCGCGCTTGCCGGGCAGGCGCTTAAGCCGCTGAGCCATCTCACCGGCCCCTGTTTCTTTTTTTTTTTAAGAAAAGAAAATAGAACAATATTTCAAAACAACATAATAGGAGGGTAACAATGGTTAATACATTACATATTGTTCTTTAAATTAGTTACTCAGGGTTATTCTCTATTTCTGAGATACCTGTCATATTTATATCTCTGAGACCTGTTGAGATTTTCATTTCTGCTAGCAAATATTTAATCTCCAAGAGTATCATAATTCTTTAAATGTTCACTTTTACAGTTGCTTCCTGTTGTTCTATCAGTTGTAATGTCTTCCCTTATTTCTCTGAGGACAGCAATAACTTGTTTCACTAAGTTTTCTTCTCCCAGTGTGGCCTTTTTCCATCCAAATTGTTTGGGTGTGGACCTTATTAGCTGTGGTATAAGGTCTGGGGAGACATGGAAGCTTGACTTCTTGGAGGGAGGTGAGCAGGGTCCAAAATCTCAGTAGTTGTCACTGAAAGAGCCATAGGGCAATCTGGCTGAATGGTCTCTGCTGTGAACTCCCTTAGGTCTTCCTCTGAGTCTCCAGTTCAGCTTCCTGTAATGTCTTGGCACCCAGAGTTACTGCTGCCTAACCCTCCTGACATTCTCAGTATGGTCTCTGACCTCAAAGCAGCCTTCTGCTAGGATGGAGGAGAAACCCAGGAATTAGAGCTACAGGGGTACACTGTGGGCTCAGAATGCTGTGAAGAACCAGAGCAGAGCCCTGCCCAACCCCAGCCCTGGAGCTACTTGACCAGAGATGCCTGGTGCCTACAACTCATGGACTTTTAGAAACCTTGGGAGTGCCAGGCATGGTGACCCACACCTGTAATCCCAGCACTCAGGAGGCTGAGGCAGGAGGATCACCACAAGTTCAAGCCCATCCTGAACTACAGAGTGAGACCCTGTCTATAAAAACAAACAAATAGGACCTTGGGAGTGAAACAGTTTTGGGTTTTTGTTTTCAGCTTCCCCAGTGCTAGCTTAGTATTTATCTAAGCACCACCACACCTGGCTTGACATGGTCGGTTTCTCATATGTCCTTCCAGGAAGATTCTATGCAAAGGAGCAAAAACACAAAATCACTTAGGACTACATTTCTTTGAACTATTCCTATAGTTATTTACATAACTATACAGACACATGCTCATTCCTTTTTTTTTTTTTTTTTTTCTTTTTTTGGTTGTTTGTGTAACCTTGAACTCACTGTGCAGCCCAGGCTGGTCTTAAACTCACAGCAACCCTCCTGCCTCAGCCTCCCAAGTGCTGCGCCACCACACCCAGCTCGAAATTAAAAAGCAAAAGAAAAGAAACCAGGAAAGGGCTGTGGATGTAGCTCAGTGCAAAGGCCCCGGATTCAATACCCAGTACCGAAAAAGAATCCACATGTGATAAAAAGAAAAAACTCAGCTACCTATTATCCACCCTGTCCCACACCTGGCATTTTTCATGCCATACCTGGCTTTTCCCACTTCAGAGAACAGCAGGGGGCGCCCTAGGTCTTTACACAACCTCACAAAGCACTACTATAGCTCTCTGTGAACACACCATTGTTTGTCCATCCAGAGTCCTACTGACATACAGAACTTTTGGGTTCTCCTTGGTGCACTGAAAAACACTGTGCATGGCAGACGTGTGGCACATGTCTGTGATCCCAGCATTCTTGGAGGCTGAGACAGGAGGACAAGTCTGAACCAAGCCTTGGGCAGTTTAGCAACACCCTGTCACACAATTTAAAAACTTTTTAAGGACTTGGAATGCAATTCACTGTGAAGTCCTGGATTCAACCCCCAGTACCACGAAATAATAACAACAATAGTGGTAATTAATTAATTAATTTAAAAAAGAGCTGAGGAGGTAGCTCATGCGATGGACTCAGGTTAATCCCCAACACCACAAGAAAAATAAAAATTGTGCACAGGTCATTTAGCACAAGGAGGAACACAGCTGTTGGAGAAACACCTAAAAAGAGCAATTGGAATTACTAAGCCAGGCTGGGTGTGGTGGCTCACACCTGTAATCTCAGGAGGATGAGGAAGGAGGATTGCTGGGAGTTCGAGGCCAGCCTGGGCTACATAGTGATTTCAAGGCCACCCTGAACTACACATGGAGACCATGTCTCAAAAAAAAAAAAAAAAAAGACTTATTTGGCCAAAGTGTGACTAATAGGGGAGGGGGATGACTGAGCATATTTTATGGGCTTAAACAGTTACATCTTCTCTCTTGATATGCTTTGGACAAGCATCTGTCAGGTTATTGGTCTGTCTGCTTAATTTATTGAAACTCTTAGGAAGTTAATAAGCTCTTTGCCTCTGGGAAGTTTCCTAACTTCTCATTTGTCTTTTGACCCTGAGGTGATTTTTGCTGATTTCCTTTGATGCATTTTATCTGACTTTTCTGTGATGCCTAAGGGATTTTCCTTGGTCTACTATAGCTATCATTCTCTCGATCCTTTTTTATTATTCTCCCTTTTTATTTTACTCTGTTTTCTTGGTATAATATCCAGACTTCCTTTGTTCAGCCTCTGCTTCTCAGTTGCCTTTGCCGACACCTCCTCCCGCACCCAATCTCTGACACAGGGTACTCATGATGGGCGTGGCTGGACCCACATCCCCTCTGCAGAGCAGGCTTCTGTGTTGCTCACACACAGGTCCAGGACCCTGTGCACAGGCTCGGGTTCCCCAGAGCCTGTGTGCAGTCTGCTCAGGTGTGCCCCAGGTTTCTCAGACGAAGCCCAGGAGGCTGGCTTTCCTGCCCCTTCCCTTTCTGCTGGCCTTGCCACCTAACCACTTTTGTCCTGGTGCCCACCCCATCCTTAGCTTAAGCAGACAAGGTAAGTCTTTTCATATGTCCGGCCTTCCTCCTCATCCTGGGCTCTGTCCCACCGTCCCCTCAGGGAAGCCTGCGCTGATGGAGGCCCTGTTCCCGGGTTCTACGTGGGTCCTGGCAGAGGGCCCTCTCTCAGGAGGGGCTCCCTCCGTGCAGGCTTTGCGATCCACACAGACAGCGACTCCACGGGGCTGGTAGCGCTGAGCCCGCACCTCCAAGTCCCCTGGGACCTGGGCCGGCCCTCGCGCAACAGCAACCCTGGCGCGGATGAAGACCCCCGCCCGGTCGCCGCCCGCTGGCGCCCAGTCCGGGGCCGAGGCCGGAGCCGGGGCCGGCCGAGCTCGGGGGCCGGGCCGGGCCGGGGCGGTCGCTGCGACGTGTGCGGCAAGGTGTTCAGCCAGCGCAGCAACCTGCTGCGGCACCAGAAGATACACACAGGCGAGCGCCCCTTCGTGTGCGGCGAATGCAGCCGCAGCTTCAGCCGCAGCTCGCACCTCCTGCGCCACCAGCTCACGCACTCGGAGGAGCGGCCCTTTGTGTGCGGCGACTGCGGCCAAAGCTTTGCGCGCCGCACGCGGCTGGAGGAGCACCGGCGCGTGCACACCGGCGAGCAGCCCTTCCGCTGCGCCGACTGTGGCCAGCGCTTCCGCCAGCGTGCCAACCTACTGCAGCACCAACGCGTGCACGGTGACCCCCCGGGCTCGCGCCCCGCGTTGCCCGCCACCGCTGGCGCGCCCGAGCCCCCAGGCCCCTTCCCGTGCAGTGAATGCCGTGAGAGCTTCGCGCGCCGCGCGGTGCTACTGGAACATCAGGCCGTGCACACCGGCGACAAGTGCTTCGGCTGTGCCGAGTGCGGCGAGCGCTTTGGCCGCCGCGCCGTGCTACTGCAACACCGGCGCGTGCACAGCGGCGAGCGCCCCTTCGCCTGCGCCGACTGCGGGCAGAGCTTCCGTCAGCGCTCCAACCTCACGCAGCACCGGCGCATCCACACAGGCGAGCGGCCTTTCGCCTGCATTGAATGCGGCAAGGCTTTCCGCCAGCGGCCCACGCTCACGCAGCACTTGCGCGTGCATACGGGCGAGCGGCCCTTCGCCTGTCCCGACTGTGGCCAGCGGTTCAGCCAGCGGCTCAAGCTCACGCGCCACCAGCGCATGCACACCGGGGAGAAGCCGCACCGCTGCGCTGACTGCGGCCTGGGCTTCGTCCAGGTATCGCGGCTCACCGAGCATCGGCGTGTGCACACGGGCGAGCGGCCCTTCGCCTGCGCCGACTGTGGCCAGCGCTTCCGTCAGCGCGCCAACCTGGCGCAGCACCGGCGCATCCACACGGGCGAGCGGCCTTACGCCTGCCCCGAATGCGGCAAGGCCTTCCGCCAGCGGCCCACGCTCACACAGCACCTGCGCACACACCGGCGGGAACGGCCCTTCGCCTGCCAGGACTGTGGCCGCCGCTTCCACCAGAGCACCAAGCTCCTCCAGCACCAGCGCGTGCACAGTGCGGAGTAGCCACGTACAGCGGGCTGGGCTGTGAGGGTGCTCAATAAACTGTGGACAGAGACCACAGGTGTCACCTGTGTGGTGTGCTTGCTTTGAGCCTCGCCCCTGTGTGGGGCAGCCAGTGTCCCGGAAGCGCATGGCACAAACCAACCCCCAGTCCCCAGAGAAGGAAATGTTACCTGTGAGCGTCCACCAGCCAGGTTCTACCGTAGAGACAGCCACAACAGATGTTTCAACAGAGGTGCTAACTGGATGGCAGGTGGCTGTGGGGAACTGAAAAGGGTAGTCAAGCTGTCCAGGAGGTGGAATTTAGGAGGAGTCCCTGAGAAGGAGAGGGCGCTGCCGCAGAGTTGGTTCTGAAGTCTTAGCCAGCATGGAGGTCCTGTTACTCCATGGGCTTTGTTACTGCTTGGCTGGCCCTAGGTTGCCCCCAGAGGAGTGTACCCCATGGGCCTAGGCTGAGATTCCTGATGATGGGCCACTCATGCGCGTCTCTGAGAATCCAATGACCTGGTTGAGAAGTATGTATGTAACAAACGTGCTGCTCCCAGAAGGACTGCATGATGCTGCTGCCGTACTGGATGGAACTAGTCTTTCCTCCCCTCCTAGCCCCAGTGGCACCTGTCCCTCACAGATTCAGGTGACGGGGACTTGTTTGTAGAGTCCCCAGCCTGCATGCACAGTGAGGCCCAGGTAGACAAGTCTGGACCCCAGAGACAGCTTAACTGGCAATCCAGCCTTTGTATTCCCTCAACACCAAGGCCACCCCTCCCCGCAGGGATTACAACACTCCATTCCCCAGGATTCCTGACTTCCCAAACTCACCAAGTCTACCACCTTGACCAAAGCCAGTGCTGGTAGCTCCTGTGATACCACCTCTCTACTCCCAACTCAGCTGTCCCATCACCTTCATGGTATTAACACCCCACTCACAGTAGTCACAGCCAAAAGCTTTCTCTCCATCAGTGGCCCTGTGGTGCTTCTCAGCTGTGAATCCAGGATACATCCACTTGGGTCCACCAGGACCACACCCAGCTCCCAAGTTTCTGGGTGGCCCCTTGCCTGGACTGTGATGCCTTGAACCTGTGTACCCATTCCCACCATGACTGTCCTTGGAGCCAACCCCGAAGACAGGACTTGAATTAGCCCTGTCCCTACCCCAGCCAGCCACCATCATCAGATGCAGCAGAATTAGTAAACTGGCAGCTGGCAAGTGAGATCCTGACTGAGGACGTGCTTTTAAGACTCCTTAAAACCTAGGAAGCCATTTTCTGGGTTAAAGGCTGGAAGGTTTCACCTGGAAATTCAGACACTTAAGAGATTTTCTGTTCCTGTGTGTTTACAATCAGCAGTACTGAGGATGGAGGATCTTGCACATGGAGCACAGGCTGCAGGCCCACGGCCAGTTCCTCTACCTTCTGGTGATCGTTTTCATCACCCACCAGTTCCACATGATCCTGGGGAATCTCCATCCATGGGCATTCAGCAAGTTGTCACAAGCAGTGAGATGACAGCAGCTTATGTGCATGCAGACAGATATGGAGCCAATATCTCACAGACTCAGATCTGGCATCCCCAGGACACTGTCCCATTGCCTCATGTCCTAGCCATGTCCCCCTTCCTTCTACTGGACAGACCCTTGACACAATCTGCCTGCTGCTCCTGGTAGGTACCAGTAACAGGGGTCAAACAGTCTTCATGCAGGGGGCCGGCGAGATGGCTCAGCGGCGTAAGCGCCTGCCCGGCAAGCGCAAGGGCCCGAGTTCGACTCCCGGAACCCACATATGAAAAAGGGGGCCGGTGATATCGCTCAGCGGCACGGGCGCCTCCTGGCGCGTGAAGTCCTGAGGTCGACCCCCCGGTACCCACAAAAAAAAAAAGAAAAAGAGTCTTCATGCAGCAGGGTCCAGCTTGAGCCCTAAACCTCAGTAAAGGTCCTATGCTGGGCAGATGTCAGCCTGACTGGCCTGTGCAGTATCAGAATCAGCAACATGAGGCCTGTGTATCCAAGCTTCTCCTAGAGGTAGCTGAACTTTCCAATCACTTTATCTCCCCCCACACCCCAAGGCAGGCTCTGGCCTCAGGGAAAGCACACAAGCCAGCCTGAACCAGAGGCCACACCTATGCGACACCGTGAGGAGTCTCTGGTACCTACACTCATACCCACCATCCCCTTCAATCACCAAAGATGCTGGGCCAGAATTTGCAGAATCCAGAATCAGAGGGTGGTAATGGGCTGCCCAGCAGCCAAGCAATAGTACTGATAGGCTGGACAGAAGAGCCACTCAGCCCCACAGTCACAGCAATAAGAGGAATCTAGGAGCTGGGCATGGTGGCACACACATGTAATTACAGCTACTCAGGAGGCTGAGGCAGTAGGGTCGAAAGTAGGGTTTGAAGCTAGCCTGGAAAACTCAGCAAGACTCTTGAAATTTAAAAAATAACACAGGCATGGTGGTGCAGGCTTGTACTCCCAGAACTCGGGGAGACTAAGGGAGGTGGATCCCAAGTTCAAGTCCACCTGTACAATTTAGCAAGAACCTGTCTCAAATGGCCAGGCGTGGTGGCACACCCCTGTAATCCCACCACTCAGCAGGCTGAGGTAGGAGGATCACCTCAAGTTTGAGGTCAGCCTGGACTACATAGTGAGACCCTGCCTAAAAAATTAAAATTTTTTTTTTTTTTTTTTGTGGGTACCGGGGGGGTCGACCTCAAGACCTCGCACGCCAACAGGCGCCGGAGCCGCTGAGCGATATCACCGGCCCCTTTTTCGTATGTGGGATCCGGGAGTCGAACTCGGGCCCTCGCGCTTGCAAGGCAGGCGCTTATGCCGCTGAGCCATCTCACCGGCCCAAAAAATTAAAATTTAAATTAAAAAAAAACTATCTCAAAAATAATGAAAAAGGGCCGGTGAGATGGCTCAGCGGCTTAAGCGCCTGCCTGACAAGCGCGAGGGCCCGAGTTCGACTCCCGGAACCCACATACGAAAAAGGGGCCGGTGATATCGCTCAGCGGCACGGGCGCCTGCTGGCGCGCGAGGTCCTGAGGTCGACCCCCTGGTACCCACAAAAAAAAAAAAAAAATAATAATAATAATAATGAAAAAGAGCTGGGGCTATTTCAATCCCCAGTACTGCAATAAATAAATTAAAAATTATAAAATAGGGCCGGTGAGATGGCTCAGCGGCGTAAGCGCCTGCCTGGCAAGCGCGAGGGCCCGAGTTCGACTCCCGGAACCCACATACGAAAAAAGGGCCAGTGATATCGCTCAGCGGCACGGGTGTCTGCTGGCGCGCGAGGTCCTGAGGTCGACCCCTGGTACCCACAAAAAAATAAAATAAAAATTGTAAAATAAAAGGACTGGGGGTGTAGTAAAGGAAGAGAACACTCCTTTTTTTTTTTTCTTGGGTGCCGGGGGTTGAACTCAGGACCTCACACGCCAGCAGGCGCCTGTGCCGCTGAGCGATATCACCAGCCCTTTTCTTTTATGTGGGTACCGGGAGTCAAACTCAGGACCTCAGGCTTGCCAGGCAAGCGCTTATGCCGGTGAGCTATCTCACTGGCCCCAAGAGAACACTCCTTGATTCAATCCCCATACTCCTCTCCTCTCCAAAAAAAGAACCTAGGAGAAAACCCACAGGCCCTAGTCATCAGAACAGCTATAACAATGTGCCTGGCCATTACCTGGTGCCCTACTCTTAGCTCTCAAGCCCAGCAGTGCTCCTCCCAATGTTGTGTTCATGCGGTTATTCTCACCTAAACCTAGTCCCCCTGATTCTGTCTACTTCACTCCTCAGCACAGATTCCAACCACCTATCTTCACAGCACCTCCCCTCAGGCTCCCTTCCCTGCTTTCTCCTGCCCCTTACCTCCAAAACTATGGGCTTCCCTGTATCAGCTCCTATAGTTGCATACACAGTTCAGTTCCTGGCTCCCGTTTGGCCATCCCCTCCTCCCTGGTCTGGACCCCATGACCCAACTCTTCCTTATGGATGGTGAAACCCAGGTTGGAGACCACACAGGCCCAGCTCTGGGTAATCCAGCATCCCTTACTGGGGGACCACTACCCCACTCCTAGATGGGCCCTAGTAGGTGGACCTCAATGATGAACTGGAGGGTGCACACACAGACCAGGCTGGCCAACAGGAACCACTGAAGACTGGACTGAAACCGCAGTGTGGTCATCAACTGTCCTGTGAAAATAGCCTGTTTGAAAATAATCAGCACAAACCGAGTGTGGTGGTGCACACCTGTAATCCCAGCACTTGGGAGGCTGAGGCACAAGGATTGCTGTTACAGGCCAGCCTAGGCTACAAAGTGAGTTCAAGGCCAGCCTGACCTACATAGCAAGACCTTGTCTCAGAAAGAAAAAAAAATCAGCAGGTAGCTGAGGCAGGGACCGACGGTGGAAGTCATGTGGCACCAAACCCAAGCCCTCTGCATGCCCATCCCTGCCTAGCCTCTCCTGCGCGCGGCTCTACTGAGCTGAGGAGGAAAGCATGCTAGGACTTGCGGCTGGGACAACCAGCGGGCAGAAGGGGGCTCCGTGCTTGTGAGAGGGGGGCCCCCAATCGCGAATGCCGGTTTCCTTGGTGACGGCGCTGTGTATCCAGAAGAGCCCAGCTGGAGATTGTGGAGCCCACACACCCAGGAGGCCACAGGCACTCTGCTAACACCTGCCCAGAGCTCCCTTTTCCGCGGAGCTGCGATTGGCTCGGACCCGCATCACGGCGCAGAGCGCTGCTGAGGCCGCGCCTGCTTCTCCTGGCGTCTGGGCCCGAGCTCTGGGCGCTCCATCCCCCGTGTCCACCTGGGCTGTATGTAAACCTCACTGTGCTCACCACCTCTGGTGCAAGTCTGCTTGTTTTAACAAATGAAGTCTCGCTATGTCTCCCCGAACTGCTGGCCTCTGTGATCTTCCTTCCTTGGTCTCTCGAACAATGTTTTGTTTACCTCAGTTGGACTCTCCACGAAAAGGAGTCTTTGAGTTTGCGAGGGGACACTGGAATTGCACGACCCTACACCTTCTGGGCAATGTCCCTGGCCTCGCCTGGGCTGTCTTTGTGACTCCTGGGTGCAACGACCTTACGTGACCCACCCGCGCCGTGATGCAGCGCAACACTAAATGGGCTGACCGAGAGCTAGCGGCAATCATCTGCCCCAAAGATGGCAGCAAGTACCGCTTCCGGCCCGGCTGGCGAGCATCCCCGGAAGTGACTGCGGGACAGCCCAAACGACATCTCGGCGAAAGGAAATACTGGAACCCCGACGAAGAAGCCGGAACCCCAAACCCGTGGCTGAGCTGCGAGGGGCTGCGCAGGCGCACAGGACAGGCCGGGCAGGAAGACCTGAAGCGGGCAGGCGACGAAAATACCCGAAGCGCCTAGTCGCCCGAGGCCGTTGCCGACCTCCGCGCCGAACCGCGGAAGCCCAGCCTCCTCCCGTACGCTGCCGCCACTGCGGCTGCCGCCTCCCCTTCTTCCATCCTGAGCCGCAGCCCCCTCTCCGAGGGAGCAGTAAAGCGGCGAGACCCGGCAAGCCCCACGCCTGAAGCTGCAGCTGGGCCTCACAAGACCTGAACGGGAAAGGGGAGGAAGGAGAGGCCGGGGTGGTGGGGTGGGGCCAGGCGGGCCCGACAATAGCCGAGTCCGCCCGAGTGTTGCCGAGGGAACCCGAGGCGCCGGGCCAGGCCAAAGCCGGACTACGGGAGCCGAGGCGGGCCGCGCGGGGTAGCGCGGCAGGCCCGGCGGGCGGCGGCGGCGGCGAAGGAGGCCTCGGCGGCGGGTCCTAGGAGCGGAAGCGACGCGGGAGGCGGCCGGGGGCCGGTAGCCAGGGTCCCGGGCCCCGCGGCGGCGGCGACAGCGGCGGCGGCAGCGGCAGGATGATCAAGCTGTTCTCGCTGAAGCAGCAGAAGAAGGAGGAGGAGTCGGCTGGCGGCACCAAGGGCAGCAGCAAGAAGGCGTCGGCAGCGCAGCTGCGGATCCAGAAGGGTAGGGCGTCATGGTGGGGCTGGGTCAGGGTAGGGGGCCTGGGCCGAAAGCCGCGGCGCGGGAGGAGGGCGCACGGTGGTCGCTAGGGCCGGGGGAGGGGAGGGCTGTTGGGGAGCCCTGGCGTCCGGCATTGGGTAACCGGAATCTGAGTGTTGGGGGTGCCGAGAGCCAGGGGTTCAGGCTCGAACTTGAGTTTGCGGCAAGACCGAGAAGAGAAAGGGTGTCAGGGGCCAGAAACGGGGGACACGAGTGAGGGATAATTTAGCGTATTATTCTGGGGTCAGACAGGGGTCTGGGAGTGACAGGTGGACGAGGGAGGGATGTTAGAACTGGGGACTAAAAGTGGGAGAGAGAGAATTTAGGCCATTATGCTGTGGACCTCAGAATCAGAGAGTGAGGTTGGGGGCCGGGGACTTGAAAGTGTAAGACTGTATGGGAACCTGAGTTTGGAATGACACCCAGAGAAGAAGTGAAACCAGGGATGATCTGTGGGGGCGTGATCTGCGCGGGAAGGGGGTCAGCGTCCTTCGATTTGGGTGAACAGGTACATAACTGAGAGTTGAGGTCATGGCTGGGCAGCCTGGGATCTGTAGTGCTCAGAAGCTGTTGGAGGCCAAAACTTTGGGGTGCGGGCCACATGTGAGTTGGGGGCATTTGGGAGCCAGTTTGGGGCGACTGAGAGCTGTGGGTTTAGGGGAGCTAGGGTTCACCTTGTTCCAGGAGGTGAGACATACAGCCACAATGGAAGACACAGGTTTGGGATGTGTATCCAAAAGAACCCGTCTGGAGACTCCAGAACCCAGACACCAGAGACCCAGGAGGCCATAGGCACACTGCTGACACCTGCTGAGAGCTCCCTTTCTCTCACTTGGCCTTTCTTTCTTTCTCTCCCTCTCTGTCCCCTTCCTTTGCTTCCTCAACCCAGATATAAACGAGCTAAACCTGCCCAAAACGTGTGACATCAGCTTCTCAGACCCAGACGACCTCCTCAACTTCAAGCTGGTTATCTGTCCTGATGAGGTAAAAGCATATATGGCTGGAGTCCCAGGAACAGACGAGGGTGGCTCCACTGGAAGGAGGGAAACTTGCAGGCCCTGCAAAATATGGCCCTAATGCCACTTTCTCTTTTCCCCTTCCAGGGTTTCTACAAGAGTGGAAAGTTTGTATTCAGTTTTAAGGTGAGTCCCAAATGGGCAGAGGTGGCTCTGTTGACTGAGGAGGCAGCAGCTGAGACCCTGCCAGGCACCTCCCCACCTCTCTTATCTTTTCTTGGAGCCAGGTGGGCCAAGGTTACCCACATGACCCCCCCAAGGTGAAATGTGAGACGATGGTTTATCACCCCAACATTGACCTCGAGGGCAACGTCTGCCTCAACATCCTCAGGTGAGAGCGCCGGCCCTCCACTGCCCTCTCCAGCCCTGCTTGCCAGGCCCCCTCATCATCTTGTGGGCACTGTATCACTCTGTCCCTTTCTCCCACTGTGGCAAAGTCATCTTCCTAACTGGCTTTCCATACGACCTGACCTGCTCTATGCCTTCTCCTGGCTTCTCACATCTTCACTCTGCATTCTGTGAACCTGACCTGTCCAGTACCAACCAGCAGGGCCTGTGGCAGCCTCCTTCCTACTCACTAGCCCTCACCCTAGTGCTCTCTGTCCACAGAGAGGACTGGAAGCCAGTCCTTACGATAAACTCCATAATTTATGGCCTGCAATATCTCTTCTTGGTGAGTAGAGGTGGGCATTTGGGGCCAGGGAATGTTGGCCTTCTGCTCTTGGGCCTATTGACCCTACTTGTACTGGCTACAGGAGCCCAACCCCGAGGACCCACTGAACAAGGAGGCCGCCGAGGTCCTGCAGAACAACCGGCGGCTGTTCGAGCAGAACGTGCAGCGCTCCATGCGAGGTGGCTACATCGGCTCCACCTATTTCGAGCGCTGCCTGAAATAGGGTCGGCGCATACCCACCCTGCCAGGGCCACCAGCCCAGGCATCCCCTGCAAATATTTATTGGGGGACACGGGAGGTGGGTGGGAAATGGCCAGTGGAGGAATCCCTGCCTTGGCCTTGCCTCCCCTCCTTGCCACCTGCCCCTAGGTATTTTTTTTTTAACCACCACATGATTCTGGTCGGCACTTCCTCCCCCCGACCTGCTCAGCAATGGGAAATGAATTGGTTTGTCTAGCCCCGCGCTGGGTGCTTTTCAGCCCCCGACTCTGGGCTGTAGGGTGTGAAGGCCAGGGGCCTGGGTAGCTGGGCCCAGGCAACCCCCCTTTCCACCGCCGGAGGTCATAGCAGGCTATTAAAGGGGAATGTTACTGCATGGCCTCTGCCTCGTCCTTCCGTGGGGCGGGAGGGCCAGGTAAGGTGTGCGTGCGCTCACGGGTGTTATCTGGGGCCGCTGATCTGGGCAGGATGGGGGATTCCATCAACCCTGGCCTGTAGAGGGGTAAGCGCACCCCCGCGGCCAGCACTACTCCTTTCTGCCATGTGCAGGCCCGTGGGGGAGGCTTCTGCCTAACGCTCTCCAAGGCCTCGAGCGGAAGTCAAGATTCCGCGGATGAACAGTGTCCCAACGTGGTGGGAGGCGGGACCTCTAGGGCGGACAAACATGCGCTACTGTCTCACAGCCGCGACCCTAACTCGCGGGGGCGGGGCTCGGCTGGCGCGATCTTGTGGGGACTGCGCATGCGCCTGGCTGTTGGTCGGCTCTGCGCATGCGTGCGCTCGCACTACTTCCCAGCATTCCGCGAATGGGCGGGGTGTGTAGCGTCAGGTCGTTTGATCCGGAAACGGCGGCGGTAGCGGAGGCGACACGAGCGAGGGGCTGCCGTTAGTGGGTACGCCGGAGATCCGAGCGAGGGGAGCGTGACCCGGAAGCGGAAGCGAGCCTCCGTGCCAGCTCCGGTGAGTGGCCCCTGCTGGGCCGCAGGTCTGGGCAGGCCGCAGCGCCCCGGAGCTTATCTCGGGCCGGGAATCGGGTGCACTGGAGTCCTGCCGGACCCTGTCCTCTTCTCGGGTTCCCGGCACCGCCGAGCTTCGGCGCTTGGAGTGCTCCCACCCATGTCCTCCGAAGCCAGGGTCCCCCAGTGTGCATGCCACTGCCCTGCCCAGAGCCCCACGCCCACTCTGCCACAGCTGTCCTGTCCGACGTGCTCAGGGTCCCAAATACAGTAGTGCTCCCACTAGTCCTCCGCCTGCCCCACCCCATCCAAGATGCCAAAGCCACACCTCTGGCTCTAGAAAGTAAAGCTGAACTTCAGGCCCTGACATCCGTGTGGGCAAGGGGATGGAGGAAGACTTGGGCCAGCATAGTGCATGATTTTCAGGTCTGGCTGGCCTCCCTTATATCCCATGGCTGCTCCTTTCTGGTCTTTCATGCCTCCTGTCCCCACCCACCCCTTGCATGAACCTGTTTTGTCTCTTGCCCTTTTTCTGGGCCCCACCCTCTACAGCTCAGTCTTACTCTTCTAGGCCTGCCATTGGTCTCTAACCACCATGGACCTGTTGTTTGGGCGCCGGAAGACGCCAGAGGAACTGCTACGCCAGAACCAACGGGCTCTAAATCGTGCCATGCGAGAGCTAGACCGGGAGCGACAGAAGCTGGAGACTCAGGAGAAGAAAATCATCGCAGACATCAAAAAGATGGCCAAGCAGGGGCAGATGGTAAGTGCCCATGGTCAGAGGCTGGGACACAAGGCAAGATGGCATCTGTTGGCCACATACTATGATGATAGTGAACAAGACAGGATACCAAAAGACAAGTCCTTTGACGAACGCTGAGTGAAAGATAAGCAGTGCTTCCCTAGTTTAGCAGTCTGGAAAGGTCACCTCCTTGGCAGTTCTATTAGCCAAGTCTTGAGTGTTCAGATTGAGCTTCTGAAGATTTGGCCCCAGGCTGCATTATGCAGGCACAATAGCAGGTGTTAGCCTTAGCAAACTGGGAGAGCAACAAAGTGAGCTGAGAGGTGGACGCCAGACCAGGAATTGTGTCAACAGTGAGCACAGAGATGAAGGGTGACCAAAAGAATAAGCTTTGAAGTTGTATATGGCCACTCATACCTGTAATATCAGCACTCTGGGAGAGCGAGGCAGGAGGATCCCAGTCTTTTAAAAAAGACAGGATCTTGCTAAATTGCCCAGGCTGGCTCATCTCCTGCCTTTACCTTCTAGGGTGCTGGAATTGCCACAGGCATGAGTCACCACACCTTGCTAAAATAGAAAAAAAAAATTTTAAATACCTGGGGCTGTGGTTCAATGTAGAAGCCCTGGGCTCAGTTCCTGATACTGAAAAACATTTTTCAAAAGGCTTTCACCAAAAGGCCAGTGAGAAGAGACCAGAATTGAGAAGAGTAGTAGTCTTAGTGTTTTGTTTTTCCATTTGAGACAGGGTCTTGCTATGTAGCACAGGCTGGCCAAATTCATAATCCCCAAGTGCTGAGGATCAAACCCAGGGCTTTATGCACGCTAGGCAAGTACTCTGCCTCTGAGCTACTGTCCCAGCCAAAGCAGATTCTCTGTCCAAGCTGGGGACAGAAACAGGGTGTTTAAACTCAGGGAGTGACGTTAGATATGGAAGGGGAAAAAAAGACAAATGAGTGAGCCTTGCCCTGCCTTCCAGCATTTAGGGATCATGGGAGGTTAACCTTGTAAGGGGAAAGGGAGGCAGATGAAATCAGAAGGGAAGAACCAGTGACTACTGGGATTAACTTTGAATGAAGCCTAATGAATAATAGACATGTTTTACACTCTTGTCTGCTCTACAGGATGCTGTGCGCATCATGGCAAAAGACCTAGTGCGTACAAGGCGCTATGTGCGCAAATTTGTATTAATGCGAGCCAACATCCAGGCTGTGTCCCTGAAGATACAGACGCTGAAGTCCAACAACTCAATGGCACAAGCCATGAAGGGGGTCACCAAGGCCATGGGCACCATGAACAGACAGGTATGTTTCTCCCCATGCTCCTCCACCCCCACTGACCCTCCGACACCAAACTCACCCTCCCCCTACTTCCAGCTGAAATTGCCCCAGATCCAGAAGATCATGATGGAGTTTGAGCGCCAGGCAGAGATCATGGACATGAAGGAGGAGATGATGAACGATGCCATCGATGATGCCATGGGAGATGAGGAAGATGAAGAGGAGAGGTGTGAAGAAACTGGGTGGGAAGGTGGGGATATTTTCTTGGTCCTCAGCCATGCACAGCCCTCATCACATTCTCTCTCTTCCTTAGTGACGCTGTAGTGTCCCAGGTCCTGGATGAGCTGGGACTGAGCCTGACAGACGAGCTATCAAGTGAGTGCCACAGACCCATTTCATTTCCCACTTGAGTCACAAACCCCCTGACCCCCTAATCTTCTGTATTACTTCCTGCTCTAACATCTACTCTCCTCACAGATCTCCCCTCCACTGGAGGCTCACTCAGTGTGGCTGCTGGTGGGAAGAAAGCAGAGGCCACAGCCTCAGCCCTGGCTGATGCTGACGCAGACCTGGAAGAGCGGCTCAAGAACCTGCGGAGAGACTGACCACCCCGTCACTGGGGATAGGGCAGAATGGATGCCCAGGTTCTTTACCATGCCTGTCTGTAATAAATGAAATTGAATGCTAGTTCTCAAGCCGCTGTGACTGGCATCCATGGGGCCAGGCCGTGTCCCTGGTTAGGGTTTGGGGCAGGGGGAGACAAGCCATGCCTACCTATGGCCTTTGGCCTAGTACCCAAGTCTCTACTTGAAAAGCAGTGGACCCCTCCAACACACGGGTAGCATCCCAAGTCTAGCCCTGAATCCACCAGTTTTAACAGTGAGCAAAGTCTGATATAATGATAGCTTAATGAAAATTTAAAGGCCAGACATGGTGCCAGATGCCTATTTATCCCAACACTCTGGGAGGCTGAGGAAGGAGAATCACAAGTTCAAGCCCAGCCTAACAAGACTGTCTCAAAAAATAAAGGGCTGAGGAGTTAGCTCAGGGCAAACGTTCTGTTCAATTCACAATACCACAAAAAAGTAAAAAGCAGTCTAGACCAATTGGAGTCAATAGCAGGCCCAACTTGGGTATCCCACTAGGGCTCAGCTGGAGAGCAGCCAGAGAGCACAGAACCGGGATAAACAATGGTGTCAAAAGCCTAAGGAAGGAAGGACAGGAACAGGGAAAAACCCTCAGAACTCTACACACCACGTCTGATGAGACCTCCAAAAGCAAAGTCCCACAAATGCTGAAGAATGTGACTGCCAGAAGGTATGTGACAAACTGGAAGCTGCTTTCAGGCCCACAGGTGAGCCCAGGCCTACCCGCCAGGGTCCTTGACACATTCTAGTGTGCATATCCCTTATATTAACTGCCCCCCATGCAAGGCCCGAGAGAGGTTCTTCCCATCCTCTTGGGACCCACACAGGTTCAAGGAGGCCCAGGAAAGATTCCTCGTGGTTACCAATGCTTGATGATGAGGAGCAGATGTAGACAGAGACCAGGACCACAGCCCCTAACCAGCCAAGGCCTGAGGAACCAGTGAAGTTTTTATTAAATCCACAGAAGTAAAAACCATTTTGTGAGGGACTGGGGGATGGGACCACCAGGGAGTGGAGTCAGGCCACAACAGGGTAGGATGGGGGTGATAGGACATAGAGCAGGGCCAAGCTGCCCATAGGGGTCCCAGCTTCAGGGACCATCACCAGGCCCACCAGAAAGCTCCTGGGAACTTAGACCAGCACTGGGCAAGCTCAATGGCGGGGGTTCCACCAGCACAGCAGAGAACTTTGTGTCACCAAACGCCTCATTCATGCGCGTCTCGAAGAAGCGCTGCAGGCCGATGATGGACTGCACATCTGCCTTGTCCTGGGCCAAGCAAGGGTATAATGGATGGGTGGGTCCTAACTTCCATTCCCCCACTTGCCCAATCCTGTGGACCATGGCCCCCCTCACTCCATACTCACCTCTGTCAGCTTGTTAAACTGCTTAAACATGCGACCCACATCCTGGGCAAACTCCTGGGGGGAGCTATAAGGGGGTGACAGCTTTTCCTGCAGGCGGGCACGGATCAGGGTCAGGTCCAGGGTGCCACCAGGCTGCTCCTGCAGGCAAAAATGACATACACCTTGAATGTGAGACCCAACATCCCACACCTACCTCCTTTCCTGTTCTAGGATGCACTCACCATGGAGAAGGTAGAATCCGTAGCCAACTGGTGCAGGGGACGGCAGGGCTCATGGCAAAAGAGAGCCAGCAGGACGCGTTCACATTTCTAAACAAGACAGGACACGTCAGCTCCAGAACGCAGGAGGGTAAAACCACTGGGCTACCCACATTTGAATAGTTGGGCACTCACCCGCTGGTTGAATGGTGAGAGCTTGGCTACCACACCAGCACTGTTCGCACCATCCATGCTCAGGCTGCCATCCTCCTCTTTCAGGTCAGGAAGTACATGGCAGAGTGAGCAGCTCCACTCCTCCCTAGGGTGAAAAATGAAGGAATGCACAGGATTCCAACCAGACCCACTCCATGCTGAGACCACATCCAGCCTCACACGCACCCTGGTACATCCTGCAGGGCAGGCAGGTGGCAGTCCAGATGGAAGCAAAACTCGCACTGGTTGCACATGACCAGGTCACCTGGCTTCTGGCAGACACGGCAGATGGTGGCACTGTCATCCAGGTTGCCTGGGCCACCAGCTGGGGCTGAGGTGCCCTCAGGAGCTACCACCTCCAGGCCTGAGCTAGTACTGCCACTAGGTGAGGCCAGGCGGGGGCCTTCAGTACCAGGGCCCTCAGCCAGAGCCATCAGCACAGGCTTGGTCTCAGGGCCCTCAGCAGCAGCAGGAGGGGCTCCAATGGCGGCCTCTGTCTCCTCCTCCTAAAAGATGGTAAAGAGTATATTAAAGAGGATCCAAATGTAGGTGACAGATGCCACCCTCCCATCATATTCCCTTGGGACAGGCTAACCTTGACAATAGCCATGCCAGGGAGGGGTGGGGCGCCGGGCACTACAGAGGGCGCGGTCCCAGGCTGACCAGTAGCTGCAGCAGCAGCACCACGTTCAATAACAATGAGGTTGTAGTCCTCAGTGGTACTGCCTGGAAAGACCTTGAAGACGGGTGGCTGGCTGTCAGCTGTAAGGTCCAGGTCCAGACGTTCTAGACTCACACGTGGCACCTTGCGCATGAGGCCGCTCACCTCGCCCTCACCAGAGCGGGACCTGTAGATGCACTTGGCATGAGCACATCCTACCCTGACCTACCCACCCCACCACCCAAGGGACCAGCATAAACACTCACCGCTTCATGCCAGACACATGGGGCTCTGCATTGGAGTAGAGGTCATCTGCTCAGAAAAGGGGATGGCAAGTTGAGGGTAGACACAGGCACTCAACTGGGGCCCTGCCACACCCTAGGCCAGTAATGGCAAACTTTTCTAGACCCTTCAATGATACAAGCAGCCCGCTGCAGCAT
The DNA here is from genome assembly GCA_028451465.1 of Erethizon dorsatum. Taxonomy (NCBI): domain Eukaryota; kingdom Metazoa; phylum Chordata; class Mammalia; order Rodentia; family Erethizontidae; genus Erethizon; species Erethizon dorsatum. Next base: position 116,260,617 of record CM051834.1, on the reverse strand, counting down.
GCATGGCGCAGGTTTGCCCCCAATGGCAGACCCACTCACCGGATCCAAAGCCATAACCTTCCTGTACCTCCATGGGCTGCAACAGAACACAGCACCGGACCTCAGTGAGGCAAGCACCCAATGGGCCCAGTGTTCCACTCATCCCTGGTCCTCTCCCCTACTCACCTGGCTACTACTAGAACCCTGCTTGCTCAGGGGTCCTGGGGCTCTTGGGGGGGGCATGGGTGCAGGGCCCGTGGAGTTAGTACCAGGACGCTCAGCCACAATCTTGCCTGAAGAAAAAGAGAAGCCTAAGTAGGTGCAGTATTTGGACTGGTAAGAAGGTAGAGCAAAGGCCAAAGACTGGGACCCAACCAGACATAAAGCGCACCTGTAATCTTAGCACTAGGAAGCTCAGGCAGAAGGATCACAAGTTCCAATGCAACCCAGCCTGGGCAATTTATTAAAACCGCAACTCAAAATTAAAAAATAACCCCAGGTGTGGTAATACACGCCTGTAATTCCAGCACTTTGGGAGCTGAGGAAGGAGGATTGCTGCAAGTTTGAGGCTAGCCTGGGCTACGCAGTGAGTCCAAAAAAACAAAAAATGGTAAAAATAAAGAGCTGAATGGAGGATAAGGGAATGAGAAAAAAAGAATCAAGTTATATGCCCAGGGTTCTGCCATGAGTCCTGCCACCCCTTGAACCAGCTGACTACAAACTACATGCTCCATGCTGAGTGCACCCTAGAATAGGAAAAGAAGACAGTGTGGGAGGCTGGATCTCAACCTCAAGGTATCTGTCATTTTTGCCTGCAGGGTCCAGTTTTGCACAAAACGAAGACCAGGACCTACCGAAGGCCTCAGCACTCTTGGTCCAGGCATTGAGGTCCCACTGGAACTTCATCTCGCCATGAGGCTCCACAGGGTCCACAATCATCTTGAGGGCTCGGTGCAGCTGAAAGTAGATCTGGGGGAAGAAAGGGGTGAGGCATGAGCACACTGGAACCAAACAGATCCAGCATGCTGAGGCCACCTGCCTGCAGACACCACCACCCACCAGCTTCTTAGAAAGCAGCAGGGCTGTGTTGTTATCACTCTCCAGAGCCCAAGAAGCAAACCGCAGAATGTGTTCCTGATGCTTCTGGATCTTGGTCAAGGCCCAGTGCTGCCGTTCCAGGCGCTCCTGCTGCCCCTCAGTCACCTTCTGCAGGTCAAGGAGGATAAAGTCATCAGGAAGAGCAGACGACAGTAGAGTTCTTCACCAGCAGAGAGGACCCAGGGTCTCTCCCACATGCACATGGCTTACCTGGGCATCATTAACCAGCACACGGCCCCGCTTGTTCAGCTCCTTCATGATCTGCAAGATGGCCATCTTGACATCCACCTGCACACGCTTCTGCACATCAGACACCTGGCGGATCCTAGGAAACAAAGCAAGTCAGGCCAGGAAGGAAGAATCTTACCCTGAGGCCCACCCCCCCAGCCGACACCCACACTTACGAGCTCCGAACCTCCTTGGTGCTCTTCTGCAATGTAGCATGCCTGTCCCCAAGGCATTTCACCATTGAGGCTAGGACCTTGCGCTGGTTCCTCACTGCATCCTCCAGGAACTGGTACCTAAAGGCAAGCAGGGCTGGTGAGATGGCTCAGCGGTGTAAGCGCCTGCCTTGCAAGCGCGAGGGCCCAAGTTCGACTCCCGGATCCCACATACGAAAAAGAGGCCGGTGATATTGCTCAGCAGCACGGGTGCCTGTTGGTACGCGAGGTCCTGAGGTTGACCCCCCGGTACCCACAAAAAAAATTAAAAATAAAAATAATAATAATAAAGGCAAGCAGATGGGCCTGCATGTGAGGCCCGGGACAAGGTAGGCATCCACCTACCCATGAGCCTCAGGACTTACTTGTGGTCCTTGTGAGCATTGAGCTGGCAGTCTCGACAGGTGAGGGTATCACAGCTCTCACAGAACAGCACTAGAGGTTCATGTTTGTGCACGTTGCAATAGACAGTGCGTTCACCATCACGGGACTTGGCTGGGCCTGGGGAGTGGGAACCATGAGGCTAGACACTGCCCTTGGGCACCTCAAACTCAGACAATAGACACAGCTCAGGACTTATTTCCTTCCTATCTTACCACCCTGACCTGTGTAAAGAAGATCTAGAGGACCCATAGGCAATGGCAGCTCCTTGCTCTCAAAACTTTCTCCCCTAGCCTGAACCAAGAAAATTATCTACTTCTTTTAGCTTCTGTAGATAACATAGAAAATAAGGATGACAACCTCTTGTTAGTAGAGAACTCCTCTTTGCTGTTCCCTCTACCAGAAGCTCGTCCAGGTGAGCAAATTCAGAATTCTCCCTGCCAACAAAGTAACCTCCAACAGGCTCTCTTTTTTCCTCTGTTCATGTAATCTTCCCCCTCCCCTGACAGGAGAATGATAAAGTCTCTTGTAATTCAAGGATTCACACAAGGCTTTGCCTCTCAGACTGGGGAAGATGAGATCTTAGACAGGGACCCTCAGAATAGCGTGAAAATTCCCTCCAGGGAAAGGTTTTGATGCTTAGCCATTCTACCCAAAGACCAAACACACCAGTAACTCCCATAACCTGTGCCCATCACACGAACCTTGTCAGTCCCTTTCTCGCCAATGCACATCAAGCCTGACTATACCAATTAAACACAAACTGTGTAGTACAGATTAACTGGGCCTTGGCTTCCCAAATGCCACCCACTCCTGCACCAATAAATGAATGACCTTGGCCTGGAATCTCTGGAAGCTAGGAACCCTACAGGCTCTTGCCATTCCCTGCCAGCTCTTTTAAGCCTCACAGCCACCATTCTCTATTACCATCTTTCCGCCAGTACTGTCCTCTGAGATGAAAAGATATGCATTGTAACATCAAAAGATAACTTATGGCTAGCTGTACTGGCGCACACCTGTGACCCCTGCACTTGAGAGACTGAAGGTGACGAATTCCAGCAAGTTCAAGGCCAGCCTGAGCTACACAAGTAGACTCTAACAAAAAATAAGCAAAGAAAGAAAGAAAACAAATGAGGGGAAAAAAAAAAAAGACTGCTCATAGGATTCTGAATCAAAACCAGGGCCAGGCTCAGGAGCCTCTCAAGCTCCTTTCCATAACAAAGCCAGAACCCAGAAAAACCTAGAAATACCAAGAACTTTGGGTACAATGCTGCAAACACAGCTGAGATACTTCCTGGACTCACCACTACTGGAACAAAAGCCCTATCCCAGAAACCTCACTTTCCCCAGTGAATCTCAAATCCAGTAAAGTCTCTCCTCACATCTCGCGCCTTCTGCACGTGCTGTCCAACACCAGGACCCACTCTCTCTAGGGGCTTCCAGGAGGCACCTCCTTGAATCCTCCTTGAATCCTGTGCCCCTGCAGCATGCTGAGGCTCCCTATGCCTCCCTTGCCCATAGTCTTTCCTCTCTAACTAAACCCCTTGAGGCACTGCAAGGAGCCTGGACACCTTGTTTCTGAGTTCTGTACCCAGGTCTTTCAGATGGTATCCCCTAAGTAACAATCTTAAGACTGACATATTACCAGATGCACATCAGCATCATGTGTGCTAAAAAAGCATGTAAAAGAAAATAGCCACAACAGGGCACCCTTTCACCTACCAGTGGAGCGCACAGTGTGGTCCTTGGTGTACTTCACCCGCTGGTGAGCCTCCACACAGGTCTCACACAGTGGTTCAGAACACTCTACGCAATAGCTGGTGGCTGGGGCATTATCCTCGCAGCTAGTGCAACACTGTCAAAAAAAGGTAGCGTCAGAGGGAGAAAACAGGGGACCGGGAGCATAGCTCAGCGGCACTGCGCCTGCCTAGCAAGCGCGAGATCCTAAATTCGATTCCCCGGTTCCAAAAAATAAGAAAAAAAAAACAACAGACAAACCTACATTTATCTTCCGCGAAATACAGATTAAGGTGGATCTCTGATCCCAGGTAGGAAGCCCACCCAGATCCCTACAGAAGGCAGAAAGTAACTGGAGCTGGCGCAAGGCTCCTCTGGGACAAACGCCGATCCCCCGTCCGCGGGCTTGCAGAGAACGCACCTGGTTCGCGTCCTGTGCATCGGAGGCAGCCTTGTTGCCACTGTCGCGCATGAAGTAGTTCTCCACGATGTCTTTGGAGGAACACTGCTGCTTACACACCGGACAATCCACCACTGCGGAGGCAGCCGCGTGAGAAGCCTGCACCGCTCCCCCAGCAGACACCCGCTCCCCTACCAGCCCGGGACTGCTCCTTCCTCCGCCCTCACACCGAGCTACCAGCGGACCCCGTTCCCAGCCCGGCCCAACCCAGGCTGCCTAACGCATCGAGCGCTCCAGCCCACCAAGCTCGCGCTCTCGCCCGCACAGGCGCAGTCCCGCGCGCCGGATCAGGGGCCGGGGGAGGGGCGTCCCCGAACTCACTGGTGTTATCCCCCGCCGCGGCGCCGTCCCCCGCGCTGTTGGCAGCGGCGGGCGCTGCGGGCCCGAGACAGGCACTGCAGGCCGAGTGCAAGCAAGGCAGCAACCGCGGCTCGCGCTCCGGTCGCAGGCGCTCTCGGCACAGGCCGCAGTGCTCCAGCAACTCCAGCGCCTCACCGCCACCCGCTGAGGGCGACGACGCCGAAGCAGACGCCGAGGCCGCAGCCGAGGAGGCGCCCGCGCGCTTCTCGCCACCAGCGGAGCCCTCGGCAGGCCCCGGGCTGCCCGAGGCAGCCGAGGCCGCCGCCGCGGAGGCCGCCGCAGCCGTCGCCGAGGCCGCCATTCACGCGCCGCCGGGGAAACCCGGGGGGGGGGAGGAGGGGCGCAGGGCCCGCCGCGCAGGCGCAGACGCTCTTGCCGCCAACGGCCGGGCCGTTGCTGGCGCCGCCGCCGCCGCGAGGCCAAGCGCCGCCACGCGTTCGCTCGGCCGCTGCCCGCCGCCCGCCAGACGCGGCCAAGGCCCAACCGACTGCTGCCCGCTCGCCCCCGCAGGGCCCCGCCTGCACTGCCTCCTAAGCGGCCCCCAAGTCACGCGCTACAAGCCGAACTGCTCGACCGATCGCCAGCTCGCAGAAAGAGCCACGGCCTGGGGGCGGGACAGAAATAACTGGCGCCTCCGCCGCGGTCGCGCACGCGTGTTGGGAGCCGCACGCCCGGGGGCGGAGCCAGGCTGGTCCCGGTAGAGTTGGCCAAGAGTACGCATGCGCAAAGTCCTCCCATGCAGGCCAACCCAGCGGGTGGAGGGGCGGGGCGTCTGTGAAGTAGCCGCAGCGCACTGAATGGGCCAGCGGGGCGTCTCCTCGGTTGCTACAGCGAGATTTCCCCAGCCCTACCCACGAGCACACTAGAGCTGGCGACTGGCTGCCCACGCGCATGTACAGTACGGATTTCTACCCCGGTCGCTCCCCGCTCCGTAGGCTTGCGGTGTCTCCGACCTCGGCGTTGCTGTTAGTTCGGGAGAGGGGGTGGACCCCGTAGGCAGTGGGCAGGGTGGGGCTCCTGGGCGCTGGGTCTCGGTGAAGAGTGTACAGTACCTCTCTGAACGCAGAGATGATGTTGAGAAACACAAGACCTTGACAAATCAAACGCAGATCACCAAGAGCTGCAGGCAGGCAGTCTGTACAATTCCTTCCAGCCTTCAAAAGTCCCCTCTTCATGTTTTAAGCCAGCCACTCTTCTTCTTTGGTGGTTTTCCGAGAGAGAAGCAGAGTCTGTGTTGAATCTTGTCTGAGCTGCACAGGATCAGTAGGGAGAGGCATCAGTGAGGTGAGGGGTCCTCTTGGAGGGTAAAGCAGGGTCCTGCAGATGGGAACCCTCCGGAGGACTCGGCGAGGCGGGAGCTGGCCCTTGGGGACCCAGCCCTGGGCAGCGCCCCGGACCCCGAGTTCAGGATCGGACCCCAGCGCTGCCCCCTCTAACCCGATCCCGGACGCCTGGGTGTGGTCTCCGTTCCCGGTGGCCGGGGCGCGGTCCGGAATTCCGTCCCCGCCCCGCCTTTGTTCAGTCCGCGTGGCCCCGGGCCGTCCTCCACTCCGGCGGGGCTGCGACCCTCCTTCCCTGCCTCAGAGGAGGGCGAGCCCTATTGGTGCCTGGCGGCGCACTTGGTAGGATAGGGCGTCCTTTAGAGACCTTTGCTGAGTACTTTTCGAGTGATCCGTATCCACCCTGGCCCCTAGAACAGATCCGGGGTGCCTCGGACAACAGATCAAAATAGGCAGTGGAGCCGGGAGTGTGGCTCAGGTGCCCGGGCGCGGCGAAAGTTTTAAAAGTGGTGATGCCAAAGAGCAGCAACCTACAAACGCCTGCACGAAGAACAGTTTGGGCTGGAACAAGTGCAAAGGTCCTGAGGCTGAATAGGAATCTAAAGAGTGAAGACACATGAAGGAGAGGCGGGGGTGACTGCAGCTAGGCTGGTCCCTGGCACTCTGCTGTAGCCACCCCTGCTACTGGCTGCCTTTTGTCCAGATGGGGAAAGCGCAGGAGGCACAGGGCAGCGCTGGGCAAGAGAGATCAGTGCAGGTGAAGTCAGTGAGCCTGCTGGGATTGACACAGAGATGGACCAACATGACAGGTTAGGAGAGAACCTTGGCTCCCTCCCAAAGAGCCAGGCCTTGTCCCTCTGCTCCTTGCCAACCTCTACAGAGGCTCTCTCCCTGGCCTTGCAGGTAGGGGGAAACCAATATACAGTGGCTGACAACTCCCCACTGCCCCACTTGGACACCTGCCCACATACTGCCACCTGTCTTCCTTCCCCTAACTCTGTGTCTGGCTCTATTTCCCACCTTCAAGTATCACCCCCTCCCCAGCCACTTCCTAAAAACATCTTATGGCTACCCAGCCTAATCTGTCTTCACATGGCCTTTTTTTTTCCCCTAATGTCTTCTGTCTTTTATTAGGACATTTGTCAGCCTGGGTGTGGTGGCATATGCCAGTAGTAACAGCACTCTGGGAGGCTGAGGCAGGTTTGAGCCCAGTTGGGATGTCGTAGTCAGGGTTTGCAAGGGAAAAGATATAATTCAGGACACATAATTTATAGGATTATTTTATAGTAGTCACCCAGAGTGTCATATACAAAAGAGTCCAGGAAATCTGTCCACACACTAAAGACCCAAAGAATCCAGCTGAGGCCTGGATTCCACAGCAATGTCCTGCACGAGTCCAACTGGAGGCCTAGAGCCCATGACAATGTCTCACACAAGTTTGTTTCATGGATCTGCACTGGGAAGGCCCAAAGGTCAGTGGTGGAAGCTAGAAAGTTTGCGCCAGTGGGATGAAAGATCTGTGTCAGCAGCTGAGGGATCCACATTGGAGCCAGGAAGTAATGCTCAAAGTAAGGACCAGAGCTCCCCCGAAAAGTACCACAGCCATCCTCAGCGACAACGAGGTCTGAGCTCCTCCGACGATGAGAACAGCCAAGTTCATATCAGGAAAGCCAGTGTGAACTCCTCAAGGAGAACCAACAGCACCACCTCTTCCTCGCCAGTTCTCCTTTCTATGTTGTTGGCAACAATCAGGTGGGTCCCAGCACCACGCTGGTTCAGTACAGCTGGGTGTTACAAGTTGACCCTCAGTTGTCAATCCGCCACATGGGGCAAGTTAGTACTTAATGAGACCCTGTCTCAAAACAAAAGTTTAAAAAAAAAAATTTAGGGCCGGTGAGATGGCTCAGCAGTTTAAGCGCCTGCCTTGCAAGCATGAGGGCCCGAGTTCGACTCCCGGAACCCACATACAAAAAAGGGGCCGGTGATATCGCTCAGCGGCACGGGCGCCTGCTGGCGCGCGAGGTCCTGAGGTCGACCCCCCAGTACCCACAAAAAAAAAAAAAAAATTTAAAGGCTGGGGATGTAGCTCAGGCCTTGGTTTTATTTTATTTATTTATTTATTTAGTGCGGGTACCGGGGGTCGAACTCAGGACCTCGCGCGCCAGCAGGCGCCCATGCCGCTGAAGCGATATCACCGGCCCTTTTTTCATATATGGGTACCAGGAGTCAAACTCAGGACCTCGCGCTTGCCAGGCAGGCGCTTATGCCACTGAGCTATCTCACTGGCCCCAGGCCTTGGTTTTAATCCCCATAACATACACACACACACACACACACACACACACACACACACACAGGAGGAGGCAGGAAAAGAGGATGTGTACACCTATAATTCCAGCACTAGAGCCTGAGGCAGAAAGATTGTGAGTTGGAGTCCAGCCTGAGCTACATAGTGAGTTTGAGTCCAGCCTGGACTAAGTAGTGAAACCCTGTCTCAAGAAATGGAAAGGATCCAGGCATGGTGGTCCGCACTTGTATTCCCAGCACTCAGGATTCTGAAGCAGGCACATTGCTGTGAGTTCAAGGCCAGCCTGGGCTATGTAGTGAGTTTAAGACCAGCCTGAGGGCCAGTGAGATAGCTCAGCGGCATAAGCGCCTGCCTGGCAAGCACGAGGTCCTGAGTTCAGTTTCCGGTACCCACATAAAGAGAAAAAAAAAAAAAGACCAGCCTGAACTATATAGCAAGACCCTGTCTCAAAGAAAAAAATGGGGGGATGGGACATGAAATGAATTAAGATGTGTTATGTCATCCACCAACTCTCTATGATGAATATAATCATTATGTAATGCAAACATGTACTAATAAAAATAAATTTTTTAAAAGTAGAAGAGATTACATGGGGAGAACACATGTAAAGATAGAACCAGAGATTACAATTACATGTGTATAAACCAGGGAACGTTAAGGATTGCTAGGAGTCACCAGAAGCTAGTAGACAGTCAACAGGACAAATTCTCCCTCCGAACTTCCAGAAGAGATGGTCCTGGTGGTGCACACCTGTGATCCCATCAGGCTGAGGCAGGAGAATTACAAATTCAAGACCCATCAATAATTTAGTGAATTAGTGAGACCTTATCTCAAAAAAATAAAAAGGGCTAGGGATGTGGGATCACATAAAAAGGATGTCAGTGGTAGAATGTTTGCCTAGCATGCATGAGGCCCTGAGTTTATTCCCAACACCAGGTTGAAAGTACAGTCAGTAGCATTACATAGATTCACAGTGTTACACAACTACCTCTGTCTGGTGTCAAAACATTTTCATGGCCCCAAAGGGAAGCACCTTAGCCATTAGCACTTACTCCCCATTCCCTCTCCCAACCAGCCCCTGGCAACCACTAATCTGCTTTTTGGCCCTATGGACTTTGGTTTTTGTGCTTTTGCTTTTTATTTATTTGGTTTTGGGTATTAGGGATCACCCCAGGTGTCTCATATACTAAACAAGCACTCTGGCCAAGACAGTTACACTCCCAACCTGGATCTGTGGACTTTTATTTTTCAGTAGGTATTGAGTATTGAACCCATGGTCTCACATTGTCCTAAATCCCCAGTGTGCACCCCACACACACACCTTTTTTTATTTTTTCCAGTCAGAGTCTTGCTAAATTGCCCAGGGTGGGATCTAACTTGCTGTCTTCCTTTCTTAGCCTTCCAGAGTCCTGGGATTATAGGCATGTGCCACCAAGTGTGGTTTGGATCTCATGGATTTTATAACCTTTTTTTTTTTTTTTTTTTCTGGTTCTGGGTATTGAACCCAGGCCCTTCTCACTGAGCCGCATTCACAGCCCTTTTTATTTTTGAGTAAAGTCCTCCCTAAATCACTACATCATTCAGGCTGTGCTCAATTTTGTGTGTGTGTGTGAGACAGGGTCACTATGTAGCCCAGGCTGGCCTCAAACTCACAGCAATCCTCCTGCCTCAGGCTCCCCAGTTCTGGGATTACAGGCGTGCACCATCATGCCGAGTTCCAGGAGCTATTTCTCTTCTTATTTACAATAAATACTCTCCTTCCTCCTTTTGTCTGAGATTTCATTCTTCTACTTAGTGATACAATGGACTCAGTTTGTGCAATGATAGCTGTTTCAGTAATTAGATACTAAGATATGAAAAACATCAGTTCCCAACTGTAATTAAATCCCTGAGCAGGGCAGGATTATCTGAATATATTTATGCTAAGAGGCTCATGGAGGTATCCTTGATATGGGTGTTAGGGGGCACCTAAGTGGACAGACACTATCAGGCTCTCCCACCCCATATCAGGGGCACTAATCCCTCTTCTAATGCCCTGGGCCCCCATGAGCACCTTAGGAAAGCTGCAGCCAGCAATGTTGGCCTGAAGCCAAACAAGAAGCCTTTAGATCTGGTTTCCTGCCCTCAGCAGGTACAGGAATATTGGGGAAAGGAGAGGGTGCCATCTGGAAGGGGGTGTCCTGCAGAACCAGGGTCCACCAACCCAAGCAGTCCTCACCTAGCCACTATAAATCTCTATAGCCAGGTGCCACATCTGTGGCTTCTTGGGCTGCATTAGGAGCAGAAATGAACACAGACTCACAAGGGGAGCTATAAAGTGGGAGGAAGTATTCTAAAATTGGATCATAGTTGGGCATGGTGGCACATGCCTATAATCCCAGCACTGCCAAGGCTGAGGCAGGAGGATCACTGCGAGTTCATTGTTTGAGGCCAGCTTGGGCTACATAGTGAGTTCAAGGTCAGCCTGAACTACATAGCAAGACCCTGTCTCAAAATAAATAAATAAATAAAATTGGATTACACTGATTGGGTTGGATAGAACCCAGGGCCTTCACACTGTGCTACCTTCCCCATCCCTATTTATTTATTTATTTGGTATTGGGAATTGAACCCAGAACCACATCCCCAGCCCTTTTTTTTTTTTTTTTTTTTTTCTTTCGTGGGTACCGGGGGTCGACCTCAGGACCTCGCACGCCAGCAAGTGCCCGTGCCGCTGAGCGATATCACCAGCCCTTTTATTGTATGTGGGTTCCGGGAGTCGAACTCAGGCCCTCGCACTTGCCAGGCAGGCGCTTATGCCGCTGAGCCATCTCACCAGCCCTAATTTTTTTTTTTTTTTTAAGACAGGATCTTGCTACATTTCTAAATTGCCCAAGCTGGGGTCAAACTTGCAATCATACTATTTTACCCACCCAGAATGCTGGGCTTACAGGCATGTATCACCATACATGGCTACAATGATGAATATTAATTCACTAAAAACCATCAAAGAGGGGCTGGGTGTGGTGATGCATGTCTGTAATCCCAGTACTCAGGAGGCTGAGGCAGGAGGATCGCTGTGAGGTCAAAGCCAGCCTGGACTACACAGTGAGTTCAAGGCCAGCCTGAACTACATAGCAAGATGCTGCCCCAAAGGAAAAAAAAAAAAAAAACACAAGTTATGGTTTTAATTACATGAAACACCCATAGTATACAACTTTATAGGCCGGTGAGATGGCTCAGCGGCTTAAGCGCCTGCCCGGCAAGCGCAAGGGCCCGAGTTCGACTCCCGGATCCCACATACGAAAAAGGGGCCGGTGATATCGCTCAGCGGCACGGGCGCCTCCTGGCGCGCGAGGTCCTGAGGTCGACCCCCCGGTACCCACAAAAAAAAAAAAAAAAAAGAAACAACTTTATAGCTTTCTGCTCAGTCACTCCAGGAACAATGTGATTCTGAAGCCTCAAGGACTGGCAGCAGCAAGTGGCTGCATGATTCAACCAGCAGGCATGGAAGGTGTGCAGGCCCAGGGCCTGGCAGGCCAGAGCACCCACATCACACTGCGTCCTGACCATTGGCCCATCAGGTGCTGCCCCAGGTGCAGTACCACACCAAGATCTGAGCTGGCAAGGGCTTCAGTCTGGAGGAACTATGGGTGGCTGGCATGGACAACAAGGTGGCCTGGATCATTGATTGGCATTTCAGTGGACCTGAGGAAGCAGAACGCAAATCCACTGAATCCCAAAGGCCAATGTGCAGCTGCTCAAAGCTCATCCTATTCCCCAGCAAGAGAGACAGCTCTGCTGAAGAACCCAAATTGGCCATCCCACTGACGGGACCTGTGGTGCCCATCTGGAATGTCTATAAGAAGGAGAAGGCCAGGGTCATCACAGAGGACAGGAACTTCAAGGTGTTCACCAGTCCGTGCATGGTTCATCCCACTACAAGACCCTGGCATCCAGCCAAAAAAAGCCATCTATTTTCTAGTTTGTGTTTGATGCTATTGTTATTGTTGATTGTAGTATGTTAGCCAACGTGACCTAATTGTTCTAATCAGTTGTCCTTCCTGGTATGCCAATGCTGAGATCGCCTAAGGGTCATAAACAACACTATAGGCCAGTGCTGAAGAACCCTGGGCCGGGCCAAATAGGCAGCAACTTCTCATCCACAACAAACTGAAGAGGTCAGATCTTGCAACAGACTCAAAACCCAAAAGCCAGCTACAACTGGAAGACATCTCTGAGAAGTAGTCATTTCCTAAGGGTTCTCAACTACCAGTAAAGCTACCTGCCATAATTTACAAGCATCAACCCAGGAATTAAACTACAGAGAAAGACAGACAGACAGACAGACAGACAGAAAGGAAAGAAAGAAAGAAAGAAAGAAAGAAAGAAAGAAAGAAAGAAAGAAAGAAAGAAAGAGAGAGAGAGAGAAAGAAAGAAAAGAAAGAAAGAAAGAAAGAAAGAAAGAAAGAAAGAAAGAAAGAGAAAGAAAGAAAAAGAAAATGAGAAGACACTTAGGCAAGATGTAACCCCAGAATTTCAGCTCACCAAAGGCAAACCCAGGGGGCAATGAGGTGAAACAATTCAAAAGCCACATACCTGGACGCTCTGAAGTGGTAACAGTGGAAGCAACAAAGCACATGAATAAGGCTCCAGGAAAATTGAAATAATTTCTCAGATAACTACAGAGATGGTGACGAAAGACATGGCTGGTGACTACAGAGCAGATAGATTAAAAAAAAAAAATACAGGCGCTTAGGAAAATGATGGAAACCGTGAACCCCCAACATAGGAAAGAAATGGAATCCATGAAACAGATTCAAACAGATATCCAGGAGATTAAAAATTCCATGGAAAGTATACGCAAGCCAGGCAAGGTGGCCTGTAATTCCAGCACTTGGGAGGCTGAAGCAGGAATATCACCATGAGTTCAAAGCCAGTCTGGGCGACATTCTGAGTCCAGGCCAGCCAGAAATACACAGTGAGACCCTGTCTCAAAAAAAAAGGGGGGGGGGGGGCTGGGAATATAGCTCAGTGGCACAGTGTTTGCCTGGCAAGTACAAGGTCCTGCGTTCAATTCCTGATACAAAAAAAAAAAAAATGGAAAAAGAAAGTATATGCAACAGAATGAAAAAAAAAGAAACAGAATGAGCCAATGTGAGGACAGAATATCAAATACAGAAGACAGGAAAGCAATTAGCGACCATGAAGAGAAAGATTTCTTTAAAATAGCAAGGGACCATGAAAAATCAATCCAACAGCTGCTAGATGATGCAAAGAAAAGTAACATAAAGAATTGATTGGAGTCGATGAAAAAGCAGGCAATACACAAATGGCATAAAAAAGCTGTTCACAGAAGTAATGGCAGAAAACTTCCCAAGCATGGAAAATGATTGACATATAGATAAGTGAAGAATATAGAACTCTAAGTAGTCATAATAAAACAAAAACCATATAATACTCAAGATTCTGAAAATTCAACACAAGAACAGAATATTAAAAGCTGTTAGAGCTGAGTGTGGTGGCACACCCCTGTAATCCCAGCACGTGGAAGGTTGATACAGGAGTATTGCTGCAAGTTCAAGGCCAGCCTGGGCTACACAGTGAGTCCAAGATCAACCTTAATTACATAGCGAGACCATGTCTCAAAAAAAAAAAAAATTAAAATAAAAAAATAAAATAAAAACCAAAAAGCTGTTAGAGAAAAGAATCAAATCACCTATAATGGGGGCTGGTGAGATGGCTCAGCGGTTTAAGCGCCTGCCTTGCAAGCGCGAGGGCCCGAGTTCAACTCCCGGAACCCACATACAAAAAAGGGGCCGGTGATATCGCTCAGTGGCACGGGCGCCTGCTGGCGCGCGAGGTCCTGAGGTCGACCCCCCGGTACCCACAGAAAAAAAAAAAAAAAAAAAATCACCTATAACGAAAGCCCGTCAGAATCACAGCAGACTTCTCAATGCAAACCCTCAAGTCAAGGAGAGCTTGCAATGAAGTATCTCAAGCCCTATATAAAAACACCTCCAACCCAGATTGATGTACCCCACAAAATTATCCTTCAAAATCGATGGACAAATGAGATTCTTCCATGAAAAAGAACACTTTAAGAAATTCATGGGCCGGTGAGATGGCTCAGTGGCATAAGCGCCTGCCTGGCAAGCGCGAGGGCCCGAGTTCGACTCCCAGAACCCACATACGAAAAAGGGGCCGGTGATATCGCTCAGCAGCATGGGCGCCTGCTGGTGCGCGAGGTCCTGAGGTCGACCCCCCGGTACCCACAAAAAAAAAAAAAAAAAAGAGAAATTCATGACCACCAAATCAGCACTCCAAAATGTTCTGAAGGACATTCTAGAAACAGATAACAGAGACTACAACTTCATGAACCCCAACAAAATGAATCCACCAGGCAAGGCAAGTAATTAAAAAGAGGAAGGAAAAAAAAGGGAACCAACAACAGGAAAATAACACGACAAGGATAAGTCAATACGTATCAGTTATAACCATCAATGCTAATGGTCTCAATTCACCAATCAAAAGAAACAGACTAGCAGAATGGATCAAGAAGCAAGATCGGGCTGAGGAAGTAGCTCAGCAGCACAGCACCTGCCTATCAAGTGTGAGGCCCTGAGTTCAATTCCTGGTACAAAAAAAAAAAAAAAAAGAAGCAGCAAGATCCAACAATATGCTACATACAAGAAACACATTTAGAGAATGTACAAATATCTTTTGGAGAAAAATATTTGTACATTCTCTAATGCTTGAGTTTGTTAATACATGAGAATGTTTACTTGTTGTCTTTCAAAAAAATAAATAAAGTTAAAAAATAAAAAAAAGAAACACAATTAACTCAAAAAGAAATTCATAGACTGAAAGTCAAAAGATAGAAAACTATACTTCTGCCAGGCGTGATGGTACATGCCTGTAACCCCAGCATGCAGGAGGATCTCCCATGAATTTGAGGCCAGCCTCAGCTACATAAGCAAGTTCGAGGCCAGCCTGCACTACATAGCAAGACCCTGTCTCATAAAAAGAAAAGAAAAGATTGCTCCAGGCAAACAGGAACCCAGAAAAAAGCAGAAATAGCTATTCTATTTGCAGAGAATAGATTTGGGTTTCAAGCAGAAATAGATATTCTATTTGCAGAGAATAGATTGGATTTCAAGCTGAGACTGATTAAGAGAGACAAAGGGAACAATCCAAGGGAAAGAGATAACATTCATAAATATATATGCACCAAATACCAGTGTACCCAACTATATAGCACAAATATTAACAGATATGAAAAATCAAATAAGCACTAATGCAATTGTAATGGAGGACCTCAATACCCCACTTTCATGAAAAGACAGATCTAGACAAAAAAATCAAAGAAATATCAGAACTGATCCAAACTTTTGAACAAATGAACTTAGTCGATGTCTACAGATTTTTCCACCCTACAACATCAGAATACACATTCTTCTCAGCTGCACATGGGATGTTCTCCAAAATAGACCACATACTAGCTCATAGAACATGCTTAAGTAAATGCAGAGGAATTGAAGTTATCCCATGCATATTATCAGACCATAGTGCAATGAAATTAGAAATCAATGGCAAAAGAAAACACAAAAACTTCATGAACACAAGGAAATTAAATAACACCCTCCTGAACAATCAATGGGCCATAGATGAAATTAAAGAAGAAATTAGGCAGTTTCTACAATTAAATGATATTGCCAATACAACATACTGGAGCTTATGGGACACAGTGAAAACAGTCCTGTGAGGGAAATTTATGGCGGTGATTTCCCATATCAGAAAACAGAGCAAGCTCAAATAAACACCTAATGTTGAACCTCAACGTTCTAGAAAAAGAAGACCAAGTCAAGCCCAAAGCTCATGTGAGGGAGGAAATTATAAAGAAAAGAGCAGAAATTAATGAAATTGAGACTGAGAAAGAAACACAAAGGATCAATGAATCAAAGAGTTGTTTCTTTGAAAGATTAAATAAAATCGACCAACCCTTAGCGAACCTTATCATAAAAAGGAAAGAAAAGGCTCGAATCCATGCAATTAGGAATGAAAAGGGTGAAATCACAATGGACCCTGCAGAAATCCAGAAGATCATCAATACCTACTTTAAGAACCTGTATTCTTTTCTTTTCTTTTTTTTTTTTTTTTTTTTTTTTTTTGAGGCAGGGTCTTGCTATATAGTGTAGGCTGGCCTTGGACTCCCTATGTAGCCCAGGCTGGCCTCAAACTTGCAGCAATCCACCTGCCTCAGCTGGGATTACAGGCGTGCGCCACCACACCCTGCTGAGAGCCTGTATTTTAATCACCATCTTGGCTGGACTTAGGACCCCTTGGCTCCCAACAACTATATATATGCTTTAGTGTCTATTTTTGCCGTGGGTTGTACTGGAAGTGGTAGATTGAAATTAACTCGCTAGAATTCCAATAACTTTTCCATGGGATTACAAATACAAACTTCCCAGACTGTGACAAGGACTGGGAAGGGCTCTCTATACATATGAATTACCAAAGCTGAATCAAGAAGATATAAAAATTCTAAATAACCCAATATCAGTCAATGAAATTGAAGATGTAATTAAAAACCTGCTAACAAAGAGGGATTGAAGGAAAGGGAAGAGAATGGGAAAAAAAGAAGCAAGATATATCATGTATAGGTACAAATTCAATGATGAATGTTATCATTATGCATATCTAAAATGTACCAATAGGGACAGGGATATAGCTTAGTGGCACAGCGCCTGCCTGGCAAACACATCCTTGTGAGTTCAATTCCTGGCACCAAAAAAAAAAAAAAAAAAGTAGCAATAAAATTTTAAAAACCTCCCAAGAAAAAAAAGCTGGGTGTGGTGGCACATGCCTATAATCGCAGCACTTGGGAGGGTGAGGCGGGAGGATCACCGTAAATTTGAGGCCACCCTGAGCTACACAGTGAGTTCAAGGCCAGTATGAACTACACAGACCTGTCTCAAAAGAAAACAAGGCCGGGTGTGGTGGCACACACCTGTAATCCCAGCACTCAGGAGGCTGAGGCGGTAGGATCACTGCAAGTTCGAGGCCAGCCTGGGCTACAAAGTGAGTTCAAGGCCAGTTTGAAAAGACAAAAAAAAAAAAAAAAAAAAAAAAACAACCCAGGTCCTGATGGATTCACTGCTGAATTCTACAAGAAATTTAGAGAAGATCCAACGTCACTACTCCTCAAACTCTTTTAATGAAATTGAAAGGGAAGCAATACTCCCAAACTCATTCCTGGAAGCAAGAATTACCCTGATACAAAAACCAGAGAAAGATACAACCAAAAAAGAGAACTACAGGCCAGTCTCCCTAATGAACATAGACGTAAAAATTCTCAATAACAGCTGGGGATGTAGCTCAGTGGTAGAGTGCTTGACTAGCATGCACGAGGCCAAGTTTAATCCCCAGTACCACAAAAAAAAAAAAACTTATTAAAAAAAAAAAAACCTATAAGCCAGGCATGGTAGTACATGCCTTTAATCCCCACACTCGAGAGGCTGAGGCAGGAGCATCACCATGAGTTTGAGGCCAGCCTGGACTACATAAGTGAGTTTAAGGCCAGCCTGCACTACATAGCAAGACCCCATCAATAAAATAAAATAAAATAATAAAATAAAATAAAATCAGGGACAAGACAAGGATGTCCACTATCACCACTCTTACTCAGTATAGTTCTGGAAACATTAGCCAGAGCAATTAGACAAGAGAAAGAAATAAAACACATAAGGACAAGAAAGGAAAAAGTTAAATTATCATTATTTGCGAATGACATGATACTCTACATAGAAGACCAGGGCCGGTGAGATGGCTCAGCGGCATAAGCGCCTGCCTGGCAAGCACGAGGGCGCAAGTTCGACTCCCGGAACCCACATACGAAAAAGGGGCCGGTGATATCGCTCAGCAGCACGGGCACCTGCTGGCGTGCAAGGTCCTGAGGTCGACCCCCGGTACCCACAAAAAAAAAAAGACCCCAAAAACTCCACCAAAAGACTTGTAGATTTAATAACCAAACTCAGTTTTTAGCATAGCTGGATACAAAGTCAACACTCAAAAATCAATAGCATTCCCCTACACAAATAACAAACTCAATGAGAGAGAAATTTGGAAAACAACACTTTTCACAATAGTATCCAAAAAAATGAAATACCTAAAAACCAATCTAAGGAAGGAAGTAAAAGACCTTTATACTGAAAAACTAAAATACTCTGAAAAAGGAGATCGAACAGGGCATCAGAAAATGGAATGGGCCGGTGAGATAGCTCAGCGGCATAAGCGCCTGCCTGGCGAGCGCGAGGTCCTGAGTTCGACCCCTGGTACCCACATTAAAAAAAAAACCTAGGATTAGAGGTCCCATTTGACCTAGATATTCCCCTTCTTGGTATCTTCCCAAAGGAATTAAAAGCATCATTCCACAGTGATATATGTGCACCCATGTTTATAGCGGCACAGTTTGTAATAGCTAAATCTTGGAAACAGCCCAGATGCCTATCACCTGACAAGTGGATAAAGAAGATTTGCATTTTTTTATACAGTGGAGTACTACACTATTCTACCATAAAAAAGGATAATCTGGAGACATTTCTAGCTAAATGGATGGCTTTGAGAGACCATACTCTTAAATAATATAAGCCAGGCACCCATGTTTAAATAGGACATTGTTTCTCTGGTGTGAGAAACCAAAAGCGTAAATAAGGACCAAAATGTATAATAGATATTGGGAAATGGGGAGCAAATGTTCAGATGAGAAGAGGAACAAGGGTGGGGGGAAAGGAAGGAAGGGAAAAGGAAAGAGAAGGAAAAAATGGCAACAAAGCTTTTGCAAATAAGGAGGGGAAGAGGGGTTGAAAGGAGGGGAAGGGAATGGGAAAAAAAGAAGAAGCAAGGTATATCATGTACAGGTTCAAATTTCCTATGATGAATGTTATCATTACATATATCTAAAGTATACCAATAAAAATGCAAAGAAATATTTATAGGCATAGAAGATAGTTTAATGGTTGCCAGAGGCTGGGGGAGGGGGAAGGAAAATATTTGGACTACGTAACAAGTGGTGCTTATGTAACATTGTGGCCATAATTAAAGCTACTGAATTGTTTAAAATAGTTACTTTTGCCTGGTAGGGTGATACACCCTTGTAATTCCAGCTACCAGGCAGGAGGATCACTAGTTTGACAGTGTCCCAAGCTACGTAACAAAACTGCCTCAAAATAAAAAATAAAAAAGGCTGAGTATGCTTTTCTAGGTTCAACTCCCGATGCCATGAATATAGTTTAAAAATGATTACTTTAAGCTGGCAGGAAGATTGCAAGCTCAAGTCCAGCCTGGGCAATTTAGTGAGATCAAGACTCCCAATAAAAAATTAAAAACAGGTGGAGAAATAATTCAGTGGTAGAGAGTTTATCCATCATGTATGAGGCCCTGGGTTCAGTCTCCAGTACAGCAAGTACAGGAGGACAGGGGAGCGGGGAGAGAGGGAGGGAAGAATGAAGGAAGGGGCTAACCGGTATGGGTGGCTCACACCTGTAAGCATTCTGGGAGGCAGAAGGATCACAAGTTTGAACCAGAGCCCAGCCTGAGTAACTTAATGAGACCCTCCCTCAGAAAATAAAAAATGAGCTGGGGATATAATTTAGAGCAAATGCCCTAGGTTCAATTCCCAGTACTGAGGGGAAATAAAGGAAAAGGTTACTTTTGCTGGGCATGATGGTGTGTACCTGTAATCCCAGCACTCAGGAGGCTGAGGCAGGAGGATCATTGTGAGTTCACAGTTTTTGTAGGCCTGGCTCTTGGACTATGGGCTACATAATGACTTCAAGGCTAGCCTGAATTATATAGCAAGACCCTGTCTCAAAACAAACATTACTTTTGAGTTATGTGAACTTTACTTTTTTTTTTTTGTGGGTACTGGGGGTCGACCTCAGGACCTCGCGCGCCAGCAGGCGCCCATGCCGCTGAGCGATATCACCGGCCCTTTTTTCGAATGTGGGATCCGGGAGTCGAACTCGGGCCCTCGTGCTTGCCAGGCAGGCGCTTACGCCGCTGAGCCGTCTCACCAGCCCTTTTTTTTTTTTTTTGAGACAAGGTCTCACTAAGTTGCCCAAGCTGGCCTCAAATTTGAGATCGTCCTACCTGCCTCACCCTCCCACAGAGATTACTGTGAAGGCCACCATGCCTGACCAACTCTGTGTATGTTGTACTGGGAATTGAACCCAGAGCTTCATGCATGCTGGGCAAAAGCTCCACCACTGAACTATACCCTCAGCAACTTACCTTTTTAAAACAGGGCAGGGCCCATGGATCCACCAAGGAGGAGCCTGGGATAGTCCCTGGCAGGGCCAATCCATCTGTCAGGACCTATCTGGGGCAGTGACAGGGGGGTGTGAACCAAGTATGCTAAGGAGTAAGAAAGCTTCTAGATATGGGCTATGAGGAACCCCACCCTTGTCTCCAAAAAATGCTTCCTAGGGAAAGAGAAGTGTTCCTCACTGTACTCAACACAAAAGAGGCTGACAGAGAGCAGCCTTGGTGAGGGAGGGGACGAGGTCAGGGAGTCTGCAGTGACATGGTGACACTCCTGACTGCAGCTTGCCATCAGGTGTCCAGCAGGAAGACAGCCAGGAGCACAGGGCTGGTGTCTGGTTCTGGCCAGGAAACATGTCTCAGATCAGACATTCCTGAGTGGGAAATACTGAACAATCTGACCAGACAGAGGGATCCAAACAAAAGGGACCAGGCCCCAAAGCAGGGACCATTAGGTTTGTGAGGACAGGGTCAGAACAGGGACCCATGGTACAGGTGTACATGAGGGATCTCAACAGGGATGAAGGGGATAGAAGTGAGTTTGCACTCCAGGATGCAACTAAAAGTGAGAGAGATGGGCCGGTGAGATGGCTCAGCGGCATAAGCGCCTGCCTGGCAAGCGCGAGGTCCTGAGTTCGACCCCCAGTACCCACAAAAAAAAAAAAAAAAAAAAAACCTGAGAGAGAGCTGGTGAGTGTGGAAGAGCCGGGCCTGTAAAATCTGGGTAGGGAATTCCCTGGGGCACCCAGAGGAGGGTGGAGGCACTGGGAGGGAATTAGGGAAGGTCCTTCCTGAGCATTTCATCAGGCCTGGGTCCACAGGGCTAGGGTGTTCTTTTGCATATGAAAGGTCATTAAACCTTTTCTCCCTTGCAGCTATTCCTTGTCCCACCTCTCTTTGTTTACCCTTAATCTCTGTCTGGATGCGTTACCTTTCTGGTAAACCCTAAAGTCACCTTGCCTGGCCCCACCCATTGCTTCTAGCACTTCTGTAGGCTTCTCCAGGGTGAGATTGGGCCTCTCCTCCAGCCCCTCCCTAACCGGCAGCCTCGGAAGCCCCCTTGGAGTGTAAACAGTCCCTCCTTCCATTTCTTGGCCACCCTTCCTTTGTGAGGAACCCCTCAGCCTCCACTCCATCTGCCTTGCTGGGGGAAGCATTTTCATAGGAAATGCTTACCCTCCATTCCTGGCAGACAGGCAGAGCCTGGATCTGGGGACCTGCGCCCCAGTCTGGTGCAGCCCAGGCACACCAGGATGGGCCTGGTGTGTGGACACAAAGGCATGAGTGCTGGGCTCTACCCCTGTAGAGAGCTGCCACAGAGGGCAGTCCTGGATGAGAAGCTGGCCTGGCAGTGATGGGAGACAGGGGGGCCTTGGTGGGAGCTGTCTGTCCCCTGACCCATGTCATCAGAGAGGTCCTGCTTCAGCCACCTGGGGTGAAGGAGCCTGCAGATCACTCTGCAGCTTCACTTCTGCTCATCTCAGGCCTGCAGTCCTTATGACCTCACAGTGTCTTCCCTCCTGGTACCTGCCTTCCCCATTTTGGGCTTGGCCTGAAATTAATTTCGTCTTCCTTTCCCTTTCTCTCTCTTTCTTTCTTCTTTTTCTTTCTTTCTGTTTTTGTTGTTGTGTGTTGAGACAGGGTCTCACTTTAAACTTTAAGCTGGACTCGAATACACTATGTATCCCACATTGGCCTCAAATTCGTGACAATCCTCCTGCCTCAGACTCCCAAGTGCTGGGAATATGGGTATGCACCAGCACACCCAGCCAAATTATTCAGTATTTGTAAACCAGTGTCCTCAGCTACACTCATGTGTTCTTTAAAATGCCCCCATAACCACTATGATAAAATTCTGGACTGAGAAGCTAATGAGTATTCTCTCAAGGCTTGGGATCCTGGAAGTAGTTACACTACCCTTGGCTGCCCAGAAGGGTCAAGGTTGGGTTTCTCTGCCCCTAGACCCAATCAGGCTTCCCAGCCAGGACCTTCCCTTCCCCCTCATCCTCTAGGCCTCTTTCCTCAGGGTGACACCTTTGCCTAAAGCCACTTGGGTCCTCTCCTTTCTACCTAATATCTGTCCAGCTGGATGTCCTGCATCTGCTGCCACACTAGGTCCCGTCTTCCACACGGCCCCTCAAACTGCAGAGCACCATCCCCCATGGCACAACGCTGCAAGTGTAGACATGGGGCCCTCAGAGCAGTGGCATAGCATGGCATGACACGGCATGGTGTACAACTCTTCCTGACATTACACGAGGAAGCCCACAGTCCTTAACCTCTCCACCTAAGAGAGGCCCCCTTCCACACACACCTTTCTAGGTGCTCTTTTGCTCTTCTAGAAGCAACTGGAACTCTTCCAGACAGAACTTCTTCTTCCTCTTCCTCTTCCCCTTCCTTCTCCCTCCTCCTCCCCCTCTTTCTCCCTCTCCTTCTCCTTCTCCTCCTTCTCCTTCTTCCTCTTCGCAGTACTAGCGATTTAACCCAGGCCTTCACAATGATCTATGTGCCCAGCACTTTTTTTTTTTTTTTTTTGAGACAGGGTCTTGCTGTGTAGTTCAGGCTGGTCTTGAACTCACTATGTAGCCCAGGCTGGCCTTGAACTCATAACGATCCTCCTGACTCAGCCTCCCAAGTGCTGGGATTACAACTGTGTGCCACCACACCCAGCTACTTTGTAAAGTGTAGTGACAGCTGCTTCATGTGGAATGAGATCACAAAAGTGCCCGAGGAAAGCTGGCTCAGCAGAAGTGAAGCCTTGAGCAAGAGGTGACAGAGATGCATTCACCAGATAAGAACAACCAGGGATGTGTACCAAGACTTCCTGTAGGGGGCCCCTGCGTCTCACAAGATATATACGCTGTATTTGTTTTCTATTGCTGCTATAACACACTACCACAAGCTCAGCAGCATAAAGCAGCATCCTTTTCAAATTACCACTCCCCAGGTTAGAAGCCAGGCAGGCTCTCTGCTCTGGGTCTCATAAAGTCTGCAATAGGGATAGCCAGGTAAACTCTTATCTGGAAGCCCCAGAAAAGCATCTACTTCCTAGCTCACGAAGCAGCTTCCCACCTTTAGGTTGTTGGCAGAATCCAGTCACATGTGGTTATTTTCTTATGGCTGCTGCTGCCCAGGACTCTCCTGATTCTCCACACCCTCATTCCGACATATGCACCCCACCTTCAAAGTCTCCACAGCTGCTCTCCCACTTCAAGTCTCTCTGCTTTCTCTTCTGTTTGTTTTTGTTTTTGTTTTTTTTAAACAGGGTCTCACTATGTAGTCCAGGCTGGCTTTGAACTCACTATGTAGCCCAGGCTGGCCTTCAACTTGCAGAGGTCCTCCTGCCTCAGTGTCCAGACTGCTGGGATTCCAGGTGTGTGCTACCATGCCCGGGCTTCTCTTCTGCCTCTAAGGGCCCTCGTGATTATCTCTGAATTGCCCGAATAATCCAGGATCATCTCCTATTTCAATATCATCTGATTAGTAATTTCAATTACATCTGCAAAGCTCCCTTTACCATGCAATTGAGCTATCCAGCTAATATGATTGTATTTATAGGCTTAGGGGATTTGGCACAGAATCCCAGAGAGGAGCGTTTTTATAGTCCTGCCTCTACCACATCAGCTTGACCTGCAGTGTCTTAGAATTCCACAGGTCAAGCCTGGCATGGTGGCACACGCCTGTACTCCCAGCACTTAGGAGACTGAGGCAGAAGGACTGCCATGAGGTTGAGGCCAGCTCCGGCTACATAGTGAGTTCAAGGACAGCCTAAACCTGAACTATATAAGGAGACCCTGTCTCAAAAAACCTTACTTCCTCTTCTCCCTCCAAAAACTATAATCCTGCAGGCTCAAGCTCAGTGGCAGCCCAGGGCAGGGTGGAGCAGCTGTATGTCCTTGTTTTTGTTGGAGCAGTGGGTACCAAGGGTGCAAAAGGACCCTCATTGACCTCATGGTGAAATGTGGGGGGAGCTTGAGTCAGGCAGACAGCGGGAACCACATCAGGCGGCCTGTAGGTAGGCACAGCCTGGGGCCTCTGCTACAGGAGAGCAGTGAGCAGAGAACAGAGGGGGTTGTCAAGATTGGCAATGTAAGGAACTGTGACGGAGGTTTTAGGGTTAACAGCCTGACACTATGTTAAGACGGGCAGTGCAGACTCAGCCCGTCTCAGGGTTAAACTGTCAGACTCACTCAGCCATAAAACACTGTGTTGTTTTTACAACTTAGAGATAACTTAGCCCAGCTGCACTACCCAGCCTGTGAATGTATTTTGTTTCAAGGACATGCAGCGCGCGTTTGATCTTACCCCTCAGCTCAGCTCCCTCCCTAAACATACCCAGGACAAAACTGCCTGACAGCAAATGACCAAATGTATGTATCCAGTTATAAAATAACCTGTTATCAGCTCTTGTACTTTGTATATAAGTCTTTGTTTTACTCTGACTGGGGGCTAATGATTTGGACCTAGTTCCCATCAGCCCGCTGATGTTAAAATAAATTTGCCTTCCAACTCATTCGGTGCAGTCTTCCATTTGGTTTGATATCAGATTTCTGCAACAGAACAAGCCCCCCTCACCTTTGATCATATACAGTGGACAGATCAGACTGAAGACTGGGAGACTGCAGACCAGGTGAGACTTTTTTTTTTTTTTTTTTTTTTTTTTGGTATCAGGAATCAAACTCAGGGCCTTGTGCTTGCCAGGCAGGCACTGCGCCGCTGAGCTACATCCCCAGCCTGAGACTTTCTCAGTCTTGCAAAAGTGGGTACTCAATCTTACAAAAGCAGGTACTAACAAGCAGACAGGCACACCCTGGGCAATTATATCAAGTAATTTAACCCCCAGCATGCAGGTCCTTTCCCCCTGTTCCTCATTGGCTGAGTACTGTGCGGGGTACAATCTTCCTGGTCACTGCCTAGACCCTTGGCTTACTCCCTCTACAAACATTTTGTGGGTTTAAAGGCAAATGATTAAACCATAAATGGGTAACTTCTAAACTGTCAGTACTTTTCCAATCAAGAGCATAGTGAAGCTATAATTTATTGACCATCTACCCCTTCCTCCTTTGTTTAGGGATCCTTTCAGATGCGTTGGCCAGTTGTGGTGGTGCACACCTGTAAGCCCAGCACTCGGGAGGCTGAGGCAAGAGGATCATTTTGCTGAACTGCATAGCAAAACCCTGTCTCAAAAAGACAGATGCATGACCTCAGTCACAACTACAGGCAAGTGGGGAATTTCATCTACTAGTAGTTTCTACTCAGAGTTAGAGACTTTATCTTGAAAGTGGACCACTTTAAGTTTCTATTTCTTATGGCAGGAGCAGAGCCAGTGAGCAGGCAGGCAGGCCACAATGTGGGGCTGTCTGATCAGAAACAATCAGACTTGGTGTTTTTTGCTGCTTATTTTCCAGTGTTGGAAATGGAACACAGGGCCTCATGCATGCTAAGTGACAGCTCTACCACTGAGCTATATCCCAGTAAAACCCTAGATTGGGTTTTACTTTCTTTTTTGAGATGGTATCTCACTATTTTGCCCAGGCTGATCTCAAACTCCTAGGCACAAGTAATCCTCCCACATCAGCCTCTCCAGTGCTGGGAATACAGACGTGCACCACCATACTTGTCTGAGACTTTATTTTTCCTCTTTTCTTCTCTTTTTTGCAGTACTGGAGGCTAAATCCAGTATCTTTGTACTGAGCTACATTCCCAGCTCTTTATTTATTTTGAGACAGTGTCTCGCTACTTAGTTCAGGCTGGCTTTGAACTTACTATGTATGCCAGGCTGGCCTCAAACTCGTGGCAATCCTCCTGCCTCAGCCTGTGGAGTGCTGGGATTATAGGCATGTACCACCATGCCCAGCTCCTTTTCTTTATCTATTTTGAGACAGGGTCTCCCTAAATCACTACATTCCCAGGCTTGCCTCAAACTTGGGAGCTTCCTGCCTCAGCCTCCCAGAGCGTTGGGATTATAGATGTAGTCACTGTGCCCCATGCCCAGCTAGACTTGGGTTTTAATGAGGTTCCCACATGGCACTTCCCCTCCTCTACCTTCAAGTACCACGCATACAATACAGCTGCCCAGCAGCTGCGCCAGGTTGAGACCAGGCATTCTAACCTTGTCTTACTCCTGGAAGCAGAGGTGTCAGCCCCATACTGGACTCCATACCTAAAGTAGGGGTGTGAGGTGTACCAAGGCCCCGGATCTTCTGATCTTGCAGTCCAGGCCCCTCTGCCCAATTCCAGCCCATTTGTACCTTTTTTTTTTCTTTTTTTTTTGTGGGTACCGGGGGTCGACCTCAGGACCTCGCGCGCCAACAGGCGTCTGTGCCGCTGAGCGATATCACCGGCCCCTTTTTCGTATGTGGGTTCCGGGAGTCGAACTCGGGCCCTCGCGCTTGCAAGGTAGGCGCTTATGCCGCTGAGCCATCTCACCGGCCCTGTACCTTTTTTTTTAAATTGTGTTTGTTTTGAGACAGGGTCTCACTATGTAGTTCAGGCTGGCCTTGTACTCACTATGTCGCCCAGCCTCCTGAGTACTGGAATTACAGGCATGTACCACTAAACGCCCAGCAAAAGGTTTTTCTTGTTTTTATCTTGTTATGGAGATCCAACCCAGGGCTTCATGCTTGCTAGGCAGGCGCTGCATCACTGAGCTACATCCAAAGCCCCCCAGCCCATTGGTACCTATCCTCACCAAGTGACCATGGGGCCACTCCAAAGAACAAATCAGTCAGCCCACCACTTAGTGGGTCTGGCTCATGGGGGCCCTTGCAGACGTAAGTATTTCTCTCTCCTGGGGGCTCCTCCCAGATTCCTTCTCACCCGGTGACTTTCGATTTTCGGTTTCTGGCCGCTCACTTTCTGTAACAGGCAGGGCAACATGGAATTTTCGGTTAGAATTTATTTTTTTAGAGACAAGCCGCTTCTCCAAGCCTCAGCCTAGAAGAACGGCAGAATACACAGACACTGGCCGAGAGGCCGGGGCGGGTCCTTCCTACACCGAAGGGAAAGGGAAAGCAGGCTTAGGGTGTGCTCTGCTCGGTGTCCTCTCCTCTCTTCCTTACGAGACAAGGCCCTGCACACCCGGACAGTATGGAGCGATGTGTTGCAATGTGACCTGTCCATAGCCTCCTAGCTGTATTTCCCTTCCGGCGGAGAACAGCTCCTTTCTTTGTCGTCCCAAAGCCTGCGGCCCTGGTTCCTGCTGCCTCTCGCGTCAGGGCGGAGATACCCGCTTTCCCAGGCGGCACCGAGGTTCAAGCTGCGAGACAGACCGGAGGCCCCGCCACTAACCCAAGTTTGTGCGCAGTCTGTAGCCCGACCCCGCCTTGGTCACTAGGGCGACCCCGGAAGCGTCTTCCGGCCCAGAGATTCCTCGCGCCGCGGCCGCTCCAGGTTTGACAACTTCGGTGCCGAGTCTCATGAGAGCCGGAAGTGCGGCCTGGCAGTGGTGCCAAACCTCCACCGAAACGCCGGAAATGCGCCGCGGAGCGGCACTCCGCCCGCTTCGGGGCGGCAGTGGTCGTGGGTTCCGTGGGAGTCGCGGCCCGGAAGCGCGGCCTTCGCGTAGAGAAGGCTGCCACTGCAGGGCCTGGTGCCTGAGGAGGAGTCGGAGGTGGGGTCGGACGCGCAGTCCCCTGCCGCGGGGCGGCGGGGAGGCCGAGGCGTGCCAGGGGAGGGGCGCCCGCGCTGGCCTCCAGCGCACGCTGCGGACGCGAGAGGGCGCTGCGCGATCGGGGCGCGGAGGCGGAAAACCTAGGTGGGCGAGGGCAAGAGCCTCCGGGGTCGCGGCGGGTCCGAGGGAACTTAGGGCAGGGTAGGCCGCTAGTCATGGTGAGGAGGACCGGGCAGAGTTCTTGGTGAGAAGTGCAGGCGTGGGCGGAGGCGTGGCGGGGAGTGCGCGGCCCCCGACCCGGGAGGCTCCGGGGGGACCTTTGTGGCGAGGGGACCGCGGAGGGGGCAGGCGTGGCGGGAAGGAAGGGCCGGGCCCTGCGGCGGCTGCAGAAGTTCGCGCCCCGAGCAAAGACCTCGGAGGCATTCACTCGTCGCCCTAGAGGGCTCTGAAATAGGAGGGGCCCAGGCCATCTTCG
The DNA here is from genome assembly GCA_028451465.1 of Erethizon dorsatum. Taxonomy (NCBI): domain Eukaryota; kingdom Metazoa; phylum Chordata; class Mammalia; order Rodentia; family Erethizontidae; genus Erethizon; species Erethizon dorsatum. Next base: position 116,232,184 of record CM051834.1, on the reverse strand, counting down.
TGGGGTGACAGGCGGAGAATGTGGAGGGCCCGGCAAGGTTAGTTACTGCACCAGCCCAGGCCAGACCAGGTCTGGGGGCCAGGTGGGGGTCATGTGAAAAGGAGGACCTGGCTGGAGTGCAGCGAAGGCACAGACTCCAGTGGACCCTAATGGAATAGGGGCAGGATTACGTAGAGCTCCCTTCTGGGTCTGTGGCCTTGAGGGATAAGCTGGGGAGCGTTGATAGGTCTGGGGTGCAACGTGTGTCAGACTTTCCCTTAGACCGGAGGTGTATGCAGCTGGTACAGGATAAACTAGGTGCACCATCCCTGTTTGATAGGCGGAAACCTGAGACCCAGCTAGCACAATCACCTTCGTGGTTGAAGTAGAGCCTCTCGGATTCCCCGAGGCCCCTGGGCTTGTGCTCCCTGTCCAGGGGTCACAGAAGTACGGAGAATAAATACTTAGCCATGCCTGGGTTGCAACTTGTTGCTGCTTCTCCCTCACCTCTATACTGGGGCCCATTTGCCCCCTCTGCAGGCCCCACAGAGATGCCAGGAAGAGCTGGACTGTGGGTCTTTCCTTGGGCTAACACCCACCTCCTTGGGGCAGCAGCCAACTCACTCCCCATTCTCCCACCCTCAGCTGTGACCAGACACACTCTAGATCACTGTGCCCACCAGACAGCACCCCCCCCAACCCAGCACACCCCTTGCAAAGACCTCAGTATGTATGCTACTTAGTGCAGCCGGATTCTGAGGCAGTAGCCCTGGGTCTGCAGGGGAGTTAGCCCTGCACTTAGGTTGAGAAGTGTGGTGATGGGAGACCAAAATAAAGAAAGGGGGGGGGGGTGAGAGTCACAGCTAGCTGGGTGGAGACCGGAGATAAGGTTATCATCGATTATCTTGTCTGCGGGAAGGTCTGCTCTGAGTGAGGCAGAGACGCAGCTTGTGCATGAGGGTTCCCAGCCTCTTCCCCACAAGACCCTGTCCCGGGGAAGCAAGCATAGGGTAGCATAAGGTTACCGGAGTGGGGGGTAGGGGTGCGCCAAGGAGGGGGATAAGGAGACAATGGACCTGGTGCGGAGCCGTAGGGGACTCTGGGGTGTCCTGTGCGTTGGAGACAATGTGTGGGGCAGCTAGCGAAGAGTGCTGTTGACGCAGCCTGGGGTGCTACCTACGGGAGGGCCTGTTTTGCGATGAGGGACAGGGTGGGGAAAACCCTTGGCTGACCTCTCCCAACCCTCCTAGATGGCGGCAGCTGAGGCGGTGCACCACATCCACCTGCAGAACTTCTCCCGCTCCCTGCTAGAGACCCTCAACGGGCAGAGGCTGGGCGGGCACTTCTGCGACGTGACCGTGCGTATTCGCGAGGCTTCGCTGCGCGCTCACCGCTGTGTGCTGGCCGCCGGCTCGCCCTTCTTCCAGGACAAGTTGCTGCTCGGCCACTCCGAGATCCGCGTGCCACCGGTGGTACCTGCGCAGACGGTGCGCCAACTAGTTGAGTTCCTCTATAGTGGCTCGCTTGTGGTGGCACAGGGCGAGGCGCTGCAGGTGCTCACCGCCGCCTCGGTGCTGCGCATCCAGACGGTCATCGACGAGTGCACCCAGATCATTGCCCGCGCACGTGCCCCCAGCGCCCCCGCACCCTTGCCCGTGCCCCCGCCGCTGGCCCCCGCGCAGCTGCGCCACCGCCTGCGTCACCTGTTGGCCGCGCGCCCCCTGGGGCCCCCAGGTGCTGTGCACAGCCGCAAGCAGCGCCAGCCTGCGCGCCTGCAGCTGCCCGCGCCACCCGCGCCCACCCGTGCCGAGGGGCTCACGACCAGCCCCACCCTACCCGCCGTGCCCGATGACAGGGGTGATGACGAGGATACCGAGGAGGACACTGATGGTGAGGACGGTGAGGGCTCTGCGCCCCCTTCCTTCCCTGACTGCGCAGCCGGTTTTCTCCCAGCGGCAGCGGAAGCGGCGCAAGAGGAGCCCTCTCGGCCTCCCGGCCTCGCGGACCATGGTGGTACAGGCCGGGACTTCCTGCGGGGGGCCGCGGCGGCTGAGGATGTGTTTGCGGAAGGCTTCGTGTCCGCCTGGCGCGAGGAGGATGGCTCCACTACAGAGGGCGGCCCTGCTGAACACTCTGCGCCGCCTGACTGCGCCCTAGCCGGGCCGCGCCCGCAACCACCTGCTGCTAAGACCCAAGGGCCACTGGCCCCGCTCTTCCCCTTCCATCTGGGAGCCCCTGGCCCGCCCGCACCCCAGGGGCCTGCCTTCTACCCCGCAGTACAGCTTGACGCCCCCAGCACTCAGCTAGGGGAGGCACCGGCCCCACCAGCCCCCGTAGTCCCGGCCACCCCTATGCCCCCTGCCTACGAGTGCAGCCATTGCCGCAAGACCTTCAGCTCACGGAAGAACTACACCAAGCATATGTTCATCCACTCAGGTGAGCGGACCCTTGGGAAGGGCAGCTCTTGGTCTTGGAAATCCAAGACCCAGGAAGTGGGTATCGGTATGGTTTTTGGTTTTGTTGTTTCCTTGTAGCCCCAAGGATCTTGGAAATCGAGTACCCCAAATGCGTGCGGAGCAGCAGGTGCTGTGGGAGCGAGGGGGGAGGAGTCTGCCCAGGGGTTTTGGAAATCTAGGGAGGTAGAGGTCAGACCTGAGGACCATTTCAGGACCGACAGGCTGGAGGTGTGTGGGGGGGTGTCCTCTGGCACGGGGAGCCTGAGAGAGAGGAAGAAGGGTCCCAAGGTCGCAGGAAGCTTCCCTCTGACTTTGGCCAGATCAGGGAGGTATCTCTACAGGGCTGGGGAGAAGCACAGAGGATGGCACTGGGAGGTGTGACCACAGGTGGTAGCTGGCAGCTCTTTGAGCCTGCAAAGCTTCCCATTGCCAGGACAACCAGAAACTCAGCTGGAAGGCCCCAGTGGGAGTGCAGGAGGTGTTCTTCAGGGGCAGGAGTGAGTGGTAGAGAAGCTGGTGGTGCTGAACAGAGAGTGACGAGACAGCTCGGTGACTGGATGTGAACATGGGAGCCCAGTAACTGGCCTGCAGAAGGCTGCCTAGTACCCCAAGGTAGCACCAGTTTTGCCAGCCAGAGCCAGTCCCCAACACCCCAACAGTCACTGCCCTGTAGACGCCAGTCCCTGATAGGCTTTTTGTTAGCACTTGATGACTCTAGGGCAATGGTGGTTAACCTATGGCATGTGTGCCACAGAGGGCTGTTTGTATCATTGAAAGCTCTAAAAGGTTTGCCATCACTTCTCTAGGGGCAGACAGAAATATCCTGCCTCTTTTCCAGTCCAGGCGAGGCGGCAGCCTGCTCTTTCACCCTGGAGTCATTATGGTAGCCATAGGCAGGAGTTCTGGGCAACTGGAGCTTCCAGCAGGAAGGGGCAGAGGTGTTCCCTGGTTTCTCTTGGTGTAAGGGTGCTGCGCCTGTGGACAGTCCTCAGAACGGTGACTGGTAGACCAGACTTAGAAGGCTCTGTGGATATCTGGAGCAGAGGCAGGGCCTCAGTACCCCCTGGACCAGGCCAGGTATGGGTGGGCAGTAGATGATCCAGGTGCAGGGTTCCCCGCTGGGAGGATCCCTGTTGGATGTTGGGGTCCCTGCTAGGCAGTGGCATCTTGGGATAGCTATGGGTCCGGGAGAGAGGTGCCCTGCAGAACGAGAGGCTCCAGGCCTGGGGAAGTTCAGAGGCCCCGGGGAGGGCAGCTGTTCTGACCTTCACCGCCTGTCGTCCTCAGGGGAGAAGCCGCACCAGTGTGCCGTGTGCTGGCGATCCTTCTCATTGCGCGACTACCTGCTCAAGCACATGGTCACGCACACAGGCGTGCGTGCTTTCCAGTGTGCCGTCTGCGCCAAGCGCTTCACGCAGAAGAGCTCGCTCAATGTGCACATGCGCACACATCGGCCTGAGCGCGCTCCCTGCCCAGTCTGCGGCAAGGTCTTTTCACACCGTGCACTGCTGGAGCGCCACCTGTCCACACATCCCGCACCCTGACTGTGACCACGCCCCTTCCTGAGCTCCCACCCCCTCCCCGGCCTGGACCCTTTTTTCTGTGCACGTGGACCCTCTGGAAACTGCATAGTTCCAAACTGACCTGGAGTCCCAGAGAGGAGTAACAGAGCCTGGGATCCATGACCCCTCCCAGGCTGCCCTGGGGCTTGAGACAGGGCGAGGCCTGTGGCCTCCGGTCAGGACCTTCCCTCCCTCATTGGACTCCTGAGATGTCACGGTAGCACCATCACGGATGGATTCCGGTGGACTCAGACTCTAATAAAGGATGTTGGGCCAGTGCCCCCTTCTGCACTCGCTGGGATTGGGGGATCAGGGCTTCTGGCCAGGCCACTGAGGTGGGGTCTGTATGTGACTGACATTCACTCCCTTGAAGCTGTTGGTACTGGGGTAGGAGATCCCAAACTCTCTCCACACACACAAACACCACACTGCTAGCAGCCAGACTTGAACCTTTTCAACTTCAGATTCCTGCTCCCCCTTCTGATGGTGGGACACCTTATTTTTGAGGGGTTTGGGGAGGGAGGTGTTTGCGGCCAGGCTGCCGTGAGTGCGGATGAGCCCAGCCTAGCCTGCCCTGTCTGCTGGGTTCTGAGTATGAGTGCAGGAGGGGTTGGGTGGCCACATGGGGTGTGGGATGCAGCAATGGCTAGGACCCTAGGGCACGGGGATGGAGATGTGAACCCCAGAGGCTCAGGGCCCACAGACCAGTTGACAGCCCAGGCGGGGGTGGGGTGGGAGATCTGTTCTGCCCCCAGTCAAGGCTGGAAAGATTCACTTGAGCTTCACGCAACCCAAAGGAGAGATGCAGAGCTGCGGGAATGTCTTGGCATGCCTTTAGTATTTCAGCAGCATGGGGAGCAATGCTGAGAGATTTTACTCTCATATATAATGTCACATAAACGCCCAAGTTTCCAAAAAGTTATATAGCACAGACTACTTGTTTACATATTTACTGCGAATGTATGGGTTATATAACATGCTGACTGACTCACTAGCAAACAGAAGGCGTAAGCGAAGAGCCTGAGTCCAGCCACCTTGGGCACCCGGAGCACATGCTGCACCCTACTAGGGAGTTTTTGCTGCACAGTCTACCCATGAGTGCATGTGGTTCCCTTGGTGAGAAGTGTAGAGCGCTGTACCCGTAATCCACAACAGTAATACAGGCTGCAGCAACAACCCACTAATAAACAGACCCCATGCCGTGCAGGGGCTTGTCTTTGGCTCTGTCCCCTCCAAGTGTGGGAAATCTTTGGCATCAAGTGAAACATACATCACTGGTCCTAGGACCTATTGTAGTTTGGCCATAGGAGCCTGGTAGGCAAAGTGCTGCACCGTCACAGGTATATCCCAACTTTGCCAATGTGGGAATCGGGGCAGTACTGTTGTGGGGTTTAGCAGTCCAATCCTGGACCCATCCTGTTACAGAATAGGAGGTCTTGACCACAGGAGCTGCCTTCGTAATGCTTTCAGTGGCTGTCAGAGCAGCATAAGCTAGTTTCTCCCTCAGTGAGTATCCACTCTCAGCCCTTTTCCACAGTTGGACCCAGAACCTTGTCACTTGTCACAACCATTCTGATTTCTGCTGTAGCACCCACCAAAACTGTTCATGGTCATGTGGACATCCAGCTCGCTGGGTCAAAGAAGTGTAAGGCTTGAGCCGTCTTTATGGTCCTTTTTGCATTCATAAAGGCTGCTTCTCCTACTGGGCACCAGTCCCAGGCCTACCTTCTTTTGTTAGCCCATATAGGAGGTGTAATACCTGGGGCAGATGTGGCACCAAAGCTGTCCAGTAGCCCAGCAACCCTAAGGTTTGCAACTGCTTTACTATGGCAGGGGCAGGATAGGCTTTGATCTTTTTTGTTTTTTTGAGAGTGTCTCACTAGGTAATTCAGGCTATCCTCATGCCTCAGCCTCCCAAGTGCTGTGATTACAGGTGTGTGACACCACACCCAGCAGGCCTGGCTCTTATCTATGACTGCACCCTTGATGACTTGTCTTACTGGACCAGACAACTCCCAAGAATTTGACAACTAGGCCCTTGCAGGGTGCCCTTGACCACCCAACCACATGTTCTGAGATTTGTTTGGAGCATTGCTACAGGTGCCTCAGGGTCTACAAGAGAATCACAAGTAGGCAGGATGTCATCAATATAAAGTACATTTACAGGCAGAGGCTTTGAGCACTGACCCAAATCTGATGCCACCAAACCATGACACAAGGTAGGGCTGCGCAGATATCCCTGTGGGAGCGCAGGGAAAGTCCATTGACAGCCACCCCACATAAAAGCAAATTGGTCCTGATTCTCAGGGGCTATGTCGACAGAAAAGCAAGTATTAGCCAAATCTGCTACCAAGTGATAAGTAACAGCCCCTGACTAAGACCTGACGGACTGCCACAGAGGGCACAGCAGCATACAGTGAGGGAATGACCTTATTTAGCTCCTTGGTAGTCCACTGTCATCCTCCAGGAGCCATCAGGTTTTTTTAACTAGCTACACAGGCAAATTATAGGGACTGTGCACTGGCCAAGTAACTCCCACCTCCAGTCCCTGGATCGTCCCACTGATACGTCCACCGGGCAGGTGGTGGTCCCTCACAGCTGTGACCTTCAGGGCACCAGCAATGCTTTGAATGGTCTTTTAGCACCGCCTTCATCGGTACACTTGTAGTGGAGTTCCCCCATAGTAGCTGGAGCCATAGTTCATAGAGTATAACAACGCCCAGGATGTACTCCAGTATTGGGGAGACCCATACCTCTTATATCCCTTAGGGTCCAGGTAGCCTATTATCAAATGCACAAAGGTCCCATAGCCATCTATATACAATGCAGGGCCCCAGAACTCCAGGTTCCCAAACAACAGGATGCAGTCAACCCCAAGTGTCTACTAGAGCCAGAACCCGTTGCATATTGGCTGGGGACCAGAGGATTGCTTATTCCACATAAGGCCTCTCATCCCCATTGGTCCCCATCAAATGAGCATCTTGACCTTGACCCTATTCAAAGATGAGCAGAGAGCCGGTGAGATGGCTTAGTGCCGTAAGCGCCTGCCTGGCAAGCGCGAGGGCCCGAGTTCGACTCCCGGAACCCACATACGAAAAAAGGGCCGGTGATATCGCTCAGCGGCACGGGCGCCTGCTGGCGCGCGAGGTCCTGAGGTCGACCCCCCGGTACCCACAAAAAAAAAAAAATGAGCAGAGCATCAGGACAGCCAGAAGTGAGATGATCTTCCAATTTAATGGCCTGAGCCATGAGTGTAGGGCAAATCTTTGATCTCCTATAACTGTCTCCATAACTCCAACAGGTAGATATTTGGCTTTTTGTCAATTGTGGCCTGACTGACTCCTGCCCCTGACAGGTCTACCCACATCTGAGTGCAAGTTATCTTTATAGGCTTTTCTGATCACCTGTTCCCCCACTTTGTCTGGGCTGTCCGTGACATAGTAAAGACGTTATGGCCCTGCCTCCTAGTCTTCACTTCCCCTACCCTGGCCACCGTTGTAGTCACGTCATTAATCCAGTGACCACGTAGGTGCCAAGCTGGTCATGGGTGACCCAAAGGAAGGGGAGGGGGCTTTCTGGAGGACCACAGGCCTCACGCCTGAAGCGAACTGTTTATCATTACGCCCCTGGGTGGTAAGGTTAAATATTGCCTGTCACATACCCAACTCCCACAGGACTTGTAAAAAGTTAGTTTTGCTTAGCATTCTGGACACATCCCCCACATTCGCTGCCATAAGCCAATCAACCATGGAGTCTCTTGTCCATACTAGCAGCTGTTCTGCAGCCACTGTCTAAGGGCAGGGTGGCTAGTGATCAAGGCTAACATCTCTATCTCCTGCCCAGCACATACACATAATACCATCCACCCCCAAATCCCGTAGTCTCAGTAACCAAGCAGCCAGAGGTTCCCCCTGGCATTGTCTAAAGTGCTTTCCAAATCTACCAATTCAGCCTGTGGGTAGGGGCAGCACGTGGAGAACTCAGTCATTTGGGCAGGACCCAAGGCTGCTCTGTTTGGTACACGAGCTGCTGCTGCATTTTCATCATCACCACTGGATGGGCCCTCCCGCACAGAACTGGCTAGGTGTCTTTAGCCGTGAATTATCTATGCCTGTGAGCTCTATATCTCACCAGCCTGCAGTCCTTCTGGACAGCATTTATGAGAAGCTATTAGCTCATCTTCTAACTCAGTGATGCAGGTGTCTCATCTTAATGAGTTTCTGTCTTAGCCTTAAGGACAGTAAGGAACATCCACCCCACTGCCCCAGCGGTGGTATGGACACTCTTCTCCAAGATTTCTCCCATGGCATGTGAGGCTTTCTCTTTTGAAATGGGCATTCTATTCACTCCGTCCATGCCTGAGGAGGGGCCATGTTGAGAGGAGGCTGGCCACCGAGTACCACATTCTCGTGGCTCACCACCCCTCAGTCCCACCCAGGGGAGCGGAGAGTTCCATACCTGGCTGGAGCTACACCAGTTGTTCTCCCACCAGTAAGGGTCACTTGAGATTTGAACAGTTAAAAGAAAAGATACGGAGCCATGAGAATGTCTAACATGTGCTTTGCTATCTCAGTGGCTTGGGAAGCAACATTGAGAAGTTTTACTTTTATCTATGATAGCGGACAAAGCTGGCAAGTTGCCAAAAAGTTGGCACAGACTACTAGTTTACATATTCACTGCAGATGTGTGGGCTATGTGACATATGCTGCCTCACTAGCAAATGAAATTCTTAGGCAAAAGTCTGAGTCCAGTCATCCTGGGTCCCCTGAGCACACAGGGTCCCTCTCCTCCACTTCCCCCAGCCCTGTGCATTGGGGCCAGTGTGGGATTGCACCTGGGAGTGCCACATCCAGCCTGCCTGCTGGGGTCCTGCCCCATAGCAGCTCTGAATGCTTCTGAGAGGCAAGGGGCTAGGGCTCTTAGTCCAGCCATGTGCACCACAGACAGATTTCAGCCTCCTGCTCTACAAGATTCAATCCCTGTGGACACCAGGTGAGTGAACGCCGACAAAGCCCATGGTGAGCAGTCAGGTATGAGTTCAGGCGTGAGTGTTCCAATATCCTCTGGATGGTTGCTGTGGACATGGCATCACCAGTTCAGAGGTGCCACTACCAGCCCTCCAGTGAGGTAACCAAGCAGCTTGCTTGCTGCCACTGTTGCTGGAACGTGTGCTGGCTATTGCTGCTGTAACACGCTCCAGGACAGGGGTTTCTAGCACACAGCTGTCATGGAGGGAGGCAGGTGTCCGCCCTGGAGGAGGCCTGGGCACGCTGTGTAGCAGGGCTGGTGGTGGCTCAAGCCGGGGGTAGAGACCTGGGGCACAGAGGAGGGAGCAGAGCTGGTGAATGGGCATAGGGCTGGAGCTACACAGGAAGAGAGGGCCGAGGGCAGAGTCCAGGGGTCAGGGGCAACTATTAATGTCAGTGCCAGGGCCTTTGGTGGGTAAAGGGCACCAGCTGCTCTGGGGGGCAGGCAGTCAGGGACAGGGAGCCCAGAGTCAGAAGTGGGACTGCGCACTCCTCAGCCTCTTCTCCGACAAGACGGTGCCATGAGTGTCTGGCAGCGCTCGGCCGTGCTCCTGCTGTTGCTGCTCCTTGTGGGGGCCCTGGGGCACCCTGTGTGGCCGGCGGCTGTGGCAGTGGCCCTGCGCTGGTCCCTCGGAGACCCCCTGTTCTTCCTGCTGCTGGGCCTGGTGGCACTGGTCTGGCCCTGGCTCAGCCCCTGGCAGCCCCCCTTGCTGGGCCTGGTGGCTGCAGCCCTTACTTTGACCCTGCTTCCCGCACGGCCACCCCCAGGGCTGCGCTGGCTGCCTGCGGATGTGGCCTACTTAGCCAAGATCCTCCGCCTGGGCCTGAGCGTCAGGGCTCGCCTGAGCCGACAGCCTCCAGACACCTTCGTGGATGCCTTTGAGCGGAGGGCACAAGCACAGCCTGGCCAGGTGTGCTTGGTATGGACTGGGCCCGGAGCCTGCGTGGTCACTGTTGGCGAGCTGGATGCCCGGGCCTGCCAGGCAGCGTGGGCCCTGAAGACTGAGCTGGGTAACACGGAGGCCCTGTGTGCTGGGGAGCCTGTCGCCCTCCTGGTGGGAAGCTCAAAGGCCATTTCTGCTCTGAGTCTGTGGCTGGGGCTGGCCAAGCTGGGCTGCCCAGTGGCCTGGATCAACCCGCATGGCCGCGGGGCACCCCTGGCACACTCTGTGCTCAGCTCGGGGGCCCAGGTGCTGGTGGTGGACCCAGGTGAGGACCCCAGGGCCACAGAAAGAAGGAAGGGAGCAGGGGTAGCACCGGTGGGTCTGGGCAGGGATCCCTTTGCTGCCACCCACCCGTGTCACAGGCAATTACAATAAAAACAGTGTAACTGAGAAGTCATTTGGGGGGGTCATTGGTTTTAATTTTTTCCAAAAATAGTGATTTTAGTCCTTTTTGACAAAAACTTTACTAATTCTGCGATTCTTTACCCAAGAATGACGAAACTTTTCTCTGCTAGCTGTTCCTGTGTCTCTGGGTCTTGGGTCTTCCCTGTTGACCATGCAAGTGAGGTCTGCCTTAGCCTCTCCCCTGACCTCCTAGACCTCCGGGACAGCCTGGAGGAGATCCTTCCCGAGCTGCAGGCCGCACACATCCACTGCCTCTACCTCAGCCACACCTCCACCACACCGGGTGTGGGGTCTCTGGGGGCCGCCCTGGACACTGCACCCACTGACCCAGTGCCTGCTCACCTGCGTGCGGAGACCACGCGCAAAACTCCTGCCCTGTTCATCTACACCTCGGGGACCACAGGTGAGGGCCCCCCAACCCCAGCCTAGACTCTGCTGGCCTCTGACATAGCCCTGCCCTCCACTCTCGACATTTGGCCTTCACTTCAAAGCCCAGTGTCATGTGAGTGCTCAGTGCATCCTGCCTCTGCCCAGCAAACAGCGCTGACGCTCTTGCTAACCTTTGCTCTTGATCTCTCACTGCCCGTTGGAATTCAGCCTCAAAACCCACTGCTGAGAGCTGAGCCCAGTGAGGCCTGGCTGCTGCCCTTTGACACCCCCTTCCCACTGCTTCTCCCAGGGCTCCCAAAGCCAGCCATCCTCACACATGAGCAAGTGCTGCAGGTGAGCAAGATGCTGTCCTTGTGTGGGGCGACAGCTGACGATGTGGTCTACAATGCCCTGCCTCTCTACCACACGATGGGGCTTGTCCTGGGCGTCCTCGGCTGTCTGGAGCTTGGTGAGCCCTTTTGGAGAATCCCTTTAACCCACAGGATCCTAGAGGGGGGATGGGGCAGTTAAGGTGACAAGACCCCACGGGTTACCCAGGTGTCTGTGCTGTCACTTTTGATAAGGGACACACACATCCTCATCTGTCCCCAGGCTTGAATGCCTAAGCCATCTCTAATGCCTGTGCTGCTTTGGTCAAGAGGTGATAAGAACTGATATGAGAGATCGGCATGGGCACCAGGATGCTGGCATGCTCAGGAGGGGGTGGGGATGCTGGCCTGGGTTTGTGACCTGGGCCCAGAAGCCAGTGAGGGAACGGTCACCAAGTATTCTCTGGGCTGTCCTCCTGGACACCTAACTCATAATTCAGACAGGGGCTGCCCCATTATATGTTTTTATTCTTTTATTTCTTTTTTAAAAATTGTGTATGTATGTATGCATTTATAGTAGTAGGATTTGAACTCAGGGACCCACTACCATGGAATCACATCCCCAGCCCTTCATATTTTACTTTGAGATAGGGTCTCCTGGTGAGACTCAAACTTGTGACCCTCAAGCTTCAGCCTCCTTCAGTGCTAGGATTACACCTTTGTGCTACCACACATGGCCATTTGTTCTTTTTTTTTTTCCCTGTTTTACCGAGCATTGAACCCAGGGCTTTCGCTCTGAGCCACATCCCCAGCCCTTTTAAAATTTTTTATTTCGAGACAGGTCTTACTAAGTCACTGAGTTGCCCAGGCTGGTCTTGCACTTGTGATCTTCTTACCCTGGCCTCTTGGAGTGTTGAGATTATAGTTATATACTATGACCAGCTCATTTAGTCTTATTTTCAAATTTTCATCATGAAAAGTTGAAACATGTACATTCTTAAATTTTTCTATGTGAAAAAACAAAAACAAAAAATTCAAAAATGAAAAAGAGGAAAAAATTGTACATGAAGCTGGACATGGTGGCACACACCTATAATCCCAGCATTCAAGGAGGCTGAGGCAGGAGACTGCAAGTTTGAACCCAGCTTGGGCAACTTAGCAATTTATTGAGACCCTGTCTCAAAATAAAAAATAAAAAGGACTGGAGATGTAGCTCATGTGAAGGCCCTGGGTTCTATCCTTAGTACTGAAAAAAAAAATTCTACATGAATTCTTATGTACCTACCATCCAGCTTCAGCCATCATTAGCATTGCACTGTATTTGTTCTATTTATTAACCTACCTCTACCATCCCCGGTTTTTTTTTTTTTTTTTTTTTTTTTTTTTTTTTTTTTTTTTTGAAACAGGGTCTCAGTATGTAGTTCAGGCTGGTCTTGAATTCACCATGTAGTCCAGGCTGGCCTTGAACTCACAGAGATCCTCCTGCCTCAGCCTCCCGAGTGCTGGGATTACAGACGTGTACCACTACACCCGGCTTACTTTCTGGATTATTTTAGAGTAAATGCCATAGTATTTTTTAGATTGTAAATTTTATAGTATGTATTCTAATGTATAAGGATGTTTGTTTTTGTATTTAGGATTGAACTCAAGGGCTTCATATTGAGCTACTTTCCCAGCTCTTATTAGTTACTTATTTATTTTTGGTTTGAGACACAGTCTTACTACTTAGTGCAGGCTGGCCTTGAACTCACTGTGTAACCCAGGCTGGCCTTAAACTTGTGACAATCCTCCTGCCTCAGCTTCCCAAGTGCTGGGATTACAGGTGTCCACCACCATATTTTTTTTAGATTTTTGAGCCAGGGTCTCCCTAAATCGCTAAAGGCTGGGCTCAGACTTGTGATGGGTTACAGGCATGCCCCACCGCACTTGGTGGGAAATTTTAGAAACTAACCACAGTGATGAGCATATCTAATAAGATTAATAGTAACATTTGAATATATGATGCCCAGTCCATGTTCAAATTTCCACTTTCTTCTTTCTTTTTCTTCTTTCTTTCTTTCTTTCTTTCTTTCTTTCTTTCTTTCTTTCTTTCTTTCTTTCTTTCTCTTTCTTTCTTTCTTCTTTCTTTTTACTTTCTTTCTCTTTCTTTTGCAGTACTAGGGATTGACAAGGCCTACATCCCCAATCCTTTTTAAATTATATATATATATATTTTTTTTAATGTGGGTACAGGGAGTCGAACTCAGGACCTCGCGCTTGCCAGCAGGCACTTGTGCCACTGAGCGATATCACTGGCCCTTTTTTTCCTTCATGTGGGTACCGGGAGTCGAACTCAGGCCCTCGCGCTTGCCAGCAGGCACTTGTGCCACTTGGCAATATCACCGGCCCTTTTTTTCCTTCATGTGGGTACCGGGAGTCGAACTCAGGACCTCGTGCTTGCCAGGCAGGCGCTTATGCCACTGAGCTATCTCACCGGCCCTAAATTTTATATTTTGAGACAAGGTCTGGCTAAGTCACAAAATTTCCCAGGTGGGACTCGAATTTTCGATCTTTCTACCTCAGCCTCCCAAGTGTTGAAATTACAGGCCTGTCCCACTATGCCCAGCTCTGCTTACCTTTTATATTCTATTTACTTGTTAGAGCTCTGCCCCTCTGTCTCCCTACATTTGCTGTTAGATTTGAGATGCCTTCTAGAGGCCTTTTTACATTCAGTTTCTTCTCTTCTTTTTCTTTTTTCCTGGTGCTGGGGATTGAATGCAGGTCCTTGCTCGTGCTAGTTAAATGCTCTACCAGTGAACTATGCTTCCAGCCCTAGTTTCCATTATTCTTGTATAAGAATCTTGGTGAGATGCTTCTGCTTCCTAATTTGTCATACTGAGGCAGCTTGCATTGGTTACCCTACCTTAGACAGGTGGAGATGGACTGGGAAAACTCCCCAACAAGTTTGCCCTTGTTTCTTTTAGTAGTTCTTGAACATCTTTCACGAAGCAGATGTTTCATTAAGGGTTTGGAAACAAAGCCGTCATTTTCAAGGACCTAGGATTCATTTTCATAGAGGGCATTATGCTACCTCTTTGCCAGAAGTAGGTTTTGTTTTGTTTTGTTTTGTTTTGTCTTTTTGAGACAGGGTTTCACTATGCAGTTCAGGTTGGTCTTGAACTCACTTTGTAGCCCAGGCTGGTTTGAAATCACAGCAGTCCTCTAGCCTCAGCCTCCCGAGTGCTGGAATTACAGGTGTGCACCACCAGGCCTGTGCCAAAAATAGTTTTTAGACACACACTTGTCACCTTACAAAGCATGTCAGCCGTTGTAGTTTGGGTGCAGGAATGATGAGCCAGATGCAGAGGAGGGGTTGGGACGGAGGGCCCACTTCTCAGGAGTGATGATAGTGGCCCCGAAGTCTCATTGACCCATGAGTCCATTTGGCAACACTGTACATCCCTAACCTTCCCACCAGCCCTCCTCTGCATCTCCTGTCTACCTCATCACTGGCCATTTCTCCGTGCCCCTATGCATCCACTCGCCATGCCACCACCTGTTTATCCATCCACCAACTCACCTTTCCACCCACCCACAATATCCACCCTCCTACCAATCCGTCTGCCTCCCAGGGCACTCAGAAAATTCAAGAGTAACCAACACACACTCCTCATCTAGCTGTGCTCACTTTGCGCAGGCACTGGGCTTTCCACACCCTCTAGAAATAGTGTTTGTTTGTCTATCTGTTTGGTTTTGGTTTTTTGGTTTTTTGAGACAGGGTCTCACTGTATAGTTCAGGCTGGCCTTGAACTCACTGTGTAGCCAAGGTTGGCCTTGAACTTGCAGCTATCCTCCTCTTTAGCCTCCCAAGTGCTGGGATTACAGGTGTGCGCCATCACACCTGGCCCCATGTACTCTTCTCATAGGGCCAGTCCTGGCTGGGACATAGAAATGAGCTTTCCATCATCATGTGTCCCCAGAGGCTATAATCATGTAATCAAAGCAGCTTCTCACAGCAACTTGGAAGCATAGCTTGAGATCTATTCCTCCTTTTCCTCCCAGGAGCCACCTGTGTGCTGGCACCCAAGTTTTCTGCCTCCTGCTTCTGGGATGACTGTCGGCAGCATGGTGTGACAGTGATCCAGTATGTGGGTGAGGTCCTGCGGTACTTGTGCAATGCTCCCCAGGTGAGGCTCTGCAATTAGGGCTTCATGGTAAAGCTCTCAGATAAAGACTCAGGTACAAGGTTGGGGACAGCCGGGGTGTGGTTCAGTGACGGCATGCTTAGTGCTTAGCCCATGAGAGACTCAGGCAAGAGCCCCAGATAATGAGTTCCAGGCAAGTTCTCCTAAAGGGCTGCTTTGATAAGGAGACTTGCTACCCTCAGCAGGTGACTTTACTTTTCTCAGCCTCAGTGTGCTCATTTGATAAGAGTAGCTCCTGCCTGACCTGGTGTGGTAGTGCACACCTGTGATCCCAGCATGTTGAGGCAGGATTGCAAGTTTGAGCCCAGCCTGGGCAATTTAGCAACTTGGTGAGACCTTGTCTCAAAATAGAAATGAGCTGGGGATGTAGCTCAGTGTGAAGGCCCTAGGTTTAATCTCCAGTACAAAAAAGAAATGGCTATATATATAGCCTAAAATGGGCTGTGGCTCAGGGTAGACTCACTAGTTGTGAGTCTTCTCATCCTTACAGACCAATGAGATATGAGCCCTGGATAAGGTCCCCAGGTATCCCTCCAGGTAAAGCTTCAAGGTAACCCCTCAGGAGAAGGCTCCATGTAACTTGCCCCAAGTAAGGCCCTGAGGTAATCCTCAAGCTGAGGCTTCAAGTCACTCCCCAGGTGACCTCCAGGTAAAGGCCCCCAGTAGGTCTTTTAGGTAAGGCTTCCAGGTAACTCCCCTACGTGAAACCCCAAGTACTTCTCCCAGGTAAGATCCCTGATGCATTAGGTCTCCTAGGCAACCCTTCAGGTAAGGCCCCAGATAACTTTCCCCAGGCAAAGCTCTCAAGTAACCTCTGGAAGT
This sequence comes from Erethizon dorsatum, assembly GCA_028451465.1. NCBI lineage: Eukaryota > Metazoa > Chordata > Mammalia > Rodentia > Erethizontidae > Erethizon > Erethizon dorsatum. Next base: position 116,216,107 of record CM051834.1, on the reverse strand, counting down.
AACCCTCCAGGTGAAGAATCCAGTAACTGTACCCCAGAACCCCAGGTAGAGCCCCTAGGTATGGTCCCCCATCATCCCATGGGTCACTCTCAAGGATCTAAGATAGCTCCCAGGTGAGGGGGGCTCAGCATTCCCAAGGGCACTTCCTCCTCTCCTTCTTGGGATGTTCTTGCAGCAACCAGAAGACAGGAAACACAGAGTCCGCTTGGCAATGGGCAACGGACTCCGAAAAGATGTATGGGAAACCTTCCAGAAGCGCTTTGGTCCCATTCAGATCTGGGAATTCTATGGTTCCACAGAGGGCAACGTGGGCTTTGTCAACTATTCAGGGCGCTGTGGGGCTGTGGGCAAGATGAGCTGCCTCCTTCAGGTGAGTGGGTGGGGTGCCCAGTGTGACAGTGGCCCCGGCTGTGGCTGCACCCATAGGTTCTCTGCTGGTGCTCCTTACCCTCCCCCAGGTGCTGTCTCCCTTTGAGCTTGTGCAGTTTGACATGGAGACAGCAGAGCCCATGAGAGACGAGCAGGGCTTGTGCATCCCTGTGGGGCCAGGTATGGGAGCCAAGGAGCTTTCTTTGGGTGGAGGAAGGGTTGGTAACCTCAGCCTTCTGCATGGTTGGAACAAGCTGATCAAAGCCTGGAGCCCAGAGCCCATGGGGGTGTCTGCAGCCCTCATAACCGCCACCTGGGCCGCCACCTCTCAGCTTCTTAGCCTTGCCAGCTCCCCTGCCTCAGTCTCTTGCTCCAGTCTGCAGGTCTCCAGTGTCCATCTGAGTTCTCCCTGGCTTTCTGGGGTGTGTGGGGGGGTCATATCTTCTTAGGCATCAGTCCCTTCTCTCCTGGAACTTTGGAGGGCCCTGGCATATCTTTCTTCCTGCCACCATTTGTCTCTATCCCTTGTCCATTCCTTGGTATCCTTTTCCTGTTTCTCATGGGCTACCCAATGCCACTTTCTTCTTTCTGTTTCTGATTTTCTGTGTCTCCCTGTCCCTGTCTCTCAGGCTCTCTGTGCTGGTGTTTCAGTCTGTCTTCATAGTGCTTGGCAAAGTCCACTGCCTTGGAAACCTCCAGCAGGGGCTGGCAGGCTGTTGGGGTTCCTGTTCATGATTTACACTGTTCTCTTCCTTCTCCAGAGGAGCCGGGGCTCCTGTTGACCAAGGTACTAAGCCACTACCCTTTCCTGGGCTACCGTGGTCTCCGAGAGCTGTCCGAGCGGAAACTTGTACGGGATGTGCAGCGTCCAGGTGACCTTTACTACAACACTGGGGATGTCCTGGCCATGGACCGTGAAGGCTTTTTCTACTTCCACGACCGCCTTGGGGACACCTTCCGGTCTGGTGGGGTTAGGCCTGGGGACAGGCTGGGCTGGTGTGTGTGATGGGCACCTAGACTCTCGTGTGAGGTGGGGTTCAAGCCCTGGCTCCAACCCTGCAGATGGAAAGGCGAGAACGTGTCCACACGGGAGGTGGAGGGCGTGTTGTCACTGGTGGATTTCCTGCAGGAAGTGAATGTCTATGGTGTGACAGTACCAGGTATGGAGGGTCCACTTGACCTTAAACCTTGGATGGAGCTGAGCGTGGTGGCACATGCCTGGAACCCCAGCACTGGGAGGCTGAGGCAAGAGAATTGCAAGTTTCAGCCCAGTTTGGGCAACTTAGCAACTTAGCGAGACCCTGTCTCAGAAAGTACGGGCAGGGGATGTAGCTCAGTGTGAAGGCCCTGGTTTAATCCCCAGTACCGAAGAAACAAAACAAAACCAAACAAACCTCGGGTAACTTTGGGGTGGAGGGTGTTATTCTGATTTTACAGATGGGGTAACTGCTGGGGCACAGAGAGTTAGAGGTTGCTCAGTTGCACGACCAGTGCGCAGGGGAGTGCCAGGCAGGTGGGTCAACTGAGTGACCAGTGTGCTTCCCAGGGTGCGAGGGCAAAGTGGGCATGGCTGCTGTGATGCTGGCCCCTGGCCAGACTTTTGATGGGCAGAAACTGTACCAGCATGTGTGCGCATGGCTCCCTACTTATGCTGCCCCCCATTTCGTCCGTGTCCAGGTGAGTCAGGGCAGAGGAGCAGCTGGGTAGGGGTTCCCAGCTGGGGGAATCAGCCTAAGATCACCATCATTGCCCTCTAGGACACCCTGGAGATCACAAACACGTTCAAACCCATCAAGTCCCACTTGGTGCGAGAGGGCTTCAATGTGGGTGTCATCGCTGACCCCCTGTTCATACTGGACCGCCGGGCCCAAGCCTTCCGGCCCCTGACGGCAGACACATATCAGGCTGTGTGTGAGGGAACCTGGAAGCTCTGACCACCTGGACTGCCCACAGGACAACTGCAGGGGCAGGGACCAAAGCTGACTCCCCAGGCCTGCACAGAGCCGTCATGATTCCAGATGTACAGGCTGGGACTAACACTGGCCCTGGTAGCAGAGCAAGAATAAACTCAAATGTATACACAGAGGTCTGTGTGTGGATGAAAAAATGATAGAGGAGTGCAAGGTCTCCTGGCAAGGACATCAGATATCTAGGGGAATGGTCCACTCTGGGTAAGGCCAATTGTGTGGCAGGAATGAGAGAAAAGAGCACTACTAAGGCTGAGGCAGGAGGATCACAATGAGTTGGAGGTCAGCCTGGACTACATAATGAGACCCTGTCTCAAAAAACAACAAAAAACCACTACCTCCATTTCCAGTCTTTTGTGGCCTCTGAGGCTCCTGGGCTTGGGTCAGCAGATAACAGAAGCAGAGGGAGCTCCTGTAATCTGTGTTGTGAGGGGTGTGAGAAGCAAGTGTTGTGGATGGGTGGTCTGACAAAGACTGGAAGACACTGAGCTAAAGCAGGAGGTGTGAACAGGAAAGGAGAGGAGTGTCCCTGGCCAAGTGAACAATATGTGCAAAGGCCCTGTGGTAATTTTTGTAGGGAAGCAGCACTGGGGCAGAAACCTCTGGGACCTGGAGTCTCATCACAGTGTCCAGGTGGGCAGCATTTCCTGGGGCACTGTAGATAACTGTAGACAGGTTTACGGGTGCCAAGACCCCTGGGATACAGACTCTGCACTCTCAGGAGCCGGGAGCACTTTGTGCAGCGTTCTGGGAAGGGGATGAGAGTGCGCAGACAGATGTAGAGCCTCTGGGAAGCGCTGTGACCGAAAGTGCACAGCAGCCTCACCCCAGGCCTTCGAGGGTAGGCTGTGTCAGCACAGGTGTGCAGGGAGACGGCCTCGGCACGGTCCTGCTCCGAGCGTGTCATCGTCCTTGCAGCAGCTGCCTTGGCTGCTGTCACCTGCTATTCTCTGCCCCGTGTGGCCGATGAAAGCAAGTGTGGAGCCCAAGCTCAGCAGAACCGCAGCTTCCTGCGCGGTCCAGTCCACCACCTGCTGTTCCTCCAGGAGCCTCCTGGCTAGGAAGAGCTGAGCTGTGCCATGGCAGCAGAGCCAGGCTTTGCCAACCTTTCAGGCTTGTGTTTGGTCACAGTTCTGTTTCCTTCAGGAGCACCTGGCCCGAGGGGAACTGGGAGCTGTGTACACAAAGCGCGGAGCTGGCCACCTCTGCTGCATCCCGGCTTCCTTCCCTGGTGTGCAGCAGGTCCTAACAGGCTGGTCCCCGCAGCCCTCCACCCCTCCTGTGATGAATCCAGTAGCTCAATGTTACTGTAAGGCCTTTGTACCCTCTGGGACCAGAAAGCAGCCCAGAACAGGCTCAGACTGCAAGCATAAAGCAGCAAAGGCTGGTGCTGGTCACGCCCCACTGCAGACTGTGTGCCTCCATGTCTCTGTGACCCTGCGGTCCTGCTCTCCAGACTTCTGGGCTCCTGCACAGGCTGCCCATGATCTGGTGCCAGCCTGAGACATTTTCACGACTTCTGTCATATGTGCTCTGCTGTGAGTGGGTGTGAAGTTTTGCCTATCCCCCAATAGTCAGTGTTGCATTCCTTTGTCACTCACTTCTAGGGGTCCTGGCCGGTGAGGTTGTGTCACTATTTCCTCTATCAAAGCCAGCGCTGGGGATGTGGGCCTAGGAAGTCCTCTCAGCCAGCAGATTACCAAGTATTTGATGTGCTGAGGATGCACAGTGGGGATATATTGTGGATTTGAACCTAGGTATTTAGATCGCAGCACTTGCAGTGTAAAGAGAGAGGTAGCCATTTACAGGCTACATGACCTGGGGTAAGTTCCTAGAGCAACCCGTTTCCTGTGCCTCAGTTTCCTCTAATGGAAAATGGGGCAGATGATTGTACTTACCTAGAAAGATGTTTATGAGGCTTAAACAAGACATAGGGGAAGTTCCCTACAAAGTGTACCTATTATCCTTCCTGTCAGCCTGGTGGTTCTGGCTGTCATTCGGGGCCCCAGTTGCTTTATCTGCAGGGTGGGCATGCTGCCCCCACCTTGCAGTGTCAGTTGAGGGGATCTTCATAAACAACTACAGTAATAGTTGGGTGTGGTGGCCCATGCCCGTAATCCCATCACTTTTAGGGGCTGAGGCTGGAGGGTTATGAGTTCAAGGCCATCATGGGCTACATAGTAAGACCCTGTCAAAAAAGAAAAACAAACAAACAGAAAAACAGGCATGGTGGCCTGTAATCCCAGCACTCTGGAAAGCTGAGGCAGGAGGATTACAAATTGGAAGCCAGCCCAGGAAATTTAGCAAGACCCTCTCTCGAAATACGAGTTGAGAATATAGCTCAGTGCCAATGCCCTGGGTTCAATCTCCAGTACCACCACCAAAAACAAACAAAAAACCAGAAAACAACTATAGGAATAAATTTGTGTCTGAGAACCCTCATGAGCTCCCTTGGGGCCAGGCTAAAGCAAGTATTTATCAATTGGTAATTCACTTCATCCTTGATGCATGTCACAGGGAGGGCTGCACGTCACTCACACTTTATGGTAGAGGTAGCCCCCACTGAGAGGTGCTTTAACTATGACTTATTTAGCCAACACCATCATTGCAGGTGTTGGGTCAAAGGATATTAATGTTATTATAGATCTCACTGTAGATTCTCAAATATACAAGTTCTCCCGGGCACTTTATTCAAATCCATGCCTCCCAGAGTCCCAGCCAGCTTAGGTCATTCACCCCTCCACCCATACTGAGGACTGAACCCTGAGCTACATCCCCAGCCTGTTAAGTTTTTAAAATTTACTTTGGTGCACACATGTACACATGTGTGTGTTACTGGGTTTTGAACCTGGGGTTTCACACGTACTAGGCAAGTGCTCTACCCCTGAACTACATCCCCAGCCCCATCACATGAGTTTGTTCTGTATCTTAGTTATTCATCTGTTGACAGTGCTGTGAACATCAGTGTCGTGCACTGGGTATGTGCCTGCGAACCAGAGGGACAAGCCCTTCTCTCACAGTGCTAGTATTTTCCTGATTGCCTCAAAGCATGTAGGTTTTGTTTATCAGCATAATAAGATTTCTTCTGAAGTGAATTCCTGCTTCATAGACTTTCTCCACATTTATATTTTAGTCTTATTTGGAACTTTAAAATATTTTCTATTTTGTTGTGGTTATGTTGCAGAATGGTGAGGGGGTAGTCCTAGAGATTGAGCCTGGGACTTACACAAGCTACGCAAGTGCCCTACCATTGAGCTGTAGCCCCATCCGTTTTTAAAAAAATTTTTGGTACTGGAAATCAAACTCAGGACCTTGCACTTGCCAGGCAAGCGCTGTGCCACTGAGCTATCTCCCTGGCCCTATATTTTTATTTTGAGCTGTAAGAGAATAAATGTTTCAACCTACCTAGTTTGTTAGAGCAGCTACTAAGAAGTGAACATTGCATAAGTCCTGAGTGACTGTCCAGAGAACCAGCAGACCTTGCCAGGCAGCAGGGCACTGAACCTTTGTCCTGCTGCTGCATCACCCCAGGGCATGTGGGGTTGTGCCCTGGCCTCGAGCTGTGTGTCTCCACCCATGCTTTGAAAGGAAGTCCCCCTACTTGCCCACACAAGCCCAATCTCAAGAGCTCAAAGACCAGTGAGGCTGGTGAGTGATGTAGATGACCAAGCAAGAAGGTGGGTTGGGGGGCTAGAGACGGACACTGGAGATGGCCCCTCTGGGTTGGACAGCTGCCCCATGTCTCCAAGCTGCCAGGCAGGGAGCACACACTACTGATTATCTGGCCAGCAGTAGGGAGAAATCAGACTTCTTATTCAGAGACTTTCCCATTTTCAAAGTATAATTTATGTTAGAAATCTAACCTATAATCCTAACTACTAGGGAGGCTGAGGCAGGAGGATCCCAAGATCAAGGCTAGCCTAGGCAACCCAGTGAGACCCTGCCTCAAAATTTTTTTAAAAACAGGGCGAGGGTGTAGTTCAATGATTGCCTAGCATGCACAAAGTCCTGAGTTCATACCCCCGAGCCCCTCCCCGAACACAGATTATGCACTTGGAAGTCAGAGTGTTCAATGGGGGAATATAGGGAGATAGTCAGACAGGAGTGGGGAGGGGCCTCTAGAACTGTTGGCCTGGTACAGGCAGTTCTTTCTGCAGGTGGTTGAGGACAGCTGAACTGTGCCAGCTTTTTTTGATAATGGGAAGCAGGCCAAGGTGTGAGAGGGCCTCAACCAATTGAAAGGGAACCCTAAATGGAGAGGGGACTATAAACTAACCAGGAAGGAGAGCTAAGGACTCTCCACCCAGCAGAGCATCCGCATTAATTGCCCCAGGTGTCCTTGCATTGACCGATCCTTATTCTCATATGTTTAAGGCTTCATACATATGCACCACACCTTATTAATTACCGGCAAATGATAGGAAAGCACAGGCTCAATTCAAAATTAAAAGTAGGGCAAGGGTAAATCATAAATACGCAGGAGTAGAGTGTGGAACACCCTAATACAGTAAGTTTGGTAAAATAAAAGGAACAGTAGTTGCTCACAGACTGTGGTGCCCTGGCTTGTCTGTTAGCCTTATGCTACTTTAAGTAGCATACTTTTCACTTTGAAACCACTTCCTGGCTTGAGCATGGTCCCTTGCCATTTGTGAGGTGGTCCAGGCAAATTCTTCTCTGGTCACCAAGAACCAGGAAAGGACAGGTGACAAGAAGGCCACATTCAGAACGGAAGCCGGCTGTGCTTTCCTAGGTCTCTTGCCACCTTCCATACACAGACTTGGGGCCCAGCTGCTTCAGGGAGGGGCACAGGGCAGTTCCTAAGTCCCTACCACCACCAAGAGGTCCTGGAGCAGAGAGTGTGGTCAGCGTGCACTGCACACTGTGTGGGGAGCACGGGATGGGTGGCCACTGGAGTTGCACAGTCACTGTCGGCAGTGGACCTGACCTCCATCCCAGGGGCGGCTCCTCCTCACAGTGCCTCAGACCGGTGGCCCTTGCAGTGGATGACCAGCTGCGACTTTCAGTCAAAGGCGCGGCCGCAGTCTCTGCAGGCATGACGCCGCTGGCCAGCGTGGCCCTTGCGGTGGATGACCAGCTGTGACTTCCAGCTGAAGCTGCGGCCACAGTCCTGGCAGGAGTGGCCTGGTGCGTGGCGTGGGGTGTTGTGGGACATGCAGGGCGGTGGTATGGGCTCTGGGGCACGCGTGTGTGAGCGCCTGTGCATCACAAAAACCGACTTCCAGTCAAAGCCACAGCCGCACTCCACACACATGTAAGGCTTACGTGGCACAGGCGGGTCCTGGTGGGCGGGGCGTGGGCTCAGCTCCCGGTCAGGGTTCAGCTCCCGGTCTGGCAGCCCTGCAGATGAGGGTGTCAGGGAGGCACACACCTGGACGGAGGTGTGTGTTAGGTGCAGGGACCCGGGGCAAGGCGGTCCTCACCCAGGGACACTGCAGAGCCGTACTTCTGCAGCATTGCATCCCAGTAGAGCTCCTTCTGCGAGGGGTCCAGCTGGGCCCACTGCTCCTGTGGGGAGGCCACTGTCATGGCTGGGAAGGGGTATCACTCCTCTGTTACCATGCCTTGAATAGGAGGGACAGCAAGAGGCCTTGGGGACCCACCTGTGTTCTGCCTAACTTCCTTACCTGTAATGGATCTGCCTTTTTTCTGGACACGGGGGACATGGCATTAGGAGGAGCCAGGTTAAGAGGTGTAGCGGGGCACCTCAGGACTCGTGAGTAGGTGACTGACACTGCAGGAAGTTCAAGGTGCCAGCGGGGCCCCAAGAGAGGGTGAGCTTGGTGCACAGCAGGGGTCCCAATGGCTTTACCAGGAGTGCACTTCCTTCCCATGAGGTCTGCCCTCCTCACTGCCCCGAGGTATGTCATCTGAGGCTTTGCTGAGTTGGGAAAAGGAATCTGAAGGACAAGCCAAAGGAGGGACAGGGAGAAAGCAGCCACATGTGGCTACAGCTAAAGGCTGAACAGGCTTCGAGGAAGATGCCTTGGAGGGTGCAGCCGTCCCCCTGCCTCAGGTTTCTAACTGAGCCACAGACTGTGCAGGGCACCTAAGGGTCTTCTTGGCTTCAAAGTGTCTCTCAACCAGCAGTCCTGCTGCAGAAGCCTCTGAGTTGGGAGGCTCAGAAGCAAACAGCTGGAAGAGGACAAAACTCTCACTCCACACACTTGGGAACACAGGGCTCAAGGAAGCAAAACTTTCACAGTTGCTCATCTGTTCCCTCCCAGCCTGCACACGAGTTCAAATGTCCAGGTGCAGCCCAGCACCTCTAGGCCACACACCTCGGCAGAACTTCTCTGGAGGTGAGAAAGCCACACCCATCAGTTCTAGCCACACAAATCACGTCTCCATGGCCTAGATTACAAGTCCCTTCCAGCACTGGAGACAACAGGCTGTCCCTCTGCCCTCAGGACCTGTGGGGGCAACTCTGGTACTTACTTCCCTTCTGAGCAGCAAAGAACACAAAAGTCACTGCCCAAAGAGCGTGGGGGACCACAGGGCAAAAGCAGCCACCAGGGATGCCCCCCCCAACCAGGGAAGCTCACCTGATTCCTGGCTGGTTGTAAAGTTGTGGAGGCTGAATCCTGGTGTTCCGGATGACCCTTGGGTGATGGGACCAGAACTGGGGGGCTGAGAGGTACTGAGAAGTGAAGCAGATGGGAAGAGGTGTCAGGAGCTACCCACATGAAGCAGGTGGAGGAGCTGGTGTCACTGCTGTGGCCCTGGCCCATCACTGCTCTGTGACATGGTGGGTAGCCAGCCTTTTGCTTCTGCCTCCCTGGAATCAGCATTGCAATCCCTCCAGGGCCCCCAACCCAGCCAGGGACATCCACACTGGGTTCAGGGCCCTGCCTTTGCACGGCCTCTCCTGGACTCCTCTACCAGGGCCCTTAGCCTCACCCATCTCCCGCCCATCCACACTGGGCTCCTCCTTCACACCACAGCTGAGCTGGGCAGACCCCTCCATCCTGGCATCCTGTGGGCTCTGCCCTGGGGCTGCTCCACAGGGATCCGCTGTGGAGGGCTGAGGACCCCCCGAGGATTCCTCTGTCTTCTGGGATGCAGGCAGCACCTCTGGCTTCAGGATGTGGGCTGTGATCTACGGAGAAGAGGCATGTCACAGGCTTTCCTTCAGTCTGTCCCCCTGGCAAGCTAATGCCCCCACACTCACCCAGCCCAGCAGCTGCCCAGGGTCCTGCTGCAGCCCCTCCACCAGGGCAGCAGCATCCTCAGGGCAGCCTGGCTGCTGCCTTCGAACCCAGGCCTGGATCTCAGGGGGCAGTGTGCCCAGGAACTGCTCCAGCACCAGCAGCTCCAGGATCTCCTCCTTGGAGCAGGACTCAGGCCGCAGCCACTGCCGGCATAGCTCTCGAAGCTGGGCCAGTGCTTCCCGTGGCCCTGCCACCTCCTCGTAGCAGAATCCCCGGAAACGCAGCCGTGCACCTTCAGGTCCCTCGAGGTTGGTCTCAGGGTCCCCGAAGGGCAGGTATGAGGGACCCAAAGGGGATGGCATTTTTTTTCTGGAGTGTCTTCTTGGAGCTGCCAAGAGGAACCTACAGAAAAGGAGGGATCAGAGTGGCATCCAAGGGGACCTGGCCAGGCAAAGGCAGACACCAGGCCCAGCCTAGGGGCCAAGGCCAGGACAGAGAAGACCTTGAGGCCAGGGACAGGGGAGACTGGGAAAGCTTCACAGAAGGAGGTTATGGGAGCTGACTACTGATGAGACTGAGACCAAGAGGAAGCCTTGGGGGAAAATGCAAGCTATCCAAGAACATTCCAGGAAACTGCAGTTGCGTCAGATACTTGGGTACAAGAGGACTGTTGGGAGACGACAGAAAAGCGGCACATCTGGCTCTAGGCTAGGGCGAGGCAGGGGTTGAAGGACGAGGTGCATTCGCGGGAGCCAATGTGATTGAGACCCCATGCTCTTGGCTACAGCGAATGGGATGCTCCGTACCGCCCGGATCCTTGCATAGAAAGCCAAGCAAAACACTCGCTGAGTGGACCAATGGGCAGGAAACTGATCCCGGAGGAAGTTCTAGAGGGGCCCTGTCTCCCAAACTGGGAAGGAAAGGAGCAGATTTGTAGAAGGCCGGCCCTGGGCAAGGCGCAAGGACCGGTATTCTGAGTGGGAGGAAAGGCCTGCAAAGAGGCCAGGGCTGCAGGACACGTCGCGCGAGGGGCCCGCTCTCCCGAAAAGGAGCAACGCCGGGCCGGTCCCCGGGCTGACGCGCCCCGCCCAGCTAGGAACGTGCTCACCTCAGCCACCGCGCCAGCGCCGGGAGGCCACTTCCGGGAAGTGGCGCCACTGTGGCCCATCCCGCCGCTCGTTGCCCTGGCGACGCCACCCTGGCCAATCCCACGCCTGTTCCGTGGCACCGCCGCGCTCCTCGGACTACGTTTCCCATAAGCCTCAGCAAGCAAGGACCCGCGCGCATTTTCAGAGGTTTCTCACGACTTAGAGGCGCTCCGTTGCTCTTGAGGAATCTGCAATGCCACAGAGTCTCGGGAGTTCCCTCCCCTGTATGGCTTCTACTCTTTCTTTGCATCCGAACCCAGCAACTCACCCACTGCCGACCGCCGGCGCGTTGAATTCCTGCGCATGTGCATAGCGGACCAAGTTTCTATTGGCTAGCGTTGCTATCTCTTGACCAATCAGAGCGGGCATTCCGTCCCAGCCCCTGTCTCAGCACCCCAAGGCAGTATTGACGTCCAGCTGTCACCCAGTAACAACTACGGCCCTTTCCAGGGGCTCCAGCTGTTTCCTTACCAACCACGGGAGCATCTCCCCGCCCCTGAGGAGACCGGAAGAAGCGGCTCTGTGGCCTCTGGGTCAAATAGTTCACTTGAGACTCCACTGCAGGTGGTCCTGGGGAGAGGGCCCGCGGAATTTGTCCGCAAGGAGGGTACTGGAAATCATTCGACCTTCGTTAAGTGCCCTGCAGCCTTGGGGGGAACCCACAGGCAGACTGGTGTGCAACCATTTACTGAGGAGGTAACCATGTAATCACTGTTTCTCACTTGTCTTCAGATAACAGCTTTACAAATGAAAGCTAGAGGTTTCCGTTCAAGTTCATGGGACGTGCTCAACCTTTCCTTTGGGAACCAGAACTAGACAAGGTGATCCATCTTTATTTTCTCCCAATAGACATTGTTACTAGTTGTTTATTTTTGAGGCAGGGTTTCAGTGTGTAGTCCGGGCTGGCCTTGAACTTGGTTATGTAGCCCAGGCTGGCCTCAAACTCAGGGCAATCCTCCTGCCTCGGCCTCCCGAGTGCTGGGATTATAGGCGTGCGCCACCATGCCCGACTGTTTTAAAAGACATAACCATGTCATTGGGTCAGTTTTGCTTGCACATTAAGTGGCTGAACCATGATTTATTCATTCAACCCCAAACTACATTTTATGTTTTGGTATCTCCCGACACATGGGGAAATCCCAGGCTACCACCTCTGGATGCAGACCAGTGGTCCTAACACTGACTGGACACTCTAAGCAGTTGTGTGGATAGAGCTTATCAACTGAGATTTCCAGCGGCTTCCTTGGGTTGGGCTATTTTGGAAGCGTAGAGCTTTTCTCTGGGACTATGCAGGTTCTCTGCAAACAACTCTTTCACCATAGGTGGGAAGGGTCCAGGGGCTTTAATGGCTCTCAGAGAGCTCTTCCCCAGGAAGTTTGGTATAGGCCTCCCCTCCATGGGCTGCTAGTTCCCAAGTCTGCTGCTGTGCAACAGGATAAGCCTGGTTGGGACTGTTTTCCCCATTGCCAACTCAATATTTGGCTTTCCCTGAACTAGTGACATCGCTCTCATTCACTTCTAGCTTCAGAATGCCATTACTATTGACTCCTTTCTCTATCCACATACTTGATTTGTTTCAAACACTTTGTGGTTCCAGTGATTTGAGCCAAATGTGATGTGTTTGGTTTTACCTTTTGATCCCAAAGGTCAAGGACACTTTTATAGTCACAGCTTATCAGAGTTAAGAGAGGCCAGCCACTATGACCTTGGGCTGAGGAAAAGGCAACTCAGGCTGGGTGGCAGCTCCAAGACGACCAAGGCTGGGAGAAGGAAGCCCAGATTGGAGGCCCCAACTAGTTCTGGTGTTGGAGGAAGTAGAATCAAGGAGTAGAGACAAGGGACAACAGGGGCACAAGCACTGAAGTGGAAAGGAATGCAGTGTAGGAGAGAAGGCTAGGGCTAATGCACAGGATTGGGCATTGGATGCACCCTGAGAGGTCAGGGCAGAAATTGAGCTCCAGGAATTCCCACCTGAGGCACAGGAAAAGTTTTGTATGACTGGGTACCCACTTGCTTGACAGATGTCTTCAGTGTCTGAATCCCACAACCTCCCCAGGAGTCTCTCTGTGGCAGGTGGGGGTCTGTCTGCATTTCACAGATCTGCAGGCTGAGTCTATGGCATGGGGAGTGGGGGAATAGACAATGATTCAGGGCATCAGGCGCCCAGCAAAGAGGACATGCCCTGAAGGGTCTGGAGGTGGTCCAGCATGCTTTCCTTCCTCGCAGGAACTTGTAAGGCCTGATGGGCAGGAGATGGGTCTGGCTCCAATGGTGGGTGAACAGGATAGCTGTCTGCCATCTGAGCACAGGGGATGGCTGCATTGTCTTGGAGGTGATGGGACTAGAGCATCTACTGGGCTGGAGTCCACTGACTTGACAGCACACAACCATGCCTCTTTCCCTACCCACCTCACTTCCATAACCTGAATCCACAAAGGCTCATTTCCCAGGAGCGCTGTGGCTCAAAAGCAGCCCCACCCTAACCCACTGCAGGCCACTAAGGGATACAGATGTCCTAGTCCCTGCCCGGGCTACACCCTGGCTGCATCTCTACCCGTGCTCTCTCCAGATTGAGCCAAATGCCCAAACCTGTGATGACAACACTCCCGTTGCATGTCCACTTAATACCACCTGGGCTGTATCAGGGTGAAAAGGGCACCAGGCTGGTACTGTTCACACAAATGTTTAAGAAACTTTGGGGCGGAGTGGTGTACACCGTCCTTCTAACATCCTGGGAGGCGGGGCCGTACACTGTGCTCCAGCCCAGGCAACTTAGTGACTTGGGACTCTGTAGCAAAATGAAAACTAATTTGGCTAAGAATGCAGCTCAGCGTGAAGGGCCCGAGTCATCCCTCCACCCCCTGAAAAGAAAAAACTTTTTGGGGAGCCTCTTTTCTTTGGTGTGCGTGGTGCTGGGGATTGAACCCGGAGTCTTGCACATGCTAAGGGAGCCTCTTTGGAGTCTTGTGAAAACCTGAATGCTGGTATGGAGCCAAGGGATGACTGTGGATTTCCATATTCCTGTGCAAGAACGGACAACTTACATCCATTCCAAGTTGTAAATACTAGTCTTTTTTCCCCCCACTCCAAAGATCATTAACTTCCCCAGCACTGAGGCCTCAGGTTGGAACAGAGCCCAGTCTGCTGAAGGACAGAGGCGGCAAACTAGGCCACCACCCCACTCATCTGTCCCCAAAGCTCCAAAGAAGGGGACCACAGTCTTAGGTAATGGCAAGTCCTCCCTGTTCAGCAGTGTCACCTTCCAGCGAGGGTGGGAGAACAGGGGTCATGTGGCCACAAACCCAGCAAAAATGAGCAGCTCCATCTCTTTTCCTCCGAAGTTACCGTAGCCTTAGATATAAAAGTTTCTCGAACAATGACTTTGGTGTCAGGAGCTGGTGAGAGGGGTTGGGTGAGAATGTGATGGCACAGCCAGGGACAGCACCCTTGATCTGTCTTTCCACCGCTGAGGGCCACATCTTCCCCACAGGCCTCCACCTCCTGGGAGTCTGCTGCACCCAGGGAGTCAGGCCAGTGTGCCTGAGTTCTAGTCTAGTTCTGCTGTGTGCCCTGGGCAACTCACCTCCCCTCTCTGTGCCTCCTCTTCCTCATCTTTTAAGTGGGAAAAGATACCAGCACAGGGCCCACAGGAGGAAATTTCCAGTACCTAGAAGGGGTGTTGGTGAACATGTAAGACCTTATCAGGATCCTGCTAAGGTGCGCCCACATTTTTTCTTTTGTCTAGAGGAGTAAGCTGAGGCCCAGATCCCAGCCACCTGTCCAGGCCAGCCCTCTAATCCCCATTTGAAAGCCTTCAGAGGGCTGAGCAGGCCAGGGAATCCCTGGATGGCAAAGGCCTGGGGGAAGCTGCTAGCGCATGCGCACACAGGTCGGTCCAGGCTTCCCGTCTCATAGAGCACTCAACAGGCGCCAGTATGCAGAGCTTCCTCCACTGGCCTTTCGGGGCTCTGACTGCAGTCCAGCTGCAGGGCCTGCCCAGCGCCTGGCTGAACCTCTGCTGTCTCTGCAGCATGACCTCTGAGGATAGAAGCATGGGCTGTGGCCAATCCTGTCAGCATGTGTGAAGAGACTCAGGCCTGGGCGGGGCCCAAGTTGGCCGGAGCCCTGGCCTCCTTCTCTGCCTCCCCCTCCACCCGGGGAGGCCGGGCCCTTGACCTCCGCAGGGCCTTCTCGCCCGTGTGGATCCGCTGGTGGTGGAAAAGCGCAGGGCGCTCACGGAAGGCACGGCCGCATTGCGTGCAGGCAAAGGGCTTCTCGCCCGTGTGGATGCGCCGGTGGCTGAGCAGCACGGCACCCTTGGCAAAGGCCTTGCCGCAGTCTGCACAGCGGAAGGGCCGCTCACCCGTGTGCAGCAGCCAGTGCTGTGTCAGGTTGGAGCTGTGGCTAAAGGCGCGGCCGCACTGTGTACATGCAAAGGGCTTCTCGCCTGTATGCACACGTTGGTGCTTGAAGAGTGAGGAGCCTTGGCTGAAGGCAGCGCCGCAGAGTGCGCAGGCAAAGGGCTTCTCGCCCGTGTGCGTACGCTCATGCTGGATCAGGTGCGAGTTGCGGCAGAAGCGCCGGCCGCAGCGCACGCACGCATAGGGCCGGCCTCCCGCGTGGATCTTGCGATGCTGGCTGAGGTTGGAACCGTGGCTGAAGGCTTTGCCACAGTCGACACAGCGGAAGGCCTTCTCGGCCGTGTGGATGCGCTGGTGGCGCACGAGCGAGGAGCTGTGTCGGAAGGCCTTGCCACAGGCCGGGCAGGCGTAGGGCGTCTCACCGCTGTGTATGCGCAGGTGCTGTGTCAGGTGCGAGGTCTGGCTGAAGGCCTTGCCGCACTGCGCACACGCATAGGGCCGCTCGCCGGTGTGCGTGCGCAGGTGCTTCAGCAGGTCAGAGCTCTTCACGAACACCTTGCTACAGGCCCTGCACTCCAAGGGCTTCTCCCCAGGGAGGGGGCCTGGCTCACCCGGCTCCTCCCCTAACCCTAATCCCCAGGCCACGCTGGGGTCCCCTAGGTCCTGGTCCTGGGACACTCGAGGTGCTGGCGACCGATCCTCTAGGTCCTTGTCCCCGGGCCCGCCGCTCTTCCGTGGGGAGCTCAGCCGGAGCCCTGGACCCAGCAGGAGCCTCTCCCAGTAGATTACCGACACTCCCGTGGGCTTCCTCTCTTGAGATGGTGTGGTACTTGGTGGGACACTAGCAAGAGGACCAGGGGAGGTGCCAGAGAAGGCCCCTGGGGTGGCCGCTGGTGCTATGGCTTCTCTCGAAATGCCTCTGTGCTGGGCCACACAACGGGAACCTGAGGGCAGAAAAACATGGCTGCCTGGGTCATCTGGCCGGGTCACCAGAGCACACTGCGTGAGCAGGTGAGGGACCCAGTTACTGGGCATGGAGCCTAGAAGAAAAGCAGAGGCTTGTGGGAAGTCGAGCGGAAGGATGGCCGACAGGTGTGAAACTTCCAACAGCAGCCCAACCTCCAGGATGTGGGGTACAGAAAGCTGAGCATAGCTCCCTCTGTAATCTTCATCGCTGTGACTAAATAGTTGAGAAAAACAGGAGGAAACGGTTACTTTGGCTCAGTTTCAGACCATGGCTCTGTTGTTTATGGGACCGTGGGGAGAGGAAGCTGTTCACCTCAGAAAATTGGTACTAAGAAGTGGGGTCACTGGTGATTACACCTGACTATGTGCCTCGGAAGCCTTTGGAACTGGAGCTTAATGGATAATTCTGGTGTAAGCTCAGATCAGATAGATGAAAGGAATGTGGACAGTAAAGATGACTTTTTTGTTTTGTTGAGACAGGGTCTCACTGCATAGTTCAGGCTAGCTTGAACTCACTATGTAGCCCAGGCTGGCCTCGGAATTTAAGCTGATCCTCCTGCCTCAGCTTTCTGAGTGCTGGGATTATAAATGTGCACCACCACACCTGGCCAGTAGAGATTATTCTGTTGGGAATTGGGCTAGAGGCCATTCATGGTACATTCTGGCAAAGAATGTATCTACATTTTGTACATGCCATGAGACTTCATAGCAGGCTAGGTTTAAGGGTGAAAGACTAATCTGGTGGAGGAAATTTCAAGGCAGCACAGCATTCATGCTGTTGCATGGGTAATGCTGGCTTTTAGCCAGATTTACAGTGAGACTCTTTAGGAAAAGATAGAGCAGAAAAATTTTTTAAACTTGCAGTTTAACTAGGAGAGTAGCCGCTGTAAAGCTGGGGCCAAGGAACACATGGCTATAGAAGAGATTAGTGCTCTGAAAAAGAAGCTAAGGATTATAGGACTTCTGGGAAGATGGCAGAGGGGTGAACAGCAGAGAAACAGCCTCTCTGAGATTTGGTGTCCACATGCTGGAATATGGCAACATGAGGAAGAGAAGGAGGGAAGTGGGTCTCTGGGACCCAGTGAAGATCTGAAGTGAGAAATGAAGCCTGAGAAGGAAGAGAGAGCCCTCAATACAGATGGAGATAGCAAACAGCACTTTCTCCCTGAGCCCTGGCTCTCTGCATGGGAGGGGTGGCTCGAACCTGCAGACACACAGTGACTACTGGGGACCCCAGAGGCCTCCATGAAGAAATGCACAAGTGGAATGTAGGCGTGGACCCAGCAGACTGCAGTGGCTGGTACATTATTTGGGTTCAGATGTCCCCCAGGAGATGGCGATTGGCTGGTAGCCATCTTAGAGAGGGGCCAACTGAGCTTGGAACTGAGCAGCTGCGGCTGCTGAGTGTCAGTAGCTCCCAGTGTCAGGGTGAGGTGGAACTGAGTTCAAATTGGCCAAGGAGCAGAGTTCAAGCCAGCAGGAGGCATATGGAGTGTTGCAGGCTGAACAAATCAGGTTCCAGGCTCACAGTGAGAAACCAACCTAAACTTCAGTGGAACTAAAGGTGCAGGCTTGCTGGGATTATCCATTAACCCACCATAAATCTACAGCTGGCTTGCTGGGATTAATCAACATGGATCTGGGCTGTCTGCCCACTCTGTCTACCAGTGACAGCAGAGACATGTCCTGAAGTAGACCTTTTTTTCTTTTCTTTTCTTGTTTATTTTCATATTTGTTTTTCTTGTTTGTTCTTATTTGTATATAAGTATGAACATTGTTTCTAGTGTTTTTTTGGTTTTGTTGTGTTTTTTTGAGACAGGGTCTTGCTATGTAGCACAGGCTGGCCTTGAACTTGCTTATGTAGCCCAGACTAGCCTCAAGTTCACGATGATCTTCTTGCCTAGCCTCCCAAGTGCTGGAGTTACAGGTGTGCACCATGCCCCACCTGTTCCTAGTTATTTTGTCATTGTTCTATTCTGTTCTTCTATTTTTTTCTTCCTTCTCTCTTTCCTTCCTGTCTTCTTCACCATTTTCCCAAAGTATGCATAATCTTCCTTTGTCCTCCAGCTTTGCTTCTAATCACTTCCTCTTCTACTTCTCTACTTTTCCCACTAACTCCTTTAAAATTTTCTCCCCTCAGGGTAAAATCATCATACTGAGGGCTTATTTACTGTATACAATTTTCTGGTTCATTTTAGATTTTGTTATATAACCACAAATCTAGTTCATACAGTTAAAGATGGCAAATTAATAGTTACCACAGTTTGTCATTTTCTAGGCTGTGTTTGATGCTATTGTTATTGCTGATTGTACCACTTTAGCCAAGGTGACATAACTGTTCTAATCAGTTGTTCTTCCTGGTATGCCAAATCTGAGATTGCCTAAAGGTCATAAACAATACTATAAGCCAGTGCCGAAGAACCCTGGGACAGAGCAGATAGGCAGCAACTTCTCATCCACAATAAACTTAAGAGGTCGGATCTTGCAACAGACTCAAAACCCAAAAGCCAGCTACACCCGAAAAAAATCTCTGAGAAGTAGTCATTTCCTAAGGGTTGTCAACTACCAATAAAGCCACCTGCCATAATTTACAAGCATCAACACAGGAATTAAACTAAAAAAAAAAAAAAAGGGAAATGAGAAGACACTTAAACCAGATGCAACACCATTTTGCCTTCAGCACACCAAAGGCAATCCCTGGGGACTATGAGGTGGAACAATTCAAAAGCCACCCACCTGGACTCTCTGAAGTGGTAACAGTGGAAGTAACAAATCACATGAATGAGGTGCTAGAAAAAAATTAAATCAGAAATAATTTCTCATAGGCCAGGCATGGTGGCGCATGCCTGTAATCCCAGCACTTGGGAAACTGAAGCAGGAAGATTGCCGTGAGTTCGAGGCCAGCCTGGGCTACATAGTGAGTTCAAAGCTAGCCTGAAGGCCGGGGATATAGCTCAGCAGCACAAGTGCCTGCCTGGCAAGTGCAAGGTCATGAGTTCGACTCCTGGTACCAAAAAACCCCACAAAAACAAAGCAAAACAAAAAAGCTAGCCTGAATTACATAGTGACACCCTGTCTCAAAAAAGAAAAAAAGAAAAAGAAAAAAAGAAATAATTTCTCAGATAACTACAGAGATAGTGACCATAATGAAAGACATGCTTAGCAACTCTAGAGCAGATACAGATAAAAACATAGAGGAGCTTAGGGAAACGAACACCCAACATAGGAAAGAAATGGAATCCATGAAACAGATTCAAACAGATATCCACAAGATTAAAAATTCCATTGAAGGGCCGGTGAGATGGCTCAGCGGCGTAAGCGCCTGCCTGGCAAGCGCGAGGGCCCAAGTTCAACTCCCGGAACCCACATACGAAAAAGGGGCCGGTGATATCGCTCAGCGGCACGGGCGCCTGCTGGCGCACAAGGTCCTGAGGTCGACCCCCGGTACCCACAAAAAAAAAAAAAAAAAAAAATTCCATTGAAGCCAGGCGTGGTAGTGCATGCTTCTAATCACAGCACTTGGGAGACTGAGGCAGGAGGATTGCTTTGAGTTTCAGGCCAGCCTGGGCTACAAAGTGAGGTCAAGGCCAGCCAAACTGCATAGTGAAACCCTGTCTCAAAAAAAAAAAAAAGCAAGGGACCACAAAAAAATCAATCCAATAGCCGCTAAATGATGCAAAGAAGAATAACAAGATTGATCAGCATCTATGAAAAAGCAGGAGATAAAGCAAAATGATATAAAAAACCTGTTTGCAGAAAACTTCCCAAGCTTGGGAAAAAGAATTTGACACACAGATAAGTGAGGCATATAGAACTCCAATTAGCCATGATGAAAAAAAAAAAAAAAAAAAAAATCGGGCCGGTGAGATGGCTCAGCGGCGTAAGCGCCTGCCTTGCAAGCGTGAGGGCCCGAGTTCGACTCCCGGAACCCACATACGAAAAAGGGGCCGGTGATATCGCTCAGTGGCACGGGTGCCTGTTGGCACGCGAGGTCCTGAGGTCGTCCCCCTGGTACCCACAAAAAAAAAAAAAAAAAAAAAAAAAAAAATCTACAGCAAGGCATATAATAGTCAAGATTGAAGAAATTCAACACAAGAACAGAATATTAAAAGCTGTTAGAAAAAAGAAACAAATCACCTATAAAGGAAAGCCCATCAAAATCACAGCAGACTTCTCAACACAAACCCTCAAGTCAAGGAGAGCTTGGAGTGAAGTATTTCAAGCCCTAAAAGAAAACAACCTCCAACCCAAACTGAACTATCTTTCAAAACTGATGGAAAAATAAGATACTTCCATGACAAAGAATACCTGAAGAAATTCATGACTACCAAACCAACACTCCAAAATGTTCTGAAGGACATTCTAGAGAGAGATAACAAGGACTACAACTCCATGAACCCCAACAGAATGAATCCACCAGGCAAGGGAAGTAATTAAACGGGGAGGTGGGAGGACCAAGATGTGTGATGGTCTCAATAGAAGCAGAAAAAGCATTTGATGAAATCCAGCACTCATTTACAATAAAAACCTTACAGAAAATTGGAATAGACTGTCTTTATCTCAATCTGATAAAAGCCATCTATGACAAACCAAGAGCCAACATCATACTAAATGGACAAAAACTGAAAGCTTTCCCTCTAAAATCAGGGACAAGGATGTCCACTATCACCACTCTTACTCAATATAGTTCTAGAAATATTAGCCAGAGCAGGTGGGTGTGATGGTGCATGCCTGTAACCCAAGCATTCAGGAGGCTGAAGCAGGAGGATCCCTGCGAGTTCAAGCCAGGCTGGGCTACATGGTGAACTCAAGGCCAGCCTGAACTACACAGCAAGACCCTGTCTCAAATAAATAAATAAATAAATAAATACATAAATAAATAAATACATAAATAAATAAAAGCAAGCCAGCCAGCCAGCCAGAGCAATTAGACAAGAGAAAGAAAGAAAACAAATAAGGACAAGAAAGGAAGAAGTTAAAGTATCGTTATTTGCAAATGACATGATACTTTACATAGAAGACCCCAAAAACTCCACCAAAAGACTTCTAGACTTAATAACCAAATTCATTAGCATAGCTGGATACAAAGGCAACACTCAAAAATCAATAGCATTATTTCTCTATTTTATTGTAAGACAATTTTTATTTAATAAAATTGAAATAATCTTTCCTGCTTTGAATAAAATCTTGAACTGCTCAGAGCAAAGCTATGCATACCCAGGTCTCAAGTACTTCTCAGTACTCACTTATTTGTGATAGACAAACAGAATGACTTTTGGGCCAGGATTTGCATCCTAATATAAGGCTTAACTCAGCATATTTGATCCAGAAATGAGGGTATTTTAGTGTTTAAACCATGAAATGCTACACTAAGATTTCTGCTCTAAGATGAGAAGGCCACTTAGTACAATTGTTTTACATGTTTTATATGTTCTTTGGCCTATTAGTCTAGTTTTCAATCTGTGTATATGATAAATAACTATATAATGTCTTATAAAATAAATAAATGAATCTGATGCTGGAAAAATAAAAGAGGTTGGGGGGGAGAAGGGAACTGAAATGTGTTAAGTACATGTGCTAATCCCCTACAGTGAATGTAATCATTATGTATTATGTATTATGTATTATGTACGTACTAATAAAAGTAAAAAATATATATATATACTACAAAAGCTACTGTCATAAAAACAGCATGGTGCTGGCAAAAAAACAGACCTAAGGATCAATGCAACAGATTAAGAGATGCAGAAACAACCCCAAGCACACTCAGCCATCTTATCTTTGACAAAGGGGCCAAAGCACCTTCACTAGAAGAAAGACAGCCTCTTTAATAAATGGTGCTGGGGGGCCGGGGATATAGCTCAGAGTCACAAGCACCTGCCTGGCAAGTGCAAGGTCCTGAGTTCAATTTCTGGTACAAAAAAAAAGGGTGCTGGAAAAACTCACTTTCAACATGCTGAAGACTAAAACTAAACCCATATCTTTCACCAGGCACTAAACTAAAATCGAAATCCATCGAAGATCTAAACATTAAAACAGAAACAATAAATCTGCTGGAAGAATAAGTAGAACTCTTAAAGACATAGGAGTAAGCAAAGACTTTATGAACAAAACCCCAACTGCATAGGAACTATCACAAAGAATCGACAACTGTGATCTCATCTTATTAAAAAGCTTTTGCACAGCAAAAGAAATCACCAACAAAGTGAAGAGACAACCCACAGTGTGGGAAAAAATTTTTGCCAGCTGTTCCCCAGATAAAGCACTAATATCTAGAATATATAAAGAACTCAGACTAGGTGTGGTGATGCACGCCTATAATTCCAGCACTCAGGAGGCTGAGGCAGGAGGATCGTCATGAGTTTGAGGCCATCCTGGGTTACATAAGCGAGTTCAAGGGCAGCCTACACTACATAGCGAGACCCTGTCTCAAAGAAAATAAATAAATATAAATAAATAAATAAAGAACTAAAAAAATCAGACCCCCCCCAATATAAAGACCTAATCCAAAAATGGCCATCTGAAATGAAAAGACACTTCTTAGATGAAGTAGATACAGCAAATAAATATATAAAAAATGTTCAACATCACTGGTCATTCAAAAGATGCAAATGAAAACAACACTGAGATGTATCTCACCCCAGAAAGAATGGCTATTATCAAGAAATCAACTAATAACAAATACTGGAGGGGCTGTGGGGAAAAAGGAACCCTTCTCCACTGTTGGTGGGAGTGTCGACTGGTACAGCCAATGTGGAAATCCGTGTGGAGATTCCTCAAAAAACTAGGGTTGGAGGTCCCATTTGACCCAGCTATTCCCCTTCTGGGCATCTTCCCAGAAGAATTAAAAACATCGTACCACAGCGATATAGTGCACCCATGTTTATAGCAGCACAACTTGTAATAGCCAGATCTTGGAAACAACCCAAATGCCCATCAACTGAGGAATGGATAAAAAAGATGTGGTCTTTTTATACAATGGAGTACTATTCAGCCATAAAGAATGATAAACTGGAGACTTTTATAGGCAAATGGATGCAACTAGAGAAAATACTCATAAGTGAAATAAACCGGATGCACATGTGTAAGCATCGTATTGTCTCTCTAGTATGAGAAACTGAAAGAGTAAATAAGATCCAAAATGTACAATAGACATGGTGAATCAAAAAGAAACTGGTCAAAAGGAAAGAGAGACTGGGATGGGGGAATAGGGAAAAGAAAGAAGGGAAAAGAAAAAAAAAATTGTATTTATATATAAGATGGTTAAGATAGATACACTACTAATTTTACTTAGTTCATTGAAGAGTAAGGTTTGTGCCAGTAATGTTTGGACAATTGAATGCTAATATCTGGTACCCTGAATAACTAACTTAAAGATAACAATACGTAATGTATTAACCATTGTTACCCTATTATGTTGTTTTGAAATTTTGTTCTTTTTTGATTTGTTTTGTTTTGTTTTTTCTTCTCTTTAAAATAAAAAAAAAAAAAGGGGCCGGTGAGACGGCTCAGCGGCTTAAGCGCCTGCCTTGCAAGCGCGAAGGCCCGAGTTCGACTCCCAGAACCCACATACGAAAAAGGGGCCGGTGATATCGCTCAGCGGCACGGGTGCCTGTTGGCGCGCGAGGTCCTGAGGTCGTCCCCCTGGTACCCACAAAAAAAAAATAAAATAAAATAAAATAAAAAAAAAAAAGAAATCAATCAATAACAAATGCTGGCACGGCTGTGCTGGCTCCACTGATGGTGGAAGAGACTGGTGCAACCACTGCGGAAATCAGTGTACAGATTTCTCAAAAAACTAAAACTAGAGGTTCCATTTGACCCAGTTATTTCCCTTCTTGGTATCTTCCTGAAAGAATTAAAAGCATCACACCACAGTAATATATGTGCACCCATGTTTATAGCAGCACAATTTATAATAGCTAAATCTTGAAAACAGCACAGATGCCCATCAACTGATGAATGGATAAAGATGTGGTTCTTTTTATACAATGGAGTACTACTCAGCCATAAAAAAGGATAAGCTTGCCGAGTGTGGTGCACACGCCTATAATCCCAGCACTCGGGAGGTTGAGGCAGGAGGATGGCTACAAGTTTGAGGCCAGCCTGGGCCACATAGCAAGTTCAAGGCCAGCCTGCACTACATACTGAGACCCTGTCTCACAAAAAAAAAAAAAAAAAAGATAAGCTTAAGACATTTCTAGCTAAATGGATGACCTTGAGAGACCATACTCTTTAGTGAAATAAGCCAGACACACATGTTTAAATAGGGCATTGTTTCTCTGGTGTGAGAAACAGAAAGTGTAAATAAATAATAGATATTGGGAAATGGGAAGAAAATGTTTAAATGAGAAGGGGAACAAGGTGGGGAGGGGAGAAATTAAAAAAAAGAGAATAGAAAGAAAAAATGGAAACAATGCTTTTGAAAATAAGGAGGGGGGGCCGGTGAGATGGCTCAGCGGCGTAAGCGCCTGCCTTACAAGCGCGAGGGCCCGAGTTCGACTCCTGGAACCCACATACGAAAAAGGGGCTGGTCATATCGCTCAGTGGCACGGGTGCCTGTTGGCGCGCGAGGTCCTGAGGTCGTCCCCCTGGTACCCACAAAAAAAAAAAAATAAAATAAGGAGGGGAAAATGAGTTGAAGGGAGGGAAGGCGAATAGGAAAAAAAGAAGCAAGATATATCATGTACAGGTACAAATTGCCTATGGTGCATGCTATCATTATGTATATCTAAAATGTATGAATAAAAAAGATAATTAGGGGGACAAAAAAGCCAAGTTCTTTGCACTAGGACAGGAGGAAGCCTTTTCAGAATAGGCCAGACCTCACTCATCAAAAGCTCTTTGAAGGATTCTGCTTTGAGAAGAGCTTTTAGGGTAACCTGCTCCATCAGGGTGACCTGGAAGTTGTTTCCCCAGGATTTGTTTACCACACTCAGCCATCCAGGCACTCAGGTGCTGCTGCAGCACCTGACTTGGCCACTGCTTTCGCTGGCTTGGCATCACCATATAATGCTGGTTTGCAGGCACACCAAATATGAGCTACAGGATCATGGAAGACTCCATTGAGACTTCAAAGGATGGCCTTAGAGGCTGGGTAATGTGTGGCAGGGTCAGAGTCCCTGTGGGGAGCCCCTGAAAGGGCCATGTGTGAAGCTTGAGAATGAAGCCAAAGCCGCAGTGGGGACCCCAGGAAGTTAGAGATGGCAAAAACATGGAATGTCTGCCAAGGAACATTACAGGCAGTGAGCACCGCCAGTCCAAGAGAGAAGCTATGTGGGCTGCAACTGGCAAGGCCATAGTGGCAGGACTGCCTAGGTCCTCTGGAGTTCATATCATGCCACCATTGCCCTGGACAACGGACATGGAGCCACAGGGCTTAATGTTTGGCCTGCTGGGTTATGTTCTTGCTTTGGTCCAGTTCCTTTCTGCTTCCCCACTCCTTCCATTTGGAATGGGAATGTTTAACATTTGCCAGTGTTTCTTGGGAGTATGACTTGCTTTTTGTATTTTACAAGGGCTCACAGCTAAAATTTGCCTTGAGAGCAGACTTTGTACTTGGACTTTTGAGAAATGCTGGAATAGTTGAGACTTTGGGGATGCTTGGTGATGGACTAAAATGTATCCTGGATTAAGAAATGTATATGATCTTTTGCGAGCAAGAAGTAGAATGTTACAGTTTGAATCTAAACTCTTCCCCACCCAGGTGTGGTGGCACACATCTGTAATCCCAGCACTCTGAGAGGCTGAGAAAGAGCATCACAAGTTCAAGCCCAGACCCTGTCTCAAAACAAAAAAAATTTTTTTAAAAGCAGGGAACAGATCTCAGTGCAACTGCCCTGGGCTCAATCCCTAGTACCAAAAAATTTTTTTCTAAGTCTTCCCCAAAAGGCTCATGTGTCCAGAGTTAGGATTTTGAGAAGGTGACTGGACTGTAAGAGTGCTTTCTGGCTGCTACAACATGAGCAGCTCTCTCCTCCACACCCTTCCGCCATGATATGCTGCCTTACCACACATCAAAAGCAATGGAACTAGCCAGCCATGGACTGAAATTCTGAAACTGTCTTTAAGAACTTTTTTCCTGGGGCCGGTGAGATGGCTCAGCGGCGTAAGCGCCTGCCTTGCAAGCGCGAGGGCCCGAGTTCGACTCCCGGAACCCACATACGAAAAAGGGGCCGGTGATATCGCTCAGCGGCACGGGCGCCTGCTGGCGCGCAAGGTCCTGAGGTCGTCCCCCTGGTACCCACAAAAAAAAAAAAAAGAACTTTTTTCCTTTCAATTGTTTATCTCAGGTATTTTGTCACAGTGACAGAAGGCTAACGCCCCCCACACATCCTGTTCCTTTCTCAGCTCTCAGTTTCTTTCACTCCCCAGCTTGGTTTTGCCCCTTACACTGGTACCCATCATCTGAGGATGAAGACCCCTTGTGGACACTGTTTATTGACTGCCTTTCTATGGCATCAGCTCCACAAAACAGGACAGAGAGTGCCTGAAACAAACTTGGTCACGTCAAGTGCAAAAACAACATTTTAACACAGGAATGAAGGAAGGAAAGACCCCACAAAAGTGGCAGTGAGATGTGGAAGGTTTAGGTCCACACAACCCAGCTTAGTTGGTTGGGGGGGGTTACTCTGAACAGGTTTCCCCTCAGTCTGTCGGTGACTTCCTATGTGAATGCAGCTCCTGTGCCCTTGGAACTCTGCATTCGAGGGTAGCAAGGCCATACCCTTTAGGAGTAGCTCATGAAGGCAGCGAAGAGAGACAGGAAGCAGAGACAGGAAGCTCATGAAGGCAGCAAAGAGACAGGAAGCAGAAGACAGGAGAGGAGACGGACTGGTCCTGACTTCACCCCAGACTCACCAAGGCCCAGCCTCCTGTGAGTGTTCCTGCCCAGGACTGAGTCCTTCCCACTGAGAACCCAGGGCTCCTCGCCACGCTCCAGCTGGGTGACCACACGAGGTGGGGAAGAGAAAAACCCTGGAAAGAGGAAGATTAGGTGAGAGGCCAACAGCAGCTCAGGACCAGCCACCCCTCCACATGTAGCAGGAGCCAGGGTACATGGAAACAATAGTGCCACCTGTGCGACCAGCAGTGACTGTGTCAGCAGTACCACAGCAAGGGGACAGAGCCAGGCACAGGAAACTACAGCCAGACAAGGACATGGAGATGGCTGAGCCACCCGGACTCCATGTCCCTGTGGCCCCAACCCTGTCTCACTAGGCCTCTGACCAGAAGGCCCTGCTCATGGCTGGCCAGGAAGGTAGGAGCCCTCCTCGTGGCCCATTCTGGTACCGCCATTACTTGCTATGAGGACCCAGAGTTTTACCCAGTGAGGCCACAAGTGCGAAGTTCTCCAGCATCACGTGGCGGTACAGGGCTCTCTGGGCCTTATCCAGGAGTACCCACTCCTCCTGGGAGAAGTACACGGCCACATCCTCGAAAGCCATCATGCCCTGCAACATCAGGAAGAAGGAGACAGTCTGAGGCATGGCAGTGTGACACAGGACCCAGCTCCTCATCCCAATCGCTACCTCCCCTGAAGCCTGACACTCCTCTTCCTTCCCTGGTCCTACCCAGACCTACCTCAGACAGCATTTCCTCCACCCCCACCCCTGCAGGCCACAGGTGCTCTCTTTTGGCCTCTCTACTTCAGCAAGGGACAGCATGCCTTGGGGCCCTGGGCTGAAACCACACCAAGGGTGGCCTCAGGTGTCCACTGAAGCCCCAGCATGACCTCTACCTGTACCTGCAATGAGCAATAGTGCAAGTCCTCATAAACTCCCCATGCCTATCCCAAGGATCCTACCCTGCTGTGTCTGCCTGACATTTTAAGGCTGGTTCTCCAGTCTGATGAACTGGAAAATAACATCCACTTGCCACAGGGTGTGGCCCCAAGGACCTGGTGGACACGCAAGAAGTCAATTCCTTTCTCCCTCCCCAGCACTGCTCCATTTTCTGTCCACTCTGTTGCCCCTTCCCCACCCCAGCCACCTGCCAGGGTCCTCCACTGACAGCTCTGAAAGGCCCGGCCACTCTTGCTTTTGTTCCCTCTCAAGTCCTGACTACCTTGGCTCAGTCCATGGAATCATCCCCTCTTCAGTCCAATTCCCAGACCCTGCTTTGGCCCAGGACACTAAGACCCTGTCAGTTAGACACCAGAAGTTCAGGTCCCCCAACACCACCACTCTAGGACATCACAGACTTCTGATCTTTTTCCTGAAGGAAAACGCTTTTCTCCTCGAATCTTGTTCTGTCTGTAGCAACTCCATTTTTCCAGGCATTGAGGCTGAAAATCCTGGGACAGTTCTTTACTCACAACACTTGCTCACACTGCACACCTCACACATAAGCAGATCTACCCACAATCCAATCATTTTTCCCACCATCACTGCTCCACCTGATCCAGGAGCCATCATTGCCCACTTGGACTGCAGGAGGAGCCTCCCTTCACACACCTGTTCTCCACTCAGCAAAAGGTGGGATGCTTTTAAAATTCTAACCGGCAAAAGAAAACGAAAACAAAAAACAAAATAAAACAACTAACCGGCTAGGCATGGTGGCCCATGCCTGTGATCCCAGCACTCTGGCAGGCTTAAGCAGGAGAATCACAAATTCTATTTCAGCCTAGGCGATATAGCGACTTAGCAAGACATAAAATGTAGCTCATGTCAAAAGCCGTAGGTTCAATCCCCAGTGCCAAAAAACCTTGTTTCAACCAGGAGGACTCCAATTTTCTGTTCCCAACTGCCAGCGGCTACTGACGCCCCAACTTCGCTGTCTTGTCTGCCCTATCAGGCACACAAGACCCCTCTCCCCGCGCTCCACATCAAGAAGAGCCAAGGGTCTGCCTCTCCCCCGCGGGTGCACGCGTGGGACCCTCACCTTCCGGAATGGCAGACATGGGACTCCCGCACATGCACGCCTCGTTGGCCAGCACTGCGGCTGCCGAACGAGCCACCTCCCCATCCCGGGCCGCAAGACAGCGGGGCAAGCCCTTTCCTTGAAGGGTCTCGAGTCCGTGGGGCTCCCACTCTTACCCGCGCCGGGTCCGTCAGCGCACCCGTCGCCGCCATCAGACCTGGGTCTCGGGCGGGGAGGAGGTGAGCGACCCACAACGCGAACCTGCCGCGGCCTCGTGAGCCCGCGCAGGCCTCCGTGTCCCGGAGCGTGCGTCCAGACCAATGCGGGCCTGCGGCTGCGGCTGTAGCGCACGTGGCTCCGGGCGCGGCCCTCCGGCCCGACCGGGCAGCGCGCGCGCCACTGGGAGAAACGGAGGCCCGGAGGCGGGTTCCCCGTCCGGCGGCCCGACGCGTGGGCGGACGAAGCAACCGGCGAGTGCTCTACTGGCGGGTCCCTCTTTGCTGTCTCTGTCTCTGGCTCCCATAACCTCCTGAGTAGCCACCCCTCAAACCCCACCGGGATCGCCGGTCTCGCCCGACGCTCGGCAGCAAAGTGACAGTCCCAGACGCCGGAAGTCCGGCCCCCGCCCTCACTAGCCCAATGAGCGCTGCAGACGCACGCGCAGAGCTTTCCAGGCGACGTAGTTCCTGCCTGACTTCCGGCAAGTCAGGAAGCTGGGAGGGGCTTCGGGTCTCCTTGGCAACCGTCAAGCAACGTCTCGCGGAGCTCTGGGAAGTGAGTTTTAGGATTACACGGCTTTTCTCGCGCCAGGCTGGGACGCCCACACTCAAGACTCCCAGATCCCTGCGCGCGTCCCAGCTGCTCCCAAAACTAGACCCTGGAGGTTAGAAAGTGCGAACGTCCGAGGTTCCAGTAGGCGAGCGAGGAGCACAAAGAAGAAACTTAACTGAAAGTGCACCTTGAGAATTAGAGGAGGGCCGGTGAGATGGCTCAGCGGATAAGCGCCTGCCTGGCAAGCCTGAGGTCCTGAGTTCGACCCGGGTACCCACAGGAAAAAAAAAAGAGAGAGAGAGAGAGGAAGCCAGGTGTGGTGGCGCACACCTGTAATCCTATCACTCGGAAGGCTGAGGCAGGAGGATTGCCGCGAGTTCAAGACCAGCTTGGGCTACACAGTGAGTTCAAAGCTAGCCTGAACTACATAGGGAGACCCTGCCTCAAATAAATAAATAAATAAATAAATAAATACATACATACATACATACATACATACATACATACATACATAGCATAGCTAGGCCGTGCTGGCGCAGGACTGTAATCC
The DNA here is from genome assembly GCA_028451465.1 of Erethizon dorsatum. NCBI lineage: Eukaryota > Metazoa > Chordata > Mammalia > Rodentia > Erethizontidae > Erethizon > Erethizon dorsatum. The sequence goes on along the minus strand of CM051834.1, from coordinate 116,185,945 downwards.
CAGCATTTGGGAGGCTGGGGCAAGCGGATCACCACACGTTCAAAGCAGCCTTAACTACATAGTGAGATTTTGTCTTAGATCAGTTTTTCAATGCATTACTGGTAATACCCCAAGAATTGCAAGCCTGTAGCCTAAATATTTCTTGAGTCTGGAATTGTTTTGATAGTTGCCCAATCCATTCATTTCCTTGGGTTGGGCAGAAGCCACTTTCTCCATCTTGCTTTAGACCATCTAGTTCTTGCCTTGCCCCACACATCACAATATTGAGTCATTGATACTTTCCTCTCAAGACTAATCTAAGTGGATAGTAAAAACAAAAGGAAAGACAATGTCAATGCAGACCCTATTGTTGGTAGAAAAGTTTTTCTCTTTCTGTAAGAGTGAAGTTATAGAACAGCAAACTTACAGCAATTTCATGGTAGAAATTAGAAATCAGTTAGTAGCCTCTGCCTATGCTCATGCTGCCTGTCACTGTAGTTAGACTCAGCTAACACTGACAACCACGCCAGCTATAACTCAGAGACAGTTTGACTCAGCCTTATCTGACTGCATCCAGATGCACTGCCCGTACTTTCTAGCCTATAAACATTCTGTTTTGCTTGACTGTTCCAGGAACTTTCCACCTAGGACAGAATAACCCAGTCAAGGACATGCTTGCCTGATTTCGCCCGCCCACTCAGACACCCCCCCTCCCTAGCAGAGCCCGCCCAGAACAAATCTGCCTGACAACATATGCCTTAGCCTATGCAATCATATAAGCAATCAGCTTTGTATTTCTGGCTTGCAAAATTGTATTTAAACTGAACTCTAAGCTGACTCTGGGCTGGTGGTTTGAGATCTAGTTCGCACCAGCCCACTAGCATATTAAAAGTTGCCTTCCAACACCTCAGGTGCAAAGAGTCTTCCATTTGATTTGATATCAGATTTCTGCAACATTTCCACTGTGAGTGTTTAGATTTTAGGATTCTCATTTCTGTGTCAAATTCCTTGAGGCTTTTTACTTCCCTCCTTCTGCAGGTACCTGCATGTCTGTCTGTTTATCTATTACCCATAGCTGTCCTTGGTGGTACTTGTAAACACCTGTCATGTAAGAGAGTTCTTCTATTTTGGAATTTATTTTTTATTTTTGGTATTGGGTGTTACGGTTTGTGTCTAGATGTCCCCTCAAAGCCTCATGGGGTCATAGGGCTTTTTCAGAGATGGCTGAATCTAGAGTGTGTGATGCTGAGATGAAGGGTGTGTGAATAGTAAATCAGTCCACTGATTGGTTTAGCATAGTTCTGGCTAGGATTAAGGGTGTGAGTGCTACACCTGCCCTAGGGTGAGTAGCCTGCATTCAATATAAGGGACAGAAAGCGTCTTGTCCCCCCTCCACTCCCCTTGTTGCTTTTGCTGTCTTCTACCTGCCATGTGCCACCTTGCCTTAGAGCCAGCCAATTATGGATGGACACCTCTACAAACTGTGAGCTAAATAAACCTTTCCTCCCTTAACTTTGGGTGTCAGATATTTTGTTTCTACAACGAGAAAAATAATTAAGACACTGGGGTATGGGGATTAAACCAAAGGCCTCCTATTTATGAGGCTAGCACTCTACCATTTATTTACACCCCTAGAAGAAATTTTGGAATTTATTCTCCTCAAACTGTGACGGGAGTTTTAAAGCTGGCAGCCTGACATTATGTTTAGAATGTGGCAGAAGTTTTAGGGTTAACAGTCTGACACTATGTTAAGAGGAGACATGCAAACTCAGCTGTCTCAGGGTTAAATTGTCAGATTCAGTCAGCTATAAAACACTATGTTGTTTTTGCAACTTAGAGATAACTCAGCCCAGCTGCACTACCCTGCCTGTGAATGTATCTTGTTTCAAGGACTTTCTGATCAGGACAGACTAGCCAGCCCAGTGAAGGGTATGTTCGATTTTACTCACCAGCTCAGCCCAACTCCCCCTTAACAAGACCTGCCCAGAACAAAACTGCCCAACAACAAATGACCAAATGTATATAACAATTATAAAATGACCTGTTATCAGCTTTATACTTCCTGCTTACAAAAATGTATATAAGTCTTTGTTTTGCTTTGAGCCAGGGCTGGTGATTTGGACCCAGTCCTGCCAGCCCACTGGCATTAATAAAAGAAGTTGCCTTCCAACTCCTCGGTGCAAAGGTTCTTCCATTTGGTTTGGTGTCAGATTTCTGCAACAAAACCGGTGGGGATATGAGACAGTACTGGAAACAATGACCTTCTGCTTGCTGTCCCTACCAGTCAAAGATTTTAGACCAACCACCCATTCCGCAAGGTGAACTCTGGGCCTGTCACTTAGCCTTGTATTCAGGGTATCAGTTTGGTTCACCATACTCCTCAGTATTTCCCAGGAAAGAGCCTATGTCCCACTGAGTCCTCTGTGACAGATGTTGGGCACTCCCTGAAGCTGTCCCCTCTTGTTATTACTGATAACAGCCCATTTCTAGCCAGCTGGTGGTGCACACCTACAGTCCCACCACCTGGGAGGGTAAGCCAGGAGGATCACAAGTTCAAACCCAGCCTGAACAACTTAGTGACTTAGTGAGACTATGTCGCAAAATAAAAAAAAAATTTTAGATGGTTAGAACATGCCTGTAATCTCAGCACTTGGGAAGTTGGACAATTTAGTGACTTAGTGAGACTCTGTCTCAAAACAAAAAAAAATTTTAGATGGTTAGATGGGTGTGGTAGCACATGCTTGTAATCTCAGCACTCAGGAGGTTGAGGCAGGAGGAATAGCATGACTTGGAAGCCAGCCTAAAATTCGGATCTTTTCTGAACTCATGAGGGATAACCACTACACACACAGGTCCAGCCAGGAAGGTGGGAGGACGAGTCTTTTGCTACAGCTGCCCTTCATGAGGCTGTAAGGCCTCTCTCTCTCTCTCTCTCCCCCCCCCCTCTCTGTGTGTGTGTGTGTGTGTCTCTCCTCCTCTCTCTCAGTTCAATACTGGGGATTGAGCCCAGGGCCTTTGCATAGATGTACGTCCCCAGCCCTTTTTATTTTCTATATTTAGACAGGGTCTATCTAAATTGCTAAATTGCCCAGGTTGGGCTGGAAATTGTAATCCTCCTGCCTCAGCCTCGCAGAGTTTTGGGATTACAGGCATGTGCCATCACACCAGTACAGGTATTCTTGGTGCCCGAGGCTCTGCTTCTGGCTGAAGGTTTTCTCACACAACGTACTCACTTTGGCCTTCTTATAGTTGTAACTGTGGCAGATGTTTTTTATGCTCAACAGGATTATAGAGACAATAAAGGCTTTCCCACATTGACTACACTAAGAATTCCTTCCTCTACAGTCAACTTTCAGATGCTAAGTGGTTGGTTACTTTGTTTTGTATTTTCTTTCTTTGGAGAGTGTGCTGGGGATGGAAGCCAGTGGCTGGGTGCTTTGCACTCAAGATCTTTCCCTATTGTGAGATATGCAGCAAAGGCTGCCGCTGGAAGCCTTTTTACATCAGTGCATGCCAATGTTATTTCTCCAGTGTGAAATTTCTGGTGCTGAAATTAATTTTTTTTAAGCCAGGGTCTTTCTATGTAGTCCAGGGTGGACTTGAACTTACTAAATACCCCAGGCTGGCCTCGAACTCACAGTGATCCTCCTGCCTCAGCCCCTTGAGTGCTGGGATTATAGGCATGCACTACCAAGCCAGGCCTAAGGGATTTTCTAATTTTAACCTTCAGGACAAAATGAAAGCCCATTAATTTATTTACTTATTTATTTTGGTACCAGTAATCGAACTCAGGTCCTTACGCTTGCTAGGCAGGCGCTGTGCCACTGAACTACATCCCCAGCCCCAAAATGAAACTTTAAAAGTTAGAAAAAAATTTTTGAGACAGGGTCTCACTGCGTAATTAAGGCTGGCCTTGAACTCACTACGTAACTCAGGCTGGCCTCACACTCAAGGAGATCCTCCTGCCTCAGTCTCCCAAGTGCTGAGATCATAAGTGTGCACCACCACACCTGGCCCAAGGGTTAGAATGTTTTCCCTTACATCCAGGGCACAGCCACCACCCCTTCCTCTCTTTAGCCCAGATAAATGGACAGAATATGCAGACACTGACATCAGGAGGTTAAAGTCTGGTTTCCTTTCCACACAGATGGGAGATATCAGAAAATGGCCAGGAAGGATGAATCCAACTTGGAGTTGTCTATTGTCTTGTTATATTTCCTCTCCAATATGGGGCTGGGAGAGCCCTTGTACACCTGGGCACAGTTACATGGTGAATTGTGGCAAGAAGGCCTCTCCATCTTCTCAGATCTAGCTTTGTTTTTTTTTTTTTTTTTTGGCAGGGGGACCAGGAATCAAACTCAGGACTTCGTGCTTGCCAGGCAGGCGCCATGCCACTGAGCTATATCCCCAGCCCCTCAGATCTAGCTTTGAATATGCCTTTTCGTTTTCACCAAGCCTCCAGTGTTTCATTTGGAGAATGGCCTATAATGTAATTTTCTTTTCCTGTTTTCTTATTATGTTTTTGCTACTAGGGATTGAACACAGGCCCTTTGTCTCACCAAGCTACACCACAGGCCTATGTTTGCTTGATTTTTATTTATTTATTTATTTACTTATTTACTATCTATTTATTTATAGACATGATCTCTCTAAGTCACTAAATTGTCCAGGCTGGCCTTGAACTTACGATCCTCCTCCCTCAGCATCCCAGAGTGCTGACAATAATTTCTCTGTGATTTACAGAAAGCAACGCATTTGGTAGGTAACCTTCAGATAACTCCAGATTGTGCAACTAGAAATTTACGACCACTCCATGTACCACCCACCTTCTAAAGCTGAAAACGCACCTTCACCAAATGTCTACATAAGCCTTGCTCCTGCACCCCCTAAGCAAGGTAGTATTTTCAGGCAGGTGCTGCGCCGCTGAGTTATATCCCCAGCCCAACGTGGCATTTTCAGAAAAACAGTCTCCATGTTCCAACTTGTCAGCTTGTTTCTAGTAAAGCTCTTTCTTCCCTCATCACTGTCTTTCAAGTTACTGGCTTCTTCCTAATATAGGAGAAATATAACTCCCAACCTGCCAGATGTCATATGCACCAAGTTTGTGTCCCTTGAAATCAAAGAATGAATTTCAAGGAACAACCAAGATTAAGAGTAGGAAAGATTTATTAAGAGATACCTCCTGAGAGACAGGAGGGATCCCAAAAGTAGGGTTGCCACTAAGCCCCTCTGTCAGGGGTAATTTTACAGCAAAGTAACAATGTGGGTACAACATGGGTCAAACTATAACCAACCTAAAGGATTACACGTATAACTACTTAGCTAATATTGATTCAATAGGGAAGTGGGTCACATAGCAAGGGTACATGGAAAGAACAAAGGCATTTTGGGGAAGGGATGGGTCCAACCTACCTGGGTGACTGATGCGTATCTGGATTTCCTGGAATAGGTGGTGCTCATTACAGTATAATTCCAGGGTACTGCTGATCCCTTAGGGAGGTATGTAGGCCTGGCCATTGCATCTTTATCTCGAGGCCCGGCCTTCTTCAGCTGTACCCCCAACCACAATTCTGATGTCTTTATTTTTTTCTGGTGACTTCCTTCAGAGCCTAGTACTGCTCTGACTGTATATTAATTTTTAACTAACTTAGCAGCCTATAATATCCTGATGGGAGCTGTTACCTTGGCAGTTATAAGACCACACACAATAGAGGATGGTTGAGGATGATGGTAAGAATAATGACAGTTCCTCTCAGGGATGGGGTGTAGCTCTGAACGCAGCACTTGCCTAGCATGTTCCAGGCCCAGGGTTCGATCCCCAGTACCAAAACCAAAAACAAACCAGGAAGCTGGGCATCATGGTGCTTGTTAGGCTTGACTCAGACATTTCCCAGCACCCAACCTGTTTTTCAGCAGCCACAATTGTTCTCAGCAAAAACTACAACCCCAACAGGAGTGTTATTGTCAGCAAACACAGGACAGGATGACATAAAGAAGAGATAAGACTGAACACAGAATCTTCCCAGTGCCAGGACATCAATTTGGAGAACTTTGACCACAGATGTTTGCCCAGACCTCATCAATTGAGGTGCCTTGCCTGAGCTCCCCAACTGACCCCTCCCCTTGTCCAAGCCCTATAAAAGGCTCCGCTTTTCTCTGTACCACACAGACGGCCTTTTCACCCTCTGTCTGCCTGCACCCAGAGACAATAAACTTCACGTCATGTTGCCTTTAGACAAGCCTGTTGGTCTCTGATGCCTGCTGTTGCTTACAGTGCTCACCTGTAATCCCAGCACTCAGGAGGCTGAGGCAGAAAGATTGTCAGGAGATCGAAGTCAGCCTGGACTATATAATGAGTTCAAGATCAGCCTGGACTATACTGCGAGACTCTGTCTCAAAAAACTAACAAAACAAAACAAAACGAAACAAAACGAAACACAAAATCCAGGAGGGGCAGACCCTTGTGATCTCAGCACTCCAGTGTCTAAGCAAAAAAAAGGAAAAAAAAAGAAACCATCACCCGACATCTTTTAATTTGGGACTCCATTTCCCAGATCCCTTCGCGGGTGAGGTCTGCAGTTGCCATGGGGAACCGAAAGGACGCCCCTCATTCGGACCGACGCAGGGTCTAAAGTATACTAACCTGGAGGCCCGGAGGCGTGTCAAATCACAGCCGCGGAAGAAGAGGGACTTCCGGCAGCCTGTCGGCGGAGGCGGGACTTCCGGCAGCCTGTCGGCGGAGGCGGGACTTCCGGCGCGCCGTTGTTCGGGCGGCGTTCGTTTTGCTCTTGACAGGGTGTCACTGCCCTTGGTACAGTGGGTTCGCTTCCCAGACACCTCCCGGGACCCGCGGGAAGGACAATGAGGAAGACGCGCCGGCCTCCGAGCCTCCGTTCGCGTGTGACCCTGCGGGGGCTGTCGTCCACACAGGCCCCCAGGCCCGCAGCCCCAGCGGCGGCGCCCCAGGCGCCATTGCCGTGGCGAGGAGGCCCAGAGCTCGGCTTTGCCCCGCGGTCATCGCTCAACGGAGCGCGGCGCCCCACGGCGGCGGCGGCCACGGGCCCGGCGCGGGCGAGCGGAGGGGCCTTCGCTCCCCGCCTCCGCTGCCTTACATTGTTGCCCGGGGTCCGAAGCCCCCCCCCATGCCTTTCGTGCGGGGCTTCCCACTTCCGGAACTAGTGAAATGTGGGCGCTGTTACAGGAATAGGGACTAAGAGGTGAACACGCTTGGAGTGAGGCTGAGCTGGGGGTGTTCAAGTCCTCCTAGGTATGGGGATCATAGCGCAGGTGGGGGGAGCCAGGCCTGGAGTGACAGCGTGAAGACCTGGCCTGTAACCTGAGGGTGGAAGGAACCGGGGAGACTTTCTCGGCACAGGAGAGAGGGGGTCACAGGTGTTCCCCGGCCCTGGCTGAGATGGGAGACCAGACGGTTGGAGAGAGATTAGGGCAAAGGAAAGGAGACCTATTGGAGTCTACCTTAAATAAATCACGAGTGATGGATGGCTTGCCAGTCTCGTGATTGTGCACGTGGGAGAAATGGTTAAATTTGGATTTGTGTTTTCAATTGGGCCAGCAAGATTTTATGATATGGAGGGTGAGAAAGAAAAGAAGAGACAGTAATGTCCCCGTTGGTTTTGGCCTCAGCCACTAGAAGGTGGAAGTGTTTGTGAGATGGGGAGTCAGTAGGTAGAGCAGGTTTTCAGGGAAGGTCAGAAGGTGGATTTTTGGCCGTGCTGAATCTGAGATACCCCAGAGATTCCTGAGTGGAGGTGTCCAAAGGGTAACTGGACACACAGGGCTGAGTTCTGCTCAGGGATTCAGCTTAGAAATGCCTGGTCAGCAGCAGCCAATCTATGAACCAAGTCTCCTTGGCTCTGGCTCACATTTAGGAAGGTGCATCTTTAGGTCAGCACAGTGGGTGCCTAGTGGTGAGGCAGCTGAGGATGGGGTGGCTGGCCGGGATGTGGTGGATGTCACAAAATCAGAGGAAGGGAGAAGCAGCCTCAAGAAAATGTGTGGGGCTGGGCATGGTAGTGCACGCCTGTAATCCCAGCACTTGGGAGGCTGAGGCAGGAGGATTGCGGCAAGTTTGAGGCCAGCCTGGGCTACGTAGGGAGTTCAAGGCCACCCTGAACTATATAATGAGACCCTGTCTCAAAAGAAAAAAAGAAAAATAAATGTGTGGGGGAGAGGAGGGTCCAGAAAGTGACTAATGTCCCTGGGATGTAGTCTGAGGCAAACTGAGATGAGTAGAATGATGGTGAGGCCAGGAATAGTGTGTATTCACTTCTCCATGGGCTCACTGTGGGGTCTTTTGGGTTGCCTTCTGTGGGGTGCAGTGGTTTCAGACAGGCTGGCAGTATAGCTTAGTGGCAGACAGGATCAGCTGGAAGAATTTCAGGCCTAAGATAGAAAGTGGTGAGGCTGGACTTTGAATACTCATAATGTTGAGGGGATTTACTGTGGTGGTAAGGAGACAGTGTGAAAGTCATAGGAGCCTGGAGATCTGTATGGTTCTGAATGGTTGCAGGTAGGAACAGAGGCAAGTAGAAAATCCACGAGGTAAGGGCTGAGCACTGCCACCTCTGTCAGTTGGATCTTTTGGAGTTCTGAGGCAGGACATGGTTTTTTTTTGGGGGGGGCTGGGGATTAAATCCAGGACCTTTGCACTGAGCTTCACACCCAGTACTTTTTTTTTTTTGTCAGAGTCTCACTGTCACTAAGTTGCTCAGGCTGGGCTCGAACCTCCTGCCTCAGCCTCCCAGAATGCTAGCACTACAGATGTGCACCACAGTGCCCAGCCTGGGCAGGATCTTGATTGTTCTCACCAGGCACATAGGCTCTGAACATTTGCAGAGGCACATGGGGAGGAAGGAAGATGCTGGTATTGTGGGCCGTGGGGTCGGCTATGGGCCTGGAGGTCCAAGGAGTGATGTGCACATGCATAAGTATGAGGCAGTGGGCCAGGGGGCCAGGGCCTAAGGAGAAGGGAATCCCAGCCTGGTGTTTCTGGCAGGCAGAACCTGGGGATTCAGAGTTTATATATCATCTGTCTAGGTGTCTGAGGGTAGACACATGATCGGTGGTACATAAACAGAGTCACATATAGGTACTGGGGCTTGGGGCAGAGAGTTATTTGGGGGCACATCTGTGGAAAGTATCTAGGAATCATGGGGGAAGAGACTGCTGCCAGAGAAGTAGTGGGATGTGGAGCTGAGGCATGGGTGGGCTCATCTGTGTCTTCCCATTTTTCTGCCATCTGTTGGTCTGGTTGACTTAACCGTTGCCATCATGCCAGGACCAGATCACCTTTGAGGACGTGGCTGTGTACTTCTGCTGGGAGGACTGGGGCCTCCTTAATGAGGCTCAGAGGCACCTGTACTGTGAAGTGATGCTGGAGAACTTTGCCCTTGTGGCCTCACTTGGTAAGGCCCTCATGTCTGCCCCAGCATCTCATTCTGGGCCCTGCCCTTACTGTATTCTTTAATCAGACACTTGAGGAGCCTGGCTATGCCAGGCACTGGCATAGTTACTGCTTGTGGGGGCCATTTCTTCTGAGACACTCCTCAGAGGCTTATTTTGTAACGTTGAGTTTCCTTCCTGTGAAATGATGTGCTGAGCTCCCTTTGGTCTGTTGTGAGGGGGCTGTGCTGAGTGAGAGCCAGTACTCACCTGGCTTGTCTTTCCCAGGACTTGCAGCTTCCACATCTTCTGTGGCTGTCCAGCTGGAGCAGGGTAAAGCGCCTTGGGTGCCCAACAGGGTAGATTTGTCTCTAGCCACAAGAGAATCCCAGAGGAAGCCCAGGCCTGGTGAGTGGGAGCTGGGGGCAGGGGCAATATGGGTGTTAGTGCTATGCCAGGCACCTGACTTGTACCCTCTGGTGTTTAGTTGCTGGGGCCAGTAGCCACACTTTACTCCCACTTTTCCTTTCTCATTCTAAACAACTCCAACTGCTTGATATTTGTACTGTGACCTCTGGTCCTTGAATGGTGGGTGACACCACTACTCTGATCTCCATGTCTTCCCCATTCCTCTCTGCTGCCTTTGCAGGGTACCCCACATTAGTCTATACTCAGTGTATTTTAAGAGGTATCTATATCCTCAGGTACACTGTGAGGGCCAGATCCCTGGATGGACTGGACCTCCCTAGGCTTGTCACACTTCTCTGTGTCTCCTTGTCCTATCAGAGATCTCTGGGATCTGCCTGTGTCAAATCTTGCTGGAATCTGAGGCATGACTTTGAGTTCCTGCTTCCCCAAGCCTCATCCTCACCCGTGTGTGGCACCTGATGAGGCCCCTCCTGTTTTCACATACTCACATATCCTTCCTACCCTCCCTGCATGGGAAGGGCTTCTCGGCACTGTGGTTCTCCAGAAAGTGGTGAATGTTCACACTGATCCAGAAGCCTCTGCCACATGCCTCACGAATGTATGGGTTTTGCCCATGGTATGTTCTCTCATGTTCAGCAAGAAGCAAAATATCTTTAAAGACTGGGCCACAAATGTCACAGGTACTGGTATTCTGGGTGGAAACACCTGCCATAGGAGTCCCAAACCAGAATGGTCCTCCTCTGGAAACACCTTGTTCAGGAAAGGCTTCCTCACTTCCACTCCAGCAGCCTGCAGGTAAAGTAATGCAGTGACATACATGCAGTTTCTATTGAGGAGGGGCAGCCTCCTGACAACGGCATGTTTGACACATGCAGGGAATGAGTTGAGTAAAGAAGAACCAGCAGGATAGCACTGGGCCTGAGTACGTGAAAACAGGAGGGGCCTCAACAGGTGCCACACACGGGTGAGGATGAGGCATGGGGAAGCAGGAACTCAAAGTCATGCCTCAGATTCCAGCAAGATTTGACACAGGCAGATCCCAGAGATCTCTGATAGGACAAAGGGACACAGAGAAGTGTGACAAGCCTAGTGTGACCTTCGCCTCCTAGACATACCCTTGCCTGGCGACGCCGACGTCTTAGCGAACACTCAAAGTAAGGGACCCAGAAGGACGCCGGAAGTGCCCGGAACGCCCCAGCCCTAGGCCCTCATTGGGCCATCGTGCTAGGGCACGCCCACAACCTTTTTCCTGGGTTCTCATTGGTCAGCCTTAGCTCAAGGCCCGGGTGGCGTAGTTTGCGTCGCGTGGGCAGTGAGGCGGAGCGCCTTTCCGGGTTACCTAGGCAACGACCGAGCTGCTGGAACCTAGGCTCACCCGGGCGGTGTAAGTCACTGGCGGTCGGGACTCCCGGGGTTGCTGTGGCCGCGCGCTGCTGCGGCTGAGGCGAGGTCTGCAGGCGGCGGTGGAAGAGGAAGGTGGAGACGTCGCCGCTCCGGGTCAGTGGCTCCGCCTCCCGAACCTTGGCCTTCCAGCAGGGGAACGCACGGTCTCCTGGCCTGGCTTTGTTCCCGAGGGTGAGGAGGCGGCCCCGAGTCCCTGGGTGCATTTCCCACTCGGAGGCACACGGAAGCCCTGAGTGGACATCGCCCGCCATCGCCGTTAATGGTGGTGGTGCCATCTGTCGTAGCCGCGACGCCGGGAGTGGGAGGAGCCCTGGGTTTCACCTCCTGGCCCTCGGCCCTGGTGATCCTGAGCCCGGATGGAAGACTAAGCTCCTGTCCTGAGCATGGCTGTACGAGGTGCGGGATTTCTAGAGTTGTACAGGTATGGGCTTCGTGATTACACTTCTGTTTGCCACTAATCAGGTTTATCCCTCTTAAGGGGTGGGGAAACAACATGGTGGAGTTAACAGGGCTCGTCTTCTCCAAAAAGATTTCAATTTTTATGTGGTCTTTCATTTTATAAATGTTGGAAACCATTTCTAAAAACATTTCAATACAAACTCACTCTTCCAGAGTCGTCAGTGTTGGTGACGTGTGCCTTTTAATCGCAGCATTGTTGGAGGCTGAAGCATGTGAATCCCAAATTTGAGACTAGCCTGGGCAACTTGGTGATTTAGCGAGACCCTGCCTCAAAATACAAAATAAAAATATAAAAACAGCTGGAGATGCAGCTCAGTGCAGAGGTCCTGGGTTCCATCGCCAGTACCAGGAAGAAAAAATCTTCCCTTACTGGTCTGGTTCAGTCTCCCTGGTCACCTATCACTCACGGTGTGGGATGAATATGAACAGACTCAGGCCTAGGGAGAGGAGTGCACTTCCTTTTCCTTTGCTGCCCTCCCTCCTCCCTCCACAAGGTCAGCTGATAATTCCCCGCCCTCCAGTCTAAGCCGAGAGGAAAAATGTCCCCAGGGCCTGACAGTGTGCAGGCCGTGCCTGTTGACAGCAGGAGACATATTTCATTTCAGTCAAGTGTGCAGTAAGAATTAACATGCACATGGACCTGGGAACAGGGTATTTACTGATTGAAGCTGGAATTCTGAGGAAGGGACTGAAAGCAACAGACGTTAGTTTGCACTGGTGGCTGGGAAGACCTCTCCAAGGAAATCACTGAGTGACCCCTGGTAGGAAGGGGCTGTGTGAAGCCCTGCAGCCGATATCAGCGAAAAGCAGCAGGACTTGAGGTTGGGGTTGGTTGTGCTGCCCAGCAGCCGGGCCCCACCGGAAGTCCTGAGATGAGCTCACTTCGACATGGAGGCCAGGGCTGGAGCTGATTTCAGGACAAATGCTCAGCCTCTATGCTCATGGTGAGATAGGAGGTAGGGCATGGCAAAGCTGGTTGGAGAAATAAGCGGGACTTGTTAATAATTACAAGATCCCAGGACAGGCGGTCCTGGTGGCACACACCTGTAATCCCAGCACTCAGGAGGCTGAGGCAGGGGGATCACTGCAAGTTAGAGGCCATTCTGCGCTACAAAGTGAGTTTAAGGCCAGCCTGAACTGCATAGATAAACCCTGTCTCAAAAAGACAAAAAATAAATAAATAGACAAAACCAAGATGCCAGGACCCTGTATGTAGAACTTCTTGTGGGCTCCCATAGATGTAGGTGACATAAAAAAGAGAAAAGGAACCCACTGTCGTGACTCTTCACAGTAGCCCACCCTGCACCCAGGGTGTACTTTCATTTTTACTTTTTCTCTTTTCCTTCCTTGTTCAGCCCAAATTCACTCTGCAGGGCCAGTTTCTCCCTTACCCCATCACCTCTTACTTTTCAAATAAACTTTTGGCACCATTTTTGGCTTTTCTTGTTCAGTTCTTTGTTCAAAGAAGGACCTGGAACAAGTTTAACTGGTGAGCCATTTCTAAAGGAACTCCCTGCCAGGTGTGGTGGCACACACTTATAATCCCAGCACTCAGGAGGCTGAGGCAGGAGGATCCCCTTGAGTTCGAGGCCAGCATAGCCTACATAAATAAGCAAGTTCAAGGTCAGCCTGCACCACATAGAGAGACCCTGTTTCAAAAACAAAACAAAACAAACAAAAACTGCCCAATAACAATGGGGTCTAGGATTCATCTGTGGGTGTGATACACAAGACTGTGCTGGGCCCCAGGAGGCTCTGCCCTGGGTGCTTGTGGGAGGAGAAGGTGTGCAGGAGAGGTCCACAAATCAGGCAGCATTCTCTTCAGGGCATTTGCACCCAACCCTAAACTGGCCATGATAGTACATGCCTGTAATCTCAGCCATTCAGGAGACTGAGGCAAGAAGATGAGTTCCAGGACAGCCTGGGTAAGTCAGCAAGACCCAGTCTCAAAAAGGGCTAGAAGTGTATCTTAGGGGCAGATCACTTCTGGCACAAGGCCCTGAGTTCAGTTGCTAATACTGAAAAAAAAAAAAAAAAAAGATAGATAGATTACTCTAATTGGCTTTCACCAAAGTAAAATCATTTATAGTATTGGTTGGTTCCAGAAAGTCCACAGACCACTTCTAGGCACAAATGGACCTAGGGTTCAGTGAAATCAAAAGGATTTCTCCTGCTGCCTTAAATGTGTTTTCTTTTGCTGAAATACTATGGTTAGGTGCTTGTAAAGAGTTGTTTTTCAGTATTTGAGACTGAACCCAGAGAACACGAGCTACATCCCCCTCCCTTTCTATTTTTTGAGATTAGGTTTCACTAAGTGAAACCTAAATTGCAGGCTGGCTTGCAATTTGAGATTCTCCTGCCTCAGCCTCTCAAATAGCTAGGATCACACGTATGGATCACTGTGCTTGGCCTAAAGAGGTCTGTTCAAGTCACAGTTTTAGAGGCTGCAAGTCATGGTATGCAGGAGAAATCATACGGTGAGGCAGGAACCCAGGACAGGTCCAGCCTCATTCTTTCTGTCACAGCTCACTGTGAGAACCAGCTCACTGCACAAGACCATATTAATCCCTTCTGAGAACGAGGCCCACCATGACCTAATGACCTCCCACTAAACCCAACCTCGGTAATGCTGCAGTGAGGACAAGACTCCAGCACATAAACCCTTGGGTGACAACCTACATCTAACTGCAGCCATCACGCAGCTGGCTCTTGGTTTACAGGCAGTCCTCTTTTTAAAGAAAGATGAGGCTGGCCATGGTGGTACACACCTATAACCCCAGCACTCAGGAGGCTGAGGTGGGGGAATTACTGTGAGTTTGAGGCCATCCTGGACTACATAGTAAGCTCAAGGCCAGCCTCAACTACATAGAGAGACCCTGTCTCAAAAAAAATCCAAAAATAGCGAGGCATGGTGGCACATGCCTGTAATCCCACCACTTGGGAGGCTGAGGCAGGAGGATCACTGCAAGTTTGAGGCCAGCCTGGGCTACATAGTATGTTCAACGCCAACCTGGACTACATAGCGAGGCCCTGTCTCAAAAATAAATAAATAAATAAAATAAATAAGGAAGAAAAACGGCTGCCAAATCTTACCTTTTGGGACACAAGGGCCCCTCTGCTCACATTCTGCCAGTTCCTTTGGCTGACTCTTATTAGCATGCTTCACATCACTCACCTTCCCCATGGCTTCTGGGCGAATACTTACACCAGCCAGAGGTATGTGCAGTGAACACCTGATGAAGGTGAGTGGGTGAGTGGAACCAGGCCCAGTAGTGCATGACAGTAATCCTAGCACAGCATCCAGAGACTCTAGGATCCCTGGCTGGGTCACAGAAGCCACATTCCACAAGTGCATGGTCTTTTTGCTCAGTCCCAGGACCATGGTGAACAGCCACAGAGAGCCCAACATAGTCTGGCTGGCCTTGACCACAACTGTTTTCTGTCATCCTGCTGTCTCCACCAAGACAAACAACAGCCCAGGAACCCAGGAAAGCTATTCCTTCTACTCACAGTGACAGCCTAATTCAGATCCCAACCCCCTATACACATACACACAGGAATCAGAACCCCAGCTACAAATGTGACTTAAACAAGGCTTTTATTACCACATTTCCCAAGCAGCAGGAAGTGGCCTCTACCATGGCAGACAAGGACCACAAGCGGTGTCAACAATGTTCACGAAAATGGTAAGCAAGGTCTGGAAGCTTCCAAGAGGATGGCTCAGCTCCTCTTGGGCAGCATGGGGTCTTGTCCACGCCTCCCCCAGTCATGGGGAGGAAAAGGAGGCCTGTTGTGGGCTCCACCATTCACAATTCGCTCCTATGGAGGGGATGGGGCCAGTTTACCTGGACACAGGCAACCGACATACACAGTGGAGACCTGCTTAGCATTGGAGGTGGGATGGCTTCTGTCACAGGAGCCAGCAGTGATATAACTGCCAGCATTTGGGGCAGGCAGAGAATGAAGTGTAGTTCCCAAAGCTCCCCATACAGGTGGCATGCATGGAATATCCCAGGGTTAAGTGGCATGCTTGGAATCTCCTAGGGTCAGGTGGAGTGCAGGGTGGCGTCCAGATGTAGGTGGCCTTGCTTCTTTCAGATGGCACCCTCACAAAGGCTGCTCCCCGTTTCCTTTCTGAGACGAGGTTTCTCCTGCTGAGCCAGCTGCTAGCCGCTGATGGCTTTTCCGCCGGTGCTGGCCTCCAGAGGTCTCTATGGTATGGATTTTCCTGTGTTGGTGGAGGGTGGAACAGTGCTTAAAGGCTTTCCCGCATTCAGCGCACGTGTAGGCCCTCTCCCCGCTGTGGAACTGCTGGTGCCGATTGCGGTAGGAGCGGGTGGTGAAGGTTTTCCCACACAGGCTGCATCCATACGGCCGCTCTCCAGTGTGGACCTTCCAGTGTTGATACAGGCCCGAGCGGGTCACATAGGTTTTCCCACAGTGCTCACACACAAAGGGCCTCTCTCCAGTGTGGACTCTCTGGTGAAGAACAAAGCTCTTGTTGTATTTGAAGAACTTCCCGCACTCCCTGCACTCGTAGGGCCTTTCTCCAAGGTGGACCTTGCGATGCCGAATGAGGGTGGACAGCACACTGAAGGCCTTGCCACACCTGCTGCACTCATATGGCCGCTCTCCGGTGTGAGTCCTCTCGTGCAGCACCAGGGCATCTTTGCGGCTGAAGGTCTTCCCACATTCGCTGCACTGGAAGGGCCGTAGGCCCATGTGAATCTTCCGGTGCTTCCTCAGTTTGGACGCGTAGCTAAAGGCTTTCCCACACTCCCCACACACATGGGCATCTTCTTCAGGGGGGTCTTTGTGGTCATCAGGGTGGGCTAAGTTCTTGGTGGGGGCACTTCCACCTGCTGGGCATCGGAAATGTCTCTCTTCAGGGTGGGCTATCAGGTGGTTGAGGAGAGCAAAGGCCTTCAGGAACCTTTCTCTGCAGTTACCGCACTTGAAAGGCTTCTGCAAGGCATGGACGCCCTGCTGTTGCTCGTGACTGGGGCTGGGGAGGGCTGGCTTGTGCTCAGGGCTCCCATGTACCTTCCCCTCACTGAGGGGGGCTTGAGGCTGGAGGAGGCCTATAGTGGCTGGGTTGTCACCCTGCTCTGTACACGTGCAGGGCTGCTCTCCCACATGGATTCCACAACTCTTCACTTGATTGGGAGGAGACTCTTTATCCTTCACTCTACACAGGCAACCTGAAAGCAAATAAGTCAGTTACTGGAATTGGACCGGAAGGAGGAGGTACCTGCATCATCCCTGTGGGAAGTGCTCCATAGAATTGCTGGGAGGTCACCCGGAAAGATCTGGGTGAGGCAGTGCTGAGCCAGCAGACCTGGGCTCTACCAACCACAGAGTAGGAATGACTTGAATTGAGACGAGGACACAAAAACAGAGCTAGGCGTGGTGGTGCACACCTGTAATCCCAGCACTCTGAAGGCTGAGGTGGGAAGACTGCAAGTCTGAGCCCAGCCTGGGCAACTTGGCAAGATCATCTCTCAAGAAAGGATTGGGTATGTAGCTCGATAAGAAGGCTCTGGGTCCAATCCTCAGTACCTAAAAAACAAATGGGGTATAGTGCAGGGAAGAGACCTGGCGTCTCAGAGTCCTCTGCAGAGGGTTTCAGCAGGGACTCAGTAGCTCATGTCAGCTGAGCATTGTGAAGAGGCAGAAGTTTAGTCCTAGCAAAATCTAACTGTAAAAGAGTAACTGGTGTTCATGTACTATTTAAGCATCAGTTGGTGTTCAAATACTACTTAAACATACGTGCATGCCTCGCATCATACACAGAATGGTCACTAGCACACAGCTTTGCCCGAACAAAGAAAGGGAAAGTAAGACACAGGGCAAAGGTGGGCCATCCAGAGCCTGAGAGTCATACAATAGAGATGGCAAGACGGCAGTGTCTAGAGAGAGAAGGTGGGAATGAAGTGTGGTCCCTGACTACAACACCAAACCCCAGTATACACAGGCACCCAGCCTACCACGAGCCTATTCCTGACACCCAGGTACCCCAGGTCCACACATGAAGGCCAACGCTAGTACAGGCCTGAGTGGGCCTCAGGTTTTTCCCACAATGCTTGCCTCTCTCTGGTGAAGAACAAAGCTCTTGTTGTATTTGAAGAACTTCCTGCACTCACTGGGCCTTTCTCCGAGGAGACCCCAGGCCTCTGTTGTGCTAACCATGTCACATCTACCCAGCTGCACAACAGGGCTCGCCATCCCCATACAGCTCAGTAAACACATGCAAATTGTGTGTGTGTCTGTGGTACTAGGGATTGAACCTCGTGCCTTGAATGCACTAGACATGTGCTCTACCACTGAGCCACCTCCCAGCCTATTTTAAGACATGGTCTCACTACATTGTCCAAGGCAGAGGATGGCCTTGAACGTGCCGTCCTCTGCCACAGCCTCCCAAGTAGCAGGATTATAGGTGTGCACCACCATCCCTGGCTCCTTTGTAAAAAAAAAAAAAATTTAATTTTAAGACAGAATCTCAGCTGGACATGGTGGTGCACAACTGTAATCCCAGAACTGTGACAGGCTAAGGCAGAAGGATCCAAGTTTCAGCCCAGCTTGGGCACTTAGTCACTCAGACCAAAAAACAAACAAACAAACAAACAAACAAAAATTGCGGTTTAATCCCTAGTACCAGGGGGGAAAAAAAGGTAAAACTGACGTGTCTTACAAAAAAAACACAAAACAAAACTTTCTTATAAAGCAAAATTGACATAACTGACATAAGAAAGACAATTTAACAATAATTATTGGAGACTTCAATTTTCCATTTTCAGTAATGGGTAAAACCATAAGGAAGAAAACAAGTAAGGACATAGCAGCTTGGTCAACAATGGAAAATAAGTAGGCCTGGCAACATCTAGAGAACATGCCAACTACCCACAGTAGGTCCACATTCCCCGCACATCTTTGCACACACGTGGAATGATCCTGAGAATATACCATTTACTAGGACATACAATCCTCCATAGATCTTTTGTTTGTTTGTTTTGTTTTTTAAAACAGGGTCTCGCTATGCAGTTCAGGCTGACCTCGAACTCACGATGTAGCCAAGGCTGGCCTCGAACTCACAAGGATCCTCCTGCCTCAGCCTCCCAAGTGCTGGGATTATAGGCATGCAGCAACATACTTGGCTTCTCCATAGACTTTAAAGAATTGAAATCATACAAAGTATATTCTCTGTCCACAGAGGAATTAAAACAAAGAGAAATTTATGGAATTTAAACAAAACACTCCTAAATATCGAAGAAGTGAAAGAAAAAAAAAAAATCACACAAAATTACGAAGTACTTTGAGATGCATGAGAATGAAAATACAACACACCAAAAGTTACGGGATACAGCAAAAGCAACAGAGGAAATAAAATACAAACACCCGTATTTCTTCCTTTTTTATTTTCTTTTTCTTTTTGCAGTGCTGGGGATTAAACCCAGGGCCTCACATACGCTAAGCAAGTAGATCTGCCACTGAGCTACATCCCCAGCCTCAAATACCCATATTTCAAAAGATCTCACCAGTCATGTTGGCTCATGCCTGCCTGTAATCCCAACACTTGAAGCTGAAGCAGGAGGATCATGAGTTGGAGGCTTGCCTGGGCTACAATGAGACCATGTCTCAAATAACCAAAAAAGAAAGCCAGGTGTGGTGGCATATGCATAATCCCAGCGCTGGAAGGCTGAGGCAGGAAAAGGGCTACATAACAAAATAAATAAACACAAAAAAGATAAAAGATCTCAAACTAATAAAGTAACTAAACCTCAAAGAACAAGAAAAGTAACTAAACCCAAAGCTAGTAGGAGGGCATAATGATTACAGTAGAAATAAATGAAATACAGAATAAAAAAATAAAATCAACAAAACCAAAATTTGGGCCTCCTAAAAGATCAGCAAGGCGATAAACCTTTACCTAGATCAGTGGTGGCGAACCTATGGCACACGTTCCGCAGCAGGCTGTTTGTATCACTGAAAGCTCTGAAAGGTTCGCTATCACTGACCTAGATGATGTGAAAGAGAGTAAATAGAGGAAAGAAGGAGAGAGGGAGAGGCATTAATTTATTACAAACAAGAATTGTTTCGTGTGGCCAAACTTGAAGCTAGAGTCACCCCAAAAGCTGAGGCAGGGGAGTTTGCACAAGGGGCCCGTTGGCATTCCCAAGAAAGAAGCACTAAAGCCCAAGGTAATCAGTCCAAAGTGTTTATAGTGTCTAAAGTATAGCTTCAGGAGGACAGCAAGAGAAAGACGTTTTACCTAGATAGGTCCACAGTGAGGGAATCGGGGTATGGAGGTTCCATCAGGGTTGAGAACTTAGGCCAGTGGTGGGGAACCTACGGCATGCACGCCGCAGTGGGCTGTTTGTATCATTGAAAGCGCTAAAAGGTTTGCCATCACTGACTCAGGCTAAGGGCCAAGGCCAGTTTCTGCCAGTGTTTTGGCAACAACTTGAATACCTTTGTCAGTTCCTGGGAACAGTCAAGGTCCTGGCTTGGGCTGAAACCTGGGAAAACCTGCAGCTGGCTGGGTGTCGCAATGGTCAAGGCATTCTGTTCTTCTGTCAGGGAACAAACTACCAAAACTGACTGAAGAAGAATAGAAAATATAAATAAGTTTAAGAAAGGGAGAAGAATGGGAAAAAAAGAAGAAGCAAGATATATCATATACAGGTACAAATTCCCTATGATAAATGTTATCATTATGTACATCTAAAATGTACCAATAAAAATTTTTTTAAATGCAAAAAAAAAAACCTCATAAAAAACAGACAAACAAATAAATGAACTTAAAGAATTTTGTTGTTGTTTAAGAAAAGTCTCTCGACACAAAGAAAGATCAGGCCCAGATGGCTTCAATGGTGAATACTAACAGTACTGAAGAAAGAATTAATACCAACACTTCACAAACCTTTCTGAAAATAGGAGGAAACATTTCCCACCTGTCATCGAAACCAAAATTACTCTCACACTTAAAATTACCCTCATACGTTACAAGAAAACTATACTACTGATAGATTCCATGAATACGATGCAAAAGTTCTCAAAATTTTAGCAATCTAAATCCAGAAACATATAAAGAGTGTTGTACATCATGACAGAAGGAATTTATCCTATTAATGCAATGCTGAACATATATCAATTCATAAAAGGGCAAAAATCATATGATTATTTCAACAAATGTGGGAAAAGTATTTGACAAAATCTAATGACCTTTCATGACAGATGTACTCAACAAACTAGGAAAGGAAGTGATCTCCCTCATATGAAATGGGCACCTGCAAAACATGAACAGCTAACATCATGCTTAATAGTGAAAAACAGAATGCTTTTCCCTTAAGGCTGAGACCAAAACAAGGATGTCTACTCCAGGATTTCTGTCAGTAAGGCAAAGTAAGAAGTAAAACTACCTCTAGACATGGGTGACAGAATCCTATAAAAAGAAAATACTAAGAAAGCCACTAAACAACTAAGAACTAAAAATTCAACAAGGCTTCAGGATACAAGATAAATATACAAAAACCAAATGTATTTCTACAACTAGCAATGAACAATCTAAAATAAAATTAAGAAAATAGGGCTGGTGAGATGGCTCAGTGGCTTAAGCGCCTGCCCGGCAAGCACGAGGGCCCGAGTTCGACTCCTGGAACCCACATACGAAAAAGGGGCTGGTGATATCGCTCAGCGGCACGGGCGCCTGCTGGCGCGTGAGGTCCTGAGGTCGACCCCCCGGTACCCACAAAAAAAAAAAAAAAAGAAAGAAAATAGCCAGGTGTAGTGGTGCACACCTGTAATGCCAGCACTCGGGAGGCTGAGGCAGGAGGAGCACCTGGAGTTCAAGGCCAGCCTGAACTACATAACAAGACCCTGTCTCCAAAAAAAAAAAAAAAAAAGGATGTAGCCCAGTGTGAAGGCCCTGTGTTTAATCCCCAGTACCACACATAACACATACACAAAAGTAGGCATTTTGTACCTTAAGTACAAGATGGTGTTGAAAAAAATCTAAAGAGCTACATAAATGGAAAGACATATCATGTTTGATCTAAAAGACTTAAGATGGGGCCGGTGAGATGGCTCAGTGGCTTAAGCGCCTGCCCGGCAAGCGCGAGGGCCTGAGTTCGACTCCCGGAACCCACATACGAAAAAGGGGCCGGTGATGTCGCTCAGCGGCACGGGCGCCTCCTGGCGCGCGAGGTCCTGAGGTCGACCCCCCCGGTACCCACAGAAAAACAAAACAAAACAAAACAAAAAAACTAAAAAAAAAAAAAAGACAAGATGGCAGCAGTATATCCAATGATCTACAGATTCGAACTCATGGTTCAGCGTTGGTCCAGGGAGGACCCTGTAAAATATCTTCTGGAGGAAGAAGGCAAAATTTAGAGCACATGGGAGTCATGTCCTCAGCACACCCGGGAGGCAGAGCTAAATGGGATTTGATGGCCAAACTGTGAAACTACTGACCCACAAACCCTGCTCCATCAGCCCCTTAAAAAACAGGCTGCTAACAGGGCTGATCTGAGAGAGGCCAAAAAGGTGCACAGCCCGGTCCCAGCACCCACAACCATTACTACAGGGAACCAGGAAGACCTTGGTGTAGACAGACCTCCCGGGAAAAAAACAGAGGTGGTGTGGGTTTCAAGGAGACTTACCCAGCGAGCTGATGAGTGCAAAGTTCTCCCGCATCACGTCACGGTACAGGCTCCTCTGGGCTACACTGAGAAGCCCCCATTCCTCCTGGGAGAAATGCAAGGCCACATCCTCGAATACCACCAAGCTCTGCAATGACAAGTTTAGCTGAGATAAGGTCAACAGTGGGCAGAAAACACAACCAGATGTGGACAGACGGACCCTGCAGGCCCTCGACCTGTGTTTCAGGGTCCTGTAGTCGCCCACTGAGTCTCTCTCCCTAAGAGCTCTCGCCCTCCCCCACCACACAACCCCTCGTCCCTCCCTTTTCCCAGATACCTTACCTCGGAGGGACAATGGGGCCCTTGGTGTCCCTGGTGCCTCTGGTGTTGCTACTGGACACTGCCTTCAGCCCAGGCAACACCGGCTGTGACGGACAGACGCCGTCAACTGATGCGCTGAGCCCAGCAGGACCCCGTCCTAGCTCCCGCCTGCCGGGTCCCTCCTTCGCCCCGCGCCTGAGCGCCCTCCCCGCCGGACCGGCACACCGCGCTCACCTGCGCCGCGTCGGCCATGGGGCCTGCGCGCGGGGCGGGTCGCGCCACCCGGCCCGGCCACCGCAGTTAGCGAAGGCCGGACCCCGCGCCTCCGGGAGACTAGCGGCGCCGTTCTGAGCGCGACCCTGAGTCTCGGGCAGTCGGAGTCTTAACGGCGCCTGCAGAGGCGCGGTGGCGAGGCCTCCTCCCGGCCGGGGCGACCTGTGACGCAGTCCCTGGAACCCACCGCCCACAGCTGACAGAACCGCCCTCAGCGCCGGAAGTCCCGCATTGCTCCTATAGCCAGTGCCCAACTTCAATTCCCAGCTGCCCAGGCTGAGTGCTTGGTCGTTGCCAAGGCGACAGGGGATGGACCGCCTAGCTGCAGGAGGACGAGTACGAACTACATTTCCCATAAAGCATCCCACCTCGCGTCCCTACAGACGGGCCAATGACGGCCCAGGAAGCCTGTTCCCGGCCTGGCAGCGCCGGCGGGGGCGGGACTTCCGGTGTTGACTTTGCTCCTTAGCCTTGGACCCACGAGAGTTGTTGATGTCTGGCTCCTGTTCCCCAGTCACGCCCAGGAGCCTCCTCAGGCTCCCGGAGACCCAAGTGGAGAAGGCTTGAGTCGAGGGAGTTCCGCCTCCGTGCCTTAGGCGCGCCCCGGCCGCGGCGAACGTCCCTGGTCCAAGGTTCCACCGGTGAGGTGTCCGTCTGGCTCCGTCAGTGCCTGCCCAGGGCACGTCCCCATCGCGTCATGTCGCCCTTACGCAGCGGGTGCGGCGGGCTTGGAAAGGCCTGTAGTTCTGTGTGCGCTAGACCTGGGGACTTGGTGTTGAGTTTTAAGCCTTAGGGTTGGGGATGGGGTTGATACGAGGTGTCTCTCCTGTCAGTGGGCAGCTTGACTCAGCCCCTCCATTGGGCAATGGAGTTTTTGACATTTTATAGTCCTTAGAGGAACTCATGTCATCCAAAGCACACAGGAGGATGTCAAATCTGCACAGTCAATGACATGGTGATTAGGGTTGGTGCAGCTGCCCACTGGGCACCTGCCCCAGGACTTCTGGTACATAAGCAAAGTTACCTGGTTACCTTCTCCTGTTGTATTTACACCTTGGCATGCTGAGGAGGTGGATCCAGTGCCAGAAAGTGGGGTACACGACAGCCTGCCTCTATACCTCTCATGTCTGAGTACCGTGGTCACCAGCTTTGTCACTTTATCTTCCTGATCCCCTGCTGAACAGTCACCTTCATACCTATTTACTCACACTACTGTTCCCTGCCGTCCTCACCTCTCCCCTCTTACGTTCTGGTTCTAGAACACTGGCCACTCTTGAATATGTCATAGGCTGATACATATCCTTAGTTATTGAAAACGTGTTCCTCTGTGAGGAAGTTTTGTCCCTTCCTGTGCTTGAGGCAGAAGTGTGGAAGATCCACCATGGCCTGAGGCTCAGAGGCTGTGGTTGCTCTGGGTAACAGCCAGCAGGAAGCAGCACCAGTCTGATCCTGGGCAGGATCAGATTGCAGTCCCCACTCACCACTCACAGGCTCCCAGCGTTTGTCTGGCATTCCCTCCTTGGGCCTTTGGTTTCATTGTCCCAACTCAGATTCCCTGGGGACTGCAGGGTCAGGGGATGAAATAATGGGGCCTTATGAAGGAGAGACGAGGTGACTGGTTTCTAGACCTCAGTGGCAGGTTTCCTGGGGCAGGTCCTAGAGACATCCTTTTTTCAGCATTGCTTAGGACTATGCAACCCTTTCTATGAACAGACCTAAATGCTGCTGCTTCAGGATAACTGGGCGTCATCACAACAACCATAGTTCCTCAGGCCGGGCTCCAGGCTCCACATATTATCCTGACATCCAGGCCTCAAGCTTTGTCCCACAGAGATCTTCCAAGGAGATCTTGGAGAGCAATGCAGATGAGGCCAAACTTGAATTTACACCTGTTTCCTACCTTCCTGCTGTTCCCTCTGAAGTCAAGACCCTCACAAAATCCTTCTGGCCATTTAGAATTCCAATAACTTTTCCATGGGATTACAAATATAAACTTCCTGGACTGCGACGAGGACCGGGAAGGGCTCTCTATATGATAGTACATATATCACTGTGGGTAGTGTTTTTAATAGCTGGGTCAAATGGGACCTCCAATCCTAGTTTTTGAGGAATCTCCACACGGATTTCCACAGTGGTTGCACCAGTCGACACTCCCACCAACAGTGGAGAAGGGTTCCTTTTTCCCCACAGCCCCTCCAGCATTTGTTACTGGTTGATTTCTTCATAATAGCCATTCTTTCTGGGGTGAGATGCATCTCAGTGTTGTTTTAATTTGCATCTCTTGAATGACCAGTGATGTTGAACATTTTTTCATATATTTATTTGCTGTTTGTATTTCTTCATCTGAGAAGTGTGTATTCATCTCAGATGCCCATTTTTAGATTGGGTCTTAAAATTTGGGAGGTCTGATTTTCTTTTGAGTTTTTTATATGTTCTCAATAGTAATCCTTTGTCTGATGAACACCTGGCAAACATTTCTTCCCATGTTGTGGGCTGTCTCTTTACTCTGTTGGTAGTTTCTCTTGCTGTGTAAAAGCATTTTTTTTTTTTTTTTTTGGTTGGTACCGGGGGTCAACCTCAGGACCTCACACGCCAACAGGCGCCCATGCCGCTGAGCGATATCACCGGCCCTTTATTCGTATGTGGGTTCCGGGAGTCCAACTCGGGCCCTCGTGCTTGCTAGGCAGGCGCATACGCCGCTGAGCCATCTCACCGGCCCCCTGTAAAAGCTTTTTAATAAGATGAGATCCCAGTTGTTGATTCTTTGTGATAGTTCCTGTGCGACTGGGGTTTTATTCATAGTCTTTGCCTACCCCAGTGTCTTTAAGAGTTTTACCTATTCTATCTTCCAGCAGATTTAATGTTTCTGTTTTAATATTTAATCTTTGATCCATTTCAAATTTAGTTTAGTGCCTGGTGACAGATATGGGTCTAATTTTAATCTCTGGCATGTGCAGAGCCAGTTTTTCCAGCACCATTTATTAAAGAGCCAGCCCTTATTTTTGAGATGACGTCTTGCTACTAGTTCAGGCTGGCCTTGAACTCACGGTGAACCCCCTGCCTCAGCCTCCTGAGTGCTGGAATTATACGTGTGTGCCACAATGCCCAGCTACATATCAGCCTTTCTGTGTTAGAAAATATCTAGTGTCACACGTGTGGAGGTTTCAATGAAGACTTTCTGTATGGTGGCACTCCTATCACCTTTCATGTGAACCTTCTGGTGCTGATGGAGGCAGGAGATCCTGCTGTAGATTTTCTACACTCACTGCACTCATTAAGGCCCTACTCCTGTACGGGCTTTCTGGTACTGATTAGGTTGGAGTTGTAGCTAAAGAATTTCTCACATTCCATGTACCTGTAAGGCTTTTCTGCAGTGTGAATTTTCCAGTGCTCAATGACGGTAGATGCAAGGCTGAAGGCTTTGTCATGCTGCACTCATAAGGCCTCTCCCCAGTGTATATTCTTCTCTGGGACTGGACAAATGTGGATTTGTGGGAGAACATTTTCCCACACTCACTGCACCTGTAACATTTCAGTTTTTTGTGAACCTTCCAGTCATGCTCAGTTTAGACAGAAAACAGAAGGCCTGGCTGGGCGTGGTGTTGCATGCCTATAATCCCAACACACAGGAGGTTGAGGCAAGAGGATTGCTGTGAGCTCGAGGCCAGCCTGGGCTACATAGTAAGTTCAGGGCCAGCCTGAACTGCATAAAGAGATACTGTCACAAACAAACAAACAAGCAAAAGAAAACTGAAGGCCTCCCCACACTCCCTGTATGTGTGTGATCCTTCTCCATCATAAAGCTTTCTCTGAGCCTGGCAAGCACGAGGTCCTGAGTTCAACTCCCAGAACCCACATAAAGGAAAAAAAGGGCCGGTGATATTGCTCAGTGGCACAAGCGCTTGCTGCCAAGCATGAGGTCCTGAGGTCGACTCCTGGTACCCACACTAAAAAAAAAAAAAAATTCTCTGCGTAGGAAGAGCTGCTTTCTCCTTGAGGGCATTTCCACCTTCTAAGCATGGACAGGGTCTCCCTCTGTTGTGGGACCTCAGGCGGCACTGGTGAGCAAGGCTGTTCAGGAAGGCCCTCCCACACTTGCCAGTGTGACCTGCTTGGTGCTGCCTGAGGGCAGAGTCATGAGGGGCAGTGTCCTGGGTGTTGGTCCTCAGTTTCCCCTTGCCATGGGCAGCCTGCTGCTGGGTAGGCCCCTGCTGGCCAGGAAGCCCTCACCACACTCCCCACACACAAAAGGCTACTCTGATGGGGGGCAGCTCTTCACCTGATCAGGAGGGTCCACACCATCTCCTGTTCCACACAGACAAGCTGGAAACAGAGGCATCAGGTAATAGACTGAGGCAGAGGAGTGGTGCCTTCATCACAAATGCACTTCCAGAAAGGACTTCATGCAGCTGTTGGAAGGAGGAGTATAAGAGCTGCCCTGCAGGATGGGCCCAGACAGAATGCAGGGGCCCTCATGAGGGAGGAGGCTACAAATGGGGGCAAAACAGGGTAGAGAGGGACTCAGCTGGCCCCTCTGCTGAGGGCCTTCATGAGGTACCAGCTGCTGGTGATGGCCAGGTACTGTGAAGATGTATGTGTCCAGTCCCATGACAAAAGTTCTGACTGTAACAGCAGGTGGCATTCAGGTATGACATCTCACACAAGAACATGTGACAGTGGGTGCCAGTCCTACATCAAGCTTGCTGGACAGGCAGGCACTGGTTATTGCCTCAGTCTCAGCTCCTAATTCACCATTTTGCTTTGTGCAAACAGACCTGGGCTCTGCAGACATCCTTTGCCAGTGCATAAAGCCAAACTTTGTCAGTAGTGTGCACTGGAAGGAAAGTGAGGTGGACAAGGCTTTGCTTGCTGCTTCCATGCACTTGTGAGCTGGCTTCTGCCATCAGGGCAAACCCTTGAGCACCAGCCCTTATGCCCATTGCTCCAATCCCATGATTTAGTTAATAATTCTTTACATTAGACTTTCCTTGCTCAAGTCACTATGTGCATCTCTCTGTAGTCTGTACCCACATTAATACAGAACTGGTGCTGGCAGCAACAGGCCATAAAAGTAGAATTTGAGGACTGGCTTAGTTGAGCCTTTGGGGCTGAGCACAATGCTGAGTTCTTGCTGGTGGGAAACAGGGTGACAGTGTCCCATGGCACCCATTAGCTTTGGTTAAAGAGGCTGTCATCGCAACAGACTGACAAAATGCTAAATGAAGCAAGCATCTTAGGAGCCAACTTGGCTTTTACGAGGGGTGTGAGGTCTGTGAGGACCCTGGGATGGGATGGTCAGTCAAGCCCACTGCACCCTTACAGAAAGAACGTAATGCACTCAGGTTCCTGAACTCTCAATTCAACCCACAGTCTGAGAAACACAGAACTTCCATGACAACTCTAGAAGAAAATCTCATTTTTTATAGCCATGGGGCTGATGTTGCTAAAAGTCAAATACAAAATTCAACTTGTGCAGGAGACTGATTTACATCAGCTGAAATCGCAGTCCTGCTGTTAAGTCTTGCTAAGTTCCTCATGTGAACATTAGAGCACTGTCTGGTAAAGAGTGGGAGAGTTTAAAAAAAAAAACAAAACAGAGTGAGAGTAAAACTCAGAGTAAGAATATCTGGTTTGAGCCAGACAAAAACAAATCCCAGGTCATTTGGAGCCTCTCTTACCATCAGAAATAGCTTGCACTGTGGAGACAACCCATTCTCTGCTTCAAAACCTGTAATAACCTCACGGGGGACAGGTGCCCATTCTACATAAGACCCAACATGACCTTCTGAATAGCTGCTAGACTCACAACCAGGTTGAACTTCAGCCCGTTACATGGGGGTAGTTCCGGATCATGCCTCAGGAGAAAATGCCTTCCATGTGAAAGAATTTCAACACTTTCCAAAATACAGCTGGGCATAGTGGCACACACCTGTAATTCCAGCACTCTGGGAGGCTAAGGCAAGAGGATCACAAACTTGAACTCACCCTGAGCAACTAAGCAATACCCTGTCTCAAAAAAAAAAAAAAAAAAAACCTAGCTCAGTGCAGGCTCTCCTGGTTCAGTTCCCATTACTAAAACAAGGACAACAACAAAAAGAACCCCAGGGAACATGTGTGGGAGTGTGGGGGCGTGGCCAAGGACTCTAAGTCAAGGATGGTAAAATATAACAAACTGGGTTGAAACTGTTGATGTTTTAGCTCAAGCAGCTGAGGATAGCTTAGCAAGTGAGACCTGAACTCAGTGGGGCCAGATGTCGATGAGTTGGAGTCGCAGCACTTCCCTGGGCCAGTGTGTCGGACTGGATTTATCATGATACCTGCA
The DNA here is from genome assembly GCA_028451465.1 of Erethizon dorsatum. Classification (NCBI taxonomy): domain Eukaryota; kingdom Metazoa; phylum Chordata; class Mammalia; order Rodentia; family Erethizontidae; genus Erethizon; species Erethizon dorsatum. The sequence goes on along the minus strand of CM051834.1, from coordinate 116,156,719 downwards.
TTCCTTTGCTGAATAGTGATGCCTATGCTGTAACCCCCAGAGCCTGTGAATGTTATTTGATATGGAAAAAATGATTTGGGAGGTGCAATTACAGTTCCTAATTGTATTCTGGATTATTCAGGTGGGCATACCCTGACCACATGGGCCTGTAAAGGAGATGAGCCAGATGCTGTGGTGTAGGCCTATAGTCTCAGCTAGTAGGGAGCCTGAAGCAGGACTGCACCACAAGATGAACTGCAAATTAGTGCCAGGATCAGAGATCTGAAAGAAGTAGAGGTGGTAGTATTTGCCACATTCCCATTTAACGCACTAGTTCAGCCTGTGCGGAAGTTAGACTGGCTGTGGAGAATGACCAGGGACCATAGTTAATTTAATCCAGTGGTGACTGCAATTATGGCTACTGTTCCTGAAGTAGTGTCCTCCCTGAAACAAAGTCGCACACCCCCTGGTGCATGGCATGCAGCCACTGAACTGGTTGGTGCCTTTTCTCTACACTGTTTCCAAAGGATCACCAGGAACCACTTGCTTTTACCTGGCCAGACCACCAGGACCCTTCACATGGCTGTCTCAGAACTCTGTCATTCTGCTCTCTGCCACAGTACAGTTCACAGAGACCTTGATCATCTTAACATTCCAGAAACATCACATTGATTCATTTTATGGATGACATTATGCTGAGTGGATCTGATGAGCAAGAAGTAGCAAATATTTCAGATACCTTGGTAAGGGTGGGACAGGAAATCTACAGAAATTCAGGGGCCTGACACCTCAGTGAAGTCCTTGGGGATTCAGCAGCAATCACACCAAAGAGGCCCAACACTTGGTAGGCCATTTTGGCTTCTGTAGCCAATGCCTATCATGTGTGAATCTACTAATTTTAACTACATACAGTGGTACCTTGGTTCACAAACTCAATTCTCTTCATGATTCTGTTCACAAACTAAACTGGACAGGAACCAAGTCAAATTTCCCCATAAGGTCAACACCGAACCTAACCATTGAATTTTTTGTTTGTTTGTTTGTTTTTTGAGACACGGTCTTTCTATGTAGTCCAGGCTGATCCTGAACTCACTATGTAGCCAAGCTGGCCTCGAACTCACAGCAATCCTCCTGCCTCAGCTTCCTGAGTGCTGAGATTACAGGCGTGTGCCACCACAACCAGCTCCTAACCACTGAATTTGATTTGGTTCTCGTCCAACTCGCTTGGCGACCAGAATCATGGAAAGAATCAAATTCGTGAACTTTGGTACCACTATATTGCTAAATCAGCCATCAAGCCTCCTATTTTGGGTGGAACCAGAAAGAAGGCCCCGTGACAGGTTCAGGTTGCAGTATAGGCTGCTCTACCACCTGAGCTTATAATTCAGCAGAAATAATGACATGAAATCTTTGTGAGAAATCAGGAAACTGTATGCAGCCTCTGGCAAGCAGCAAAGAATCACAGCCCAGAAAAAGCGCAACTCTACACAGACCTTCTGCAGATAACTATTCTACTTTGCAGAGAGTTTCTACCTTACTACTGGGCCTCTGGCAGAGGATAAATGCCTAACCAAGAGCTATCAGGTGACCCTGTGACCTGAATGTGTAGCCACTGGACACCAGTTGACCCTCATGAACTAGGTACTGACTGTACCACACAGCCATGAGTCAGCTAACATGGGTGGCAAATCTAACATGTGAAAATGGCATATTACAGATAGGCTTGCCGTAGCACATGGCAGGCCCTGAATAAAGACTTGTATAGGAGCTGGGCACAATGGCTCACACCTGAAATCCCAGCTATTCAGAAACCTGAGATAAGGGGATCAAATTTGAGGCAAGCTGGGCAACTAAGAGAAACACTGTCTCAAAAATAAAATTTTAGCTTTTTTTTTTTGGAGGCAGGGTCTCACTGTGTAGTACAGGCAGGCCTTGAACTTGCTGTGTAGTCCAGGCTGACCTAAAAAAAAAAATTTAAAATTAAAAAATTTTTAAAAATTAAAAAAAATAAAAAGGGCTAGGGATGCATCTCAGTGGTAAAACACTTGCCTATTGTGAGTGATACCCTGGGCTCAATCCCCAGGACTAAAAGGAGGAAAAAAAAAAAAGATTTGTGGAGGAAGAAGGCAACCTAAAAGCACAAGGAGCCATGGCTCTAATCAAGGTGGGATAGACTGAAACTGGCTGGATCGGTTGAGCACACTGCAAAAGACCTGGCCCCCAAACTTGACCCTGTGAAGGCAACAGCAGCAGGGACTGCTCACAGCACTGCTTACAGGGAGGCAAGGCAGTCCCAGCATCCACATCAACCACAGGGATCCTGGAAAGGAAGTAACCCCTGTGGTCCAGGTTTGGAATGAATACAACTTCCCATGCAGAAGAGGCAGAGGGAGCTGGTGTGCTGCAGGGGTGTATGAGGACTTACCCAGTGAGCTGATGAGCTCAGAGTTCTCCAGCATCACATGTGGGTACAGGTGCCTCTGGGCCACATTAAGGAGCCTCCACTCTTCCTAGGGGAAATGTACAGCCACATCCCAGATGTCACCAGCCCCTGCAACGATAGGTTCAGCTGACCCTTAGGGTTAACAAATAAGCAGAAAACCAAAGTGTGGACACATGGACACCTCCAGGGTCTTGACAGAAAAGGATCCTATCACATCTCCCACTTACGTCTTAAGTTCTCTAGAGGGCAAACCTCTCCCGTACATCCTGGTAACACCTTGAATTGGTGCCTCTCTTCCTGGTTTACTACTGGAAACTATGTCCAGCCCACAGCAAAAATAAACAGGTGACCAAATGGTCCCCACCCTCTCCTGCCAGCCAACTGCCTTTGTCCTGTGCCTGACCAATTACGTATCTCAAGTGCAACCAAACCTATACTATCCTTTCTCCTTAGGCCCCAAGTACCTGGCCCCATCGTCCGCTTGTCTACCTGCCTTTTAGGAACATAACTCCTTGTACTCTGGATGTTCAAAACTCCACAGTCCCCAGTACAACCTCAGCAGTTACCACCACAGGCATCTTCCTGGGCTCCCTACATGCTACTCTGCACACCGTGTCCCAAAATTATCTGGCATAAGCACGTAGGCTCCCATCCTGCCTACACCTTCAATGGCCCCCATTGCCAAGGGCATCCCGTAGCGTAGCACTGAACACTCCCCACTTGCTCCTGTTCCTAGTTTCAAGTCACCTGGAACCGCACACAGACCTCTGAGGCTCCAGGGCCGCCTCTATCTTTGCATTTGCTGTCCCCTCACCTGTCACAACCTTCCTCTCTCGTCTTGAGGCACACTGAGAACCCAGCTCACTGGCAGACACCCTGGACCTGGGTCCCTGCCTGTCTCCTAGGAACTTTATCTGCCACTGTGTGATACTGCAACCCTAAACGAAAATCAGCCCCAGGCCCCAAGGAGGGCAGGATGAGCTCTTCCTCCATCGCGGCCAGGCTCCGTCCCAGGTCAGCAGGCCCTCGGGAGCTTTGGGTCCCCGCCTTGCACTCCGGGCCGCCACTCCCCATATGTGGGATACCTCGCAACTGGCCCGCCAAACCCAGCTCTGGAGCCTCCTCTCCAGCCGCAGGGCGAGCCCCGCTGCAGCGAGGACGCACAGCAGCCCCATGGGCGAGGCGCGGGAACTTGGCGGCCGGGCCCTCAGCCACCGGGGGCCGCCGGGCCTCAGCCCGCGCGCCCCACACCAGCGCCGGCAGGTCCGAAGCCAGCTCCCGTCCGCCAGAACTGCACCGGGCCCAGGGCGCCGCCTCCGGGGAGCTTGAGGCCGCACGGGAGCAGGGTTCCGGTGCGCATCCCGCCACAAAGGCCGCAGCTCGAACAAGCACGCAGAAAACCGCCCTGGGGCCGTCCCGCCGCGGCCCTAACACTAGCGTGGCCTCGGGGAACGCCGGGCGGGAACTACATTACCCAGAAGCCCGGTCGCAGCGGCGCGCCGGCGCTGGCCAGTGGCGGCCCGAGAGAGGGCGCTTTCCGCCGCCGGTGGGCCGGGACTTCCGGCGTCGCCCTTCCCCAGTTCCTACCAGCGAGGTAGCAGGGTGGAGGAGGCGGGTTCCGCCTCTGCGTCTTTGAATGTTCTGTGCCCGCGACGGCTGCCGCTGCCCGAGGTGCGGTGTCCACGGCTGTTGAGGGGCGACCGCATGGGGCCTTCGGGTCGCTCCGCGCAGAAGTGCCCGCCCAGGCCTTCCTCCGGCAAGCCGGTCTGTACTCGCGGACGCCCCATATTCTGCCCGCTTGGCTTAGTTTCCGCTCAACGCAACGGGAGACCTACGTCCAGGAAAGCGACGCGGAGCTGAGTGAGCAGCCCGGGACCAGCAGCCAGGGAAACACCGAGGAGGTGTCTGGAGAGAGTAACAGGTGGAGGTGGTCCTGATGGAACCGCACGAACAGCGCTTAATGCTCGCAGTAATGAGGTGTGGCCGCAAGCACAGCTCACCAGGCCCAGGCCCGGTTAGGGTATTTGTTATAAGACTGAAACATCAGTACCCACCTAACCGAGATTACTCGGTCTCCAGTTGGTCCAGAGATCAAACTGATACAATGTGGCCTGAAGTTCCCTCCATAAGTCACATTGTTAGCCTGGACTGCGGGATATGGTGAACCAAGGCTCCTGGTACACAGGAAACCCTGTATGTAGACAGGATATTCCAAGGATTCGGAAACATCTTTTGGAGGAGGCAAAGGGCCATCTCTCTTTGGAATGGGTAAAGTCTGGCCAGTCCAAGCCTGCTGAGTCAGCCCCTCACTGCACACTTTTTGTGGCTGACTGCAGTAGCTGGCTCATCCAGCGGTGTAGTCGCAGTCTGCTGTGACTCAGGCTGTAGGACAGGGAAGTTCCTGGCATGGGCCTTCTGCTGCAGAAACAGATAAGCTACGTTGGCCCCTCAGCCAGTGCCAGTTGGTACCAGGCAGGTAGGTAAGGGCCCTCCTGGGTCTTCAGCTCCACTGAAGCAGTAACTTTTGTGCTTGTAAGTGAAGTTTTATAACCTCCTGTTCCCATAACATAGTGTTATGTCCGAGCAGGGCCACCAAGATATAAAATTGTCACAGCTTGATAAACTGCCTTTGTTCTTCTTCTGCTCACCCACAAGTTCCATGCCAAAGACCAACCCCCTTGACCAAATGTGTAAAAGCTGGAACCACTCCTTTGTCCTTTGCTCAGCCATTTTAGATTTATCTGCTGAGCCTGTGTACACCTAAAAAAAAATCCTCCTGTTTCCCATTTGGTCTCTTTTGTCTCTGAAATCCTGCAACAGCACAACCAGTTGTCTGTTCAGATCCTTGTTTCCTGACCTGTTTGGCAGTTGGCTGGCCGGTGCCTGGTACATGTGCCACCCTTCTAGGACTCCCCTACTGGTGACCTAGAGACCCACAGATGGCTGCAGGAAAGGTTCTCAGTCCAATTCCACCATGATTCATGGGGACAAGAGTCCTAGGAAAGAGAGCTGAGTCCTGGAAGAGAGGAGTCCTGTTTTGTTCGTTCGTTTTTTCCTTTGGTTGGTTTATTTTGTTTTGGTTTGGTTTGGTTTGGTTTTTTTGAAACAGAATCTCACTATCCAGTCCAGACTGGCCTTGAACTTACTCTGTAGCCTAGGCTGGTCTCAAACGCACGGCACTCCTCTGCCTCAGCCTCGTTTTGTTTCTTTGAGAGGTGTCTTGCTGAGTTGCCCAGGCTAGACTTAAACTTATGGTTCTCCTGCTTCAGCCTCTCAGAGCTCTAGGATTATAGGTGTACACCGTCACACCCAGCTAGGAGCCAGCTGTTACAATGGAACCACCCTGTACCACTCCCCAGGGCTCCATTCCTCCTTCCACCCTCCCCTTTTGGGGTCCTGGAGATAAGTAAGAATGAAGCCGCAATCATTTTTCCATCCCTTTCTCTTCTTCAGCTCTGATGCTGTCCCACTTGCTGCCACTGCAGTTGGCACTGGCATCTCCCTTGTCCCCCAACATGCACAGAGGTTGACAGGGTTATTCCCTAGGGATTCAGGCTGGTCCAGAAGGCTTGGGCGTTGTCATGAGGAAGCGGGCCCAAGGGAGCTGCTCAGCTGAAGAAAATGGAACCCTGCAGTTAGCTATACCTTTAGATGGTCCCAGTACATCTCATTTCCTGGTGTCATATTCTCAAATAGTCCACTCCCATAATACCATACAGGGTTCCCAGTACCACAGTGGGAAGATGATGCAGGGTGACTGTGAAATTAGGTCACAAAAGGCATTGTGGCGGGCATGTGGCGCACGCCTGTAATCCCGGCGCTCTGGAGGTTGAGGCAGGAGGATCGCTGCAAGTTTGATGCCAGCCTGGGCCACATAGCAAAACTGTCTCAACAAAACAAAACAAAACAAAACATTTCTCTCTTGCTCATGCTCTCCCTGTGTCTGTGTCTGTGTGTGTGTGTCTCTCTCTCTCTCTCTCTCTCTCTCTGTCTCTCTCTCCAGGTTCTCACTGTGTGCTTCCAAGGGAGGGGTTTGTGAGAAATTTAACCTAAGGAACTGCTGCCTACAAAGAGATGATGAGGGAAATATGGGGGCCCCAGGGAACTGTTTGGGGGCTTGTTTTCAACTCTTGGGGGATTCAGAACCCTCAAAGGTATTACACTCCTGATTTGGGGAACCTGTTTGATCCTGCCTTGCCTGGCTCCCTCAGTTATTCGTTGTGTCTCCAGCCTCATTGAGACAGTGGTTGAAAGAAAAATGACTGCACACTTGATGACCTTATGGAAATATAAACCTCTAAGCTAGAATGATGCTCTTTCACCCAAAATAGGATGGAGTCCGAGCATCAAAGCAGGGAATCTGGTAGGGCCCCTCCTGACTTGTCCGGGCAGGAACTTTTTACAATGTAGTGATATCAGCCTTTGTGTGTGCATGTGTGCTTGTGATATAACTCTGTAACATAAATCATACCCACCCAGACTAGAATGTTAATGTCTACCCAACCATATAAGGGAGACAGAGAACACAAAAACTGTATAAAGGGGTGCAACTACGCCATGTTTCACACTCAGCCTTTGGATACAAATCCGCTGAGTCAGTGCCCAGGCAAATAAAGCTGCTTCCTGGGGAAATGTCCTTGTGTTTTGTCTCTACACAAAAATACCGCCCGCAGCAGTAACACATAGTTAGTACTGATTTTTGTACTTGTATAAAAGTGATCATACACATCTCAATAGATGCAGAGAAAGCTTTTGACAAAGTCCAGCACCTTTTCATGATAAAAACCCTATAGAAAATTGGAATAGATGGGTCTTTATCTCAATCTGATAAAAGCTATCAATGACAAACCAATAGCCAATATTATACTAAATGGACAAAAACTGAAAGCCTTCCCTCTAAAATCAGGAACAAGACAAGGATGTCCACTGTCCCCACTCTTATTCAACATAGTTCTGGAAACTTTAGCCAGAGCAATTAGACAAGAGAAAGAAATAAAAGGAATAATGATTGGAAAGGAAGAAGTTAAAATACCACTATTTGCAGATGACATGATACTCTGCACAGAAGACCCCAAAAACTCCACTAAAAAATTGCTAGATTTAATAAGCAAATTCAGTAGTGTAGCTGGATACAAAGTCAACACTCAAAAATCAATAGCCTTTCTGTACACAAATAAACTTACTGAAAGAGAAATTAGGGAAACAATACCTTTCACAATAACATCCACAAAAAATGAAATACCTAGGAATCAACCTCACAAAGGATGTAAGACACCTCTATACTGAAAACTACAGTACTCTGAAAAAGATTAAAGAGGATATCAGAAAATGGAAAGATATCCCTTGTTCCTGGATAGGAAGAACCAATATAGTGAAAATGGCCATACTTCCAAAATTGTTATACAGATTTAATGCAATTCCAATCAAAACTCCAACAGCATATCTCACAGAATTAGAAAAAACAATCCTAAAATTCATTTGGAATCAGAAAAGACCTAGAATAGCAAAGGCAATTTTGGGCAACAAAGGCAAGGCAGGGGGCATCACAATCCCCTACTTGAAATTATACTATAAAGCTACTGTGGTAAAAACAGTGTAGCACTGGCAAAAAAAAACAGACCTGAAGATCAATGGAACAGATTAGAAGATGCTGAAACAGGCCGGTGAGACGGCTCAGCGGCTTAAGCGCCTGCCTTGCAAGCGCGAAGGCCCGAGTTCGACTCCTGGATCCCACATACGAAAAAGGGGCCGGTGATATCGCTCAGCGGCATGGGCGCCTGCTGGCGCGCGAGGTCCTGAGGTCGAGCCCCCGGTACCCACAAAAAAAAAAAAAAAAGAAGATGCTGAAACAACCCCAGACATACTAAGCCACCTTATCTTTGACAAAGGTGCCAAACACATTCACTGGAAGAAAGATAGCCTCTTTAATAAATGGTGCTGGAAAAACTGGCTCTACACATGCTGAAGATTAAAACTAGACCCATATCTTTCACCATGCACTAAACTAAATTCAAAATGGATCAGAGATCTAAATATTAAAACAGAAACATTAAATCTGCTGGAAGGTAGGATAGGTAAAACCCTTGAAGACATTGGTGTAGGCAAACACTTTATGAATAAAACCCCCATCGCACAGGAAGTATCACAAAGAATCAACAACTGGGATCTAATTTTATTAAAAAGCTTTTGCACAGCAAGAGAAACTACCAACAGAGTGAAGAGACAACCCACAACGTGGGAAAAAATGTTTGCCAGCTGTTCCTCAGACAAAGGATTACTATCGAGAACATATAACTAACTCAAAAAAATCAGACCTCCCAAATTTAAAGACCCACTCCAAAAATGGGCATCTGAGATGAATACACATTTCTCAGATGAAGAAATACAAATGGCAAATAAATATACAAAAAAATGTGCAACATCACTAGTCATTCGAGAGATGCAAATTAAAACAACACTGAGATTCCATCTCACCCCAGAAAGAATGGCTACTATAAAGAAATCAACTAATAACAAATGCTGGAGGGGCTGTGGGGAAAAAGGAACCCTTCTTCACTGTTGGTGGGAGTGTCGACTGGTGCAGCCACTGTGGAAGTCAGTGTGGAGATTCCTCAGAAAACTAGGACTGGAGATCCCATTTGACCCAGCTATTCCCCTTCTGAGTATCTTCCCAGAAGAGTTAAAAACATCGTACCACAGCGATATATGTGCACCCGTGTTTATAGCAGCACAATTTGTAATAGCTAGATCTTGGAAACAACCCAAATGCCCATCAACTGAGGAATGGATAAAAAAGATGTGGTCTTTTTATACAATGGAGTACTATTCAGCCATAAAGAAGGATAAACCGGAGACTTTTACAGGTAAATGGATGCAACTCGAGAAAATACTCATAAGTGAAATAAACCGGACGCACATGTGTAAGCATCGTATTGTCTCTCTAGTATGAGAAACTGAAAGAGTAAATAAGATCCAAAATGTACAATAGACATGGTGAATCAAAAAGAAACTGGTCAGGGGGCCAGTGAGAAGGCTCAGCGGCTTAAGCGCCTGCCCGGCAAGTGTGAGGGCCCGAGTTCGACTCCCGGAACCCACATAAGAAAAAGGGGCCGGTGATATCACTCAGCGGCACGGGCGCCTGCTGGTGCACGAGGTCCTGAGGTCGACCCCCCGGTACCCACCAAAAAAAAAAAAAAAAGAAAAAGAAAAAAGAAACTGGTCAAAAGAAAAGAGAGACTGGGATGGGGGAATAGGGAAAAGAAAGAAGGGAAAGGAAAAAAATTGTATTTATATATAAGATGGTTAAGATAGATACACTACTAATTTTACTTAGTTCATTGAAGAGTAAGGTTTGTGCCAATAATGTTTGGACAATTGAATGCTAATATCTGGTATCTTGAATAACTAACTTAAAGATAACAATACGTAATGCATTAACCATTGTTACCCTCCTATTATGTTGTTTTGAAAATGTGTTCTTTTTTGATTTGTTTTGTTTTTTCTTCTCTTTAAAATAAAAAAAAAGCGATCATACAATTTGTATCTTATTTCAAGACTTTACTTAGGACATTGATTTCTGATGCTGTGTGCAGATAAAAATCAGCTATTCTCAGCGTTGTGTAATATTCCATTTGTAAATTTACCACAATTTGTAAACCGATTGTATTGTTGATAGGTATTTGAATACGTAGGTCTTAGATTTAATATATTAAAAATAGTATGGCTATAAACATTCTGTTAATACCTTTTGGTAAATATTGTATATATGTTTAAGTGGAATTTCTGATGCATAATATATGAATATAGTCAGATTTAGAGTATACGGTACTGTAAAATAGAAAATGATACAATAAATACTCTCATCAGGGGAAAAAAAAAAAAAAAGAAAAGGAAGCATCTTTTCCCAAGGAGGGGAATGCAGATCCCAGTTGACTCCTGGGAGCCGCAGCCCACTCGGGTCCCCACTCTTACCCGTATATCTACCTGTACTGAAATCTGATAGAATTAAAATGTAATCATAGCCACCCCTGAGAGGACTGGCCCTAAACATATAATCCCAGTTACTAGGGAGGCTGAGGCCAGAAGATCTCAAGTTTGAGGCCAGCCTGAGCAATTTAGTTACTTAGGCAAGATTCTGTCAATGAATAAATAAATAAGAAAGAGTGGGGCTGTAGCTCAGTGTAAGCCCTAGATCAAATCCCCAGGACAAAAACAATTAAATCATAGCTTCATAATCTGTCTTTTTTTTTTTTTTTAATTGAGACAGGGTTTCCCTATGCAGTTTAGGCTGGCTTTGAACTCACTATGTAGCCCAGGCTGGCCCTGAACTCACGACAACCCTCCTGCCTCAGCCTCCCAAATGCTGGGATTACAGGCATGCGCCACCAAGCCCGGCTTTCAGGTTGTATTAACTATACAGTCTAAATTCAAAGATAATTTACTCCACCGCACTCAGGTGAGGGCGGCTGTTGTCTGGATCCTTTGCTCTTGTTCATTTCTGCCACTCCCTTCCGCCTCTGGAAGTCCCGCCCCTCACACCTCATTTCTACCTCCTCTATGCTGCTAGCTGCCAAGACTGTGGCCTGCGCTAGGGTGCCATGCAATCATCATAGCAACACCACCCTCCACGCTGGACCTTGTGGCACTAGGAAAGCAGGTTGCATCTCCATAGAAACTCCCATGTCAAGGTTCTGATTGGCCACTAATTCGAGCAGTCATCCCTGTTCCTGTTATCACACCTGGTGTAACAACGTAACAACTTGGTGTAACAAAAATGGGACCAGTTGTTATAGCAACACCAGTGCCACCTTCCGAGCCCAAAATCCAGTCTCCAATTGGTTCACAACACTTAGAAACCCTTCGCTCTCTGGGTGTGACCCACTGGTGGTGGGAACCAGAGGGAAGACCTAGAGTCCAGGAGGTACCTGAGAACTACGGTGGAGGGAGCGCAAAGCGAGGCTGCAGGGTGTGCAACTGAAGTGCGAAAGCTCCCTGGACGCGGATTTGAATCCACGCCCTGCCCTGCTGGTCAGCCTGTTCCCATTGGTCAGTCTGGACATTGCTGCTCCTTAGGTCCAGCGAGGCTCCCTTCTGGCCTCTAGTTCCTTGCCCTGGCACAAGAGGATGCCCCAAAAGCCAGGGCCCTCGTAAGAAAAGGCTGGCGGTGTCGACTGGTACAGCCACTGTGGAAGTCAGTGTGGAGATTCCTCAGAAAACTAGGGTTGGAGGTCCCATTTGACCCAGCTATTCCCCTTCTGGGCATCTTCCCAGAAGAATTAAAAACATCGTACCACAGCGATATATGTGCACCCATGTTTATAGCAGCACAATTTGTAATAGCCAGATCTTGGAAACAACCCAAATGCCCATCAACTGAGGAATGGATAAGAAAGATGTGGTATTTTTATACAATGGAGTACTATTCAGCCATAAAGAAGGATAAACTGGAGACTTTTATAGGTAAATGGATGCAACTCGAGAAAATACTCATAAGTGAAATAAACCGGACACACATGTGTAAGCATCGTATTGTCTCTCTAGTATGAGAAACTGAAAGAGTAAATAAGATCCAAAATGTACAATAGATATGGTGAATCAAAAAGAAACTGGTCAAAAGGAAAGAGAGACTGGAATAGGGAAAAGAAAGAAGGGAAAGGGAAAAAAATTGTATATATATATATATATATATATAAGATGGTTAAGATAGATACACTACCATTTTTACTTAGTTCATTGAAGAGTAAGGTTTGTGCCAATAATGTTTGGACAATTGAATGCTAATGTCTGGTGTCCTGAATAACTAACTTAAAGATAGTAATACGTAATGTATTAACCATTGTTACCCTCCTATTATGTTGTTTTGAAAATTTGTTCTTCTTTTGATTTGTTTTGTTTTTTTTTCTTCTCTTTAAAAAAAAAAAAAAAGAAAAGGCTGGCGGGATCCCATGGAATGGATCCCCCCATCCTGATTCCAGGGTGCCCTGTGCTCCCCTAGTACACAAAAGGTGCACCATAAATACTTGTAGACAAATGACTTCTGAGAAAGCAGCAGTTTATTGTTGCCCATGTTCAGAAAGCAGAACCAACCCTTGACTATACAGGACCTCAGGCACCTGAGCCAGACACTGAGGCTGCCCCCCACCCCCCCGCCTGGGAGGGGCAATAAGCCTGGGGCCTAGTGTGAAGGTCAGGGTACCAGTGGGAAGGGGGAGGATGCAACTCTGAAGCCCAGGAGAGGATGGAAGGGGAACCTCATGGTTCTGTGCTGCGGGTTTCCCGCAGCCCTTGTGGGGCAGGGAGGCTATGAGGTAGTAATCTGCAGAGACACTCCATTGTCATCAGCCTCCTTTCAGGGAAGGACAGAATGAGGCCACAGGCTCCCACATGGGAGGGTGGAGAAGCCACAGTACCTCCTAGGAGGCAGTAAGGGAGGATGCTGTGCCTGAGGGTGGTCCAGGAAGGCAGCCTGGAGGAGGGAAACCTTGGATCTGTACCCTCAACCACACCTAGGAGCTGGCATTTCAGCAGGTGGCATGGCTTCCACAAAGGCAAATGGACCTGGTGAGGCCAATTGGTAGCTGCAGGTGGTAGCTTGCTAAATCCCTAAGTTCAAACCCTGCCAGGGCAGCTTAGGACTTAGCAAGAGCTTGTCTCGAAAAATAAAAAAGGGCTGGGGGTTGTAGCTCTGTGCAAAGGCCCTGGGTTCAATCCCCAGTACTGGAGGGCAGAAGATGTGTAAGATAATAAATGTGTGTTATTCCTAGGCTTTGAGTCAGGGGTAATTTTTAACAGTAGACAGAGAAAGCTAACAGGTTACCACCTGCAGACCGAGTTGCCCTACTGTGAGGCTGGGCTATAGCTTCCTTGTGACCCAGTTAAGTGCTGCTGGCAACAGGTGTGGCCAAGAACTGGTCCAGAAAGACACGTCCTGGGACTCCTGACGTTCCTCTGGCTGCCACCAGGAAGCAGCTTGCACCTAAATAGGTCTGTAGACATGCCTGGGCCCAGGCATTCCCAAGCTGCCTGTCAGCCACCCGAGATGCTGTCATGCCCTGGTCAGTAACCCATCGAGCACCCACTGCATGCTGTGGTGGGGACACACAACACATGTAAACAAATCAGACAGGAGCCTCCAGCTGCATAAAGTCTAAGTTTTTGGAAAATGCCAGGAAGGTTTATGGGAGAGGGCAGGAGATGGAGAGCCCCCTTCCCTGCTGGCTGCTGTGCACTGGGGAGGCTGAGACAAGAAGAGATAGGCTAGGCAGGGCTGATGGAGCCCTGCAGAAGAAACAGCAATCACTGGGGAAAATGGGGCTTTAGCAGCAGGCAGACAGGCCAGGATCTCTCCAGCTAGCTAGGAAGTTCGGCTACTGAGAGGGTCTGGAAGCCAGGATGCAGCGGGGAAGTGGAGGTTCCTACAGCAGTTTGGACTTGGGCCCAGGGTGAACCCAGGGCCCTCCCCACGCCCCGGGCAGGTCACCTCTGCCCCTTGAAGCCTGATTTCCAGCCAGGTGTGCAGGCGACAGCTGTGTACCTAGGCCCCGCCTGCAAGCAGTACACATCGAAGTTCAACTGGCTGTGGGGCCGTTGTCTTTGCATGACCAGGGATTAGTAGCCCGAAGAACAAGTGGCCCAGGACCTTCAAATGTGCAGGTTGATGCTCCCCAGGGCTCTGTGACAATGATGCGTGCTCCAGTAGTCAGTGCACTTCCAAGGTCGGGCTGGGCACCCTTAGCTTGATGGCCACAGGAACTGGAGTCTGAGGGGGTGATCCAGGTGGTCCCATGGGACCAAGGGTATTCCTGGAAGGCCCCCAGGTGATGACTGCTGTTTCTCCATGATAGGGTTCATAGCACCTGGTGACAGTGTTGGGGACACCCTGCCAGTAGCCCCTCCTTGAGGAAATGGGTGCCTGCCAAAGGCCGCCAGGCTGACCCGAGGTCACAGGCCTGGGGACAGGACCATTACCAAGTCCCCCTGGCCCTCCTGCCACCGCGTGCCCGTGGGGCCCAGCTGGGGCTGGGGTCGGGTCTCCATGTCTGGGACTCGGCTTCCCATGTCCCTGTTTCTGTGCCCCATTTCCCCGACTCTGCTGCCCGCATCCCGGGCTCTGTTCCCCACGTCCCGAGCTCGGCTCCCCAGATGCCCTCTGAAGTCCCCTCCTCGGCCCTCGTCGTCCGCGCCGGGGTCCAGGTTGTTGCGGGCGCGGGGCCCAGCACCACGAGCTGCGGGTGCGCGGGGCTCCCGGCGCGCGGGATGAGGAAGAAGATGTAGACAGCGGAGACCACTAGCCCCGCGGCCACCAGCGCAGCAAGAGCCACGGCTGCGTTGAGCGCCCAGGCTGGGCTGCGGAACGACAGACGGCGCGACAGCGGGCGGCCCAGGCGCAGCGGCGGGGGTGGCGCAGCGGGACCTTTGCGCGGCCCCGGGGGTGCGGGCGCGCGCACGTACAGCAGCCCGCGGCGCCGGTCGAAACACACGGAGCCCCCGCGCGGCGTGGACGCGCGCACCTCCCGGGGCAGCAGCGCGGCGGGCGTGGGCAGCGTTGGGAGGCCGCGGTGTGGAGCAAGGCGCGTGAGCGCGCGACACACCGGGCAGGATACCGCGTCGCCGCCGCCCGCCGTGGCCAGAGACAGCCGCGCCAGGCACTCGAGGCAGAAGACGTGGCCGCAGTCCAGGCGCTTGGGTAGCTTGAAGGCGCCGTCGAAGGGCGATACGCATATGAGGCACTCGGTGGGGGAGGCGGGGGACAGCATGGGGCTGGCGCCGGGGCTGCTGTCTTGCTCCTCCTCCCCATCCTCCTCCTCTGCGCCTACCTGGGGGTTGCGCGGGCGGCGGAGCCAGGGTGGCCGAGGGCAGGGCATGGGGACCACCTGCGGGGATGGCGCAGAGGGCGATGAAGACGGGGACACCTGGAGACCAGACGCAGAGCCGGAGCAGGGTTGGTGGGGAGGGCACCCGGGGGGAGCAGACACCCCTGGAGAGCTTGGGGTAAGACACACGGGGAGAACCGATTGTCAGTTGGATAAACCAGGAGCCGAGAAGGGAGAAGGGAGTTGGCTCTCCAAAGAGCCCTGGATCATAAGATAGACAAGTAGGGGTGCAAGACCCAGCCCAGCTCACCACGCCACCCCCACCCAGCAGCCCAATACCTGGGGAAGCCTCCAGCCTGCAGCCTGTTCCGCTGTGACCCTGCTGCTGACGGACTGAGGCCAAGTATCTGCGAGTGCCCCTCCCTGAGGCGGGGGCCCGGCTAGAGCCACCCCCTCCAGGCACCCGTGGAACCCGTCAGGCCACCCTCCTGGCCGGGGTGAGTAGCAGCCTGACTTGGCGAATGGCCGGGGCGACTGCAGGGTGGTGACCAGGGAGGGTCGGAAGGGGCCCAGCTCTCCATGAGGCAAGCCCCAGGCCGCTATGCAGCTATGTGCAGGGAGGTGGCCTGTAGGCACCAGGGCAACTGTGGAGTGGAGCCAGCAGACACCAGGCCTGTTTTCTTCACCTACGGATGGTTCCAAGGAATGGCCTCAAGAGCACCCCAAAGACCCACAGCTCATGCCAACGTGGCAGGCTCTCAGAGGTACAGGCAGCCCCACCCTGTGTGTTCCCAGTGCCTGCTGCACCTGCTACCACCTCCAGCCCTGACTGTACACTTCCCATGAACCAACAGCTGTGCAAGGAGGTGAGCGTCCCCAAGGCCTCCAGCACCCCCCAGACAACACAGCAAATGGCAGGGCTGCCCCATGGGCACAGTTTATTGGGCAGCAGCTGGAAACTCAGCGGTTAGACTTGGCCACACGCTCTAGCTCGTCCTTCTTCTTGATGGCATAGGAATTGGAAGAGCCCTACAAGGAGACAGATGTCAGGTCTAGGTGCTGGGTGACACCCCCCCCACACACCCACTTCAAAACGCACCCCCACCCACCTTGGCTGCATTGATGAGCTCATCTGCCAGGCACTCAGCAATGGTCTTGATGTTCCGGAAGGCAGCCTCCCGGGCACCTGTGCACAGCAGCCAGATGGCCTGCACAGCACACGAAAGGCTCAGCACATGGCCCAACCTCAACAATGGTGGCTAAACATGCCACCCCCCCCAACCCTCTTAGAAAGGTTAAGAGGGAGGTAACATCCTGCTGGATAGATCCCTCTGCCTCCACCTCCCAAGCACACCAGCAAGATTTGAAAGATACGTCTTACTCTTATTAATACTTAAAAATATTTCACTGATTCTTTTTGTTGTTGTTGTTGTGTTTTTTTTTGTTGTTGTTATTTTGCAGTGCTGGAGATTGAACCCAGGGCCTCAAGTATGTTAGAAAAAGCACTTTGCCACTGAGCTACATTCCCAGCAAGTCTTGCTCTTACACCTGGTAAGTAGTTAGAAGAAACTTCAGAGTGACAGCAAGGGAACCTTAAAGTCTAAGAAAAGAAAGGACACCCCCACTAATGCTCCCCAAGTTTTACAGGGTGTAAACTACATGCTAGAAATAGGATGAAACCCAGCTGGGGGGAGAGGGGAGAGTTAAAGCTGGATGGCACAGGGTGGGAATCCAGGAAGCTTTCCTGGAGGAAGTGAGGCTCCAGGTAAAACATGTAACAGGGATGTATGAGCCTACTTGCCCATATGAACTCCACCCAGTCCTGGTGGCTGTTCTTGCCCTGCCACCCGTACAAGCCCCAGACCCACCTGATTCACCCGGCGCAGTGGGGACACATCCACCGCCTGCCTCCTCACTGTCCCTGCTCTCCCAATGCGCGTGGAGTCCTCCCGAGGGCCACTGTTGATGATGGCATTCACCAGGACCTGCAGAGGGTTCTGGCAGAGAAGGGGCCGTGAGCAGATGACACACTGGTGTACTGAGAGCTTGGCACGTGCTACTGCCCAGCGTCTCGGCCCCAGAGGACTACCTCGCCAGTGAGCAGGTGGATAATCTCAAAGGCATGTTTGACGATGCGCACGGTCATGAGCTTCTTGCCATTGTTGCGGCCATGCATCATCATGGAGTTGGTGAGCCGCTCCACAATCGGGCATTGTGCTTTGCGGAACCGCTTGGCAGCATAGCGCCCTGCGCTGTGGGGCAGGTACTTGGCGTACTTCTCTTTCACTGCAATGTAATCCTGGGGGGTGGGGGCAGATGGCACACACGGTCAGGAGCAGGATGGGCTCTGCCAAGGAAAGACCTAGCACCCCACAAGGAAGCCCCAGCTACCCACGACCCCACTCTAACCTAGGGGACTCAAATGTGAGTCCCACTTGCCAAGTCACTAAGGGGAACATGCTGTTGATAGAGGGAGCAAAGAATGCGACTTTGGGTTTTGCAATGTTGTTCCCCAAACTACACTCTGGACATTTGGGAGCAGACTACAGTATCTACCACAGCTATGTTTAGCAGCATCCTCCTCGATTTCTGTCTCTGTAGTACCTGGGACTGTACCCAGGGCCTTCCCACTGAGCTGTATCACCAGCCCCCTAAAAAATTTTTTTTTTAGTTTTTTTTGAGACAGGGCCTTCTAATTCAGGCTGGCCTTGAACTCAGTGATCCTACTGCCTCAGCCTCCCAAGTGCTGGGATTACAGGCATGCATCACCAAGCCTGGCCCCTTTTTAAATTTTTTGAGGCAGGGTCTCACTGTCTCACTCATTTGGCAGAACTTATGATCCTCCTGCTTCAGCCTCCTGAGCCATTGGGATTATAAGAATGTGTGCCTGGCACCCTCAATTTTGACAACTAAAGTGTTTCTACATATTGCAGAATGTCCCCTATAGAGGGGAACCACCACCCCACACTGAGAACCACTGTTTTAAAAGAATATATCTAGAAAAATGCCAAAATGTTAACCCTGAAGATGTAAAAAAGGTGGATGGAATCAAAGAAGCTATGTGTACTCCAAGAGGACTGCCACTGATCTTCCCACTGGAGTGAGGAGGCCACTGTACCACTTGCATGTGAGAATGTATATAAGGTGGGCATGGTGGCACATGCTTTTTATCCCAGCAATCTGGGAGGCTGGGGCAGGAAAATTGCAAGATGATGCCCAGCCTGGGCAACTTGGCAAAACTCTGCTCCCCACCAAGAGTGTGGCAATGGGTGCATACCTGTAATCCCAGCACTCTGGGAGACTGAACCAAGTGGATCATAAGGTTCCAGACTAGCCCGGGCAACTCATCAACTTAGTGATACCCTGTCTCAAAATAAAAACAGGAGATGTAACTCAATGGGGAAGACCCTGGGTTCAAGCCCCAATGACACTCACACGAAGCGATTCTAAGAATTACAGGGAGTGACAGGGAAACAGCAAAGCTGCCCAACATCTACCCTGGAGAAACGATGGCACCAATGTCCCAGCAAAGGTCTGGCCTGAAGTGCAGCCCTGCAGAGCTGTTCATACTGTGCATACTCCAGGGCCACATTGCCTTTTGCATCCCAGCCCTGACAACAGAGCAGAGACAGCAAAAGTAATTCTTACCTTTTTAAAGAGCTGTACAAAAAACAGGACACACAACTGATTTATGAATAATTGAGATCCACTATGACCTGTGATACCTGAAACATTTATTATCTGGCCCCTCAGTGAAGTTTGGGCATGGAGACTATAGGTGAGTGGTAGAGTATATGCTTAGCCGGTGTGAGGTCCTGTTGCATCCCCAGCAGCAGCACCTCCACCACCAAAAAAAAAAAAAAAAAAAAAAAAAAAAAAAAAAAAAGTTGGCAGACCTCCCCAAACAAACCCATGAAGGAAAAATAAATATTAGACATTCGGAATGAAAAATAGGTCTGAATTACCCTTTAGGCACAGTTTGTAAGTCCTATAATAACTTTAGAGGCAACAAAATATTTTCATTCCTTTTAAAACAAAAGGGAGTGAGGTGTGGTGGGACATGCCTATAATCCCAGAATTTGGGAGCCTGAGGCAGGAGGATCCCAGCAGAGTTTGAGACCAGCCTGGACTACACAGTGTGTTCAAGGCCAGTCTGAACTACAGCGTTGTGAAACTCTGCCTCTAAATAAATAAACAAAAAGGGGAAAAAGTAAATATGAAACAATTCAGTTTCTATGTGTTTATAAAAATGCAGTCACAAAATACAACATTTAATAAAGGGAGGGGCAATAAAAACAATAGTTTGTGAAGTCCACAAAATTCATGAAGTTCTGGCAAGAAGAAAAATTTATGTGTAAGCGAGTATGGGAGCAAGAATAAAGCAGGAAGCCAGGTGTGGTGACACACGTCTGTAATCCCAGCACTTTGGGAGGCTGATGCAGGATCAGAGGGGACCCAGCCTGTGCAACTTAGTGACTTAGGAAACTCTGTCTCAAAAAGGGCTGGGGATGTAGCTCAATGCAAAGAAGCTGGGTTCAATACCCACCCCCACAAACAGAAGCACTCACACCAGTTTCAAAACTTTAAAAGCTACAATAATCAAGACTGTGCTACTGGCATAAACACAGTCATAGAGACCAATGGGATATAATTCAAAATTCAGAAATTAACTCATGCATCCATGGACAGGCAATTAAAATTTTTACAAGGGTACCAAGATCATTCAATTGGTTAGTACTGAATGATTTGTTACCCACATAGAAAAGAATATACACGTTGGCTCTTACTTTAAAATGTTGGATTTTACTCCCAGTAAGCCTTGAATGTGCTAGACCAGTGCTACCCAGGCCTGAAACCTGAATAATTATTATTTTCCTATAGCAAAGTCAAACCTGACACAAAAGAGTATATGGAATGCCAAGCTCCTAGAGAAGAAACCATCTCATGACAAAAACTGCAGTAACTTGGGCAGGACGTTAAAAAGAATGGATAGCAGGTAGGTGCTGTGGCACATACCTGTAATCCCAGCATACTCCGGAGCCTGAGGTGGGAGGATCGAAAGTTCGAGCCCAGCTCAGAAAACTTAGTCTGAGATCCCATCACAGAAACAGAAAAAAGACCTGAAGTTCAGTTCTCAGTAGGGGGTAGGGGTGAGAAGTGGATGTGTAAGTCCAGCCATCTCTCCTTTTCCTGTCATGCCTTCGACTACTGACTTAGTGGGAAAACTGCAACTTTGAAGTATCCCCTCCTGGAAATACCTACACCTCTCAACTGGAAAACAATCACATCCCACTCACCTGCAGGGAAATGTCATTGATCTGTACATCATCAGTGCTCCACTTCCCAAACAGCTTGATGTCAGGGGTCTCAGCCACCGCCGGTGCAGCTGTCTCCCACTCGGTCATCCTAGAGGGGATGAAAGAAGGAAGAAACGGTCAGAGTCCAGGCAGCCCTGAATACAGGCGGCCCATGCTCACCCCTTCTAGGCAGACCCCATGCCGTGGACTGGGGAGGTGAGTGGGAGTGAACGTCTCTCCTAGCTCAGCTGTAAGCACGCAGCTGTAAGCAGCGCGTCTCTCACCAGGTCCCCGGCCGCCCAGGACCCGGTGGTCGCCTGGTCAGCAACTGCCACGCGGAACCCGCTATAACGGCCCCGCGAGTGATGCAAATACCCAGACATCACACCGGCCAAGAACCAAATCCCAGGCATGAAAATGACGTGCTGGATCGACGCTGTGAGAAAAACAGCTCTGAATGCAGCTTTCTCACCCGCACAATAGCCCTGCTGCTCGGCACCAGCGCCCGCACGCATTCTGTGGCGACCGATGCAAAGGTTTGCACCCTAGCCCGACACTAGGCGCTGCTACTGAAGAGAGAACGTGTACAGAGCAACGCGAGCGTTATATAGCTCAGGAGACTGAAACTTCCCATCCCGGTGCACAGCTGAAGAGCTCAAACTAACGTGCGGAGCCGCGGAGACGGCCGAACACAAGCAGCCAAAAGACCTCTGTCCGCGCTCTCTCCTGCGCACCCTCTTTCCGGAGCAAGAGCTAAGGCCCAATGCGGGAAACCCGCCAGGGTTCCCCAGAGACACCAGCGAGCCCTCCGCAGCCTCACCTGAGGGTGCAGCCGGGTTGCCTCGGTCGCACAACGTAGACCACGCGCCGCCCTGGCAGACACAGGAAGAGGCCGCGTGCTGCGTGCCGACGCCTTTAAGGAGACCGAAAACTTCCGGGTCAGGGACGCAAACGCGCGCGCGCGCAAGGTCATCGGTGTTCGAGGACCAACCCGGGATGAAAATGAAAGGTCCACCTTGCGGCTGACGGCACGCGCGCGTCCCTAGCGCACGCGCACTTCAGGAGACCTAGCGGGTGTTCGGTAATAAGTACTAGCCTTTGCTCAGGTGCAGAGATGTCCGAGAAGCCAACTCCGCCATGTCTAGTAAGGGCAGAAGACAGGCCCTCACTTTAGATTTAAGCCGCCGACCGCCAGCAGCGGCCTAGAGCTGGAGCAGTCTACTCGGCACTTCCTCGTTCCCCGCCGCCGTCATGGCTGCTTTGCGGGCGCGCGATGCGGGGCCGGGGTTGGCGGAGAGGGGCCTAGTGGCAACGACTGCCCCCTGCTGGTCCTGGGCTCCCCCCCATCGCTCCGCGACCCCCACCTCTGTACAGGCATCGCAGGCGGGACGGAGGAGGGCCGGGGTCGCCGCGGCGGGAGCGGGACCCGACCCATCTCAGAGTGGGAAAGGACAGGGCTGGCCGGCTGACGGTGCCCATCCCGGGGACTCCCCGGTCTGCAGACCTGACTCCCAGGAGCTCTGGGCCAGGTGGCCTCTGTATTTGCGACCAAAGGCTGAAAGGAAAAGAATGGCGGATACGGTCACGAGGTGAAAATCTGTTCCCCGCACGGGCCTTTCCCCAACCCCAGCGGCTCCAAGAACGGTCTCTGTAAATGGGTCAGGTTGGGGGTGGGTACAGGTCCCCAGCCCACTCAGTCAGGAAGCTTCCTTCTCTGGGCCTCAGGTTGTCCCCTGGGCCCAGCAAACCATGGGGCGGCCTGGGGGACCCCCTCTCCCTGAACCTGCTTCCCCTTTCAGCATGAAGTGAGGACCCACTCGGGTAAGGCTGGTTTGCAGCGTGTGGGTTGGCCATGGTGCACACTTGATAGCAGACATCTTCATAGACCTCACAAGAGTGACCTGCCAGCTGGCAGAGGGCAGATGAGGGGGTCCTGGGCATGGCCCATAGATGGGGAGGTGGGGAATACTGCACAGATTATTCACAAGGCCCCTTGGCAGGCCAATGGTGCAGCCTTCCTAGGTCCCCAGAAAGGTGGAACAGGACCTAGGGTCTTACGCCATATGTCTAGGGCTGCTGGTGTTTTCTTCAGATGACGGGGATCCTGGAGACCCTATGTAGGGTCTCTCCTGATACCTTGTGTCCACTCTGGGCTGACCAGCCCCAGCCCAGCCTCCTCACTTCCTGGAACACATCCAGGCACTGTCAGGCAGCCACATCCCCATCTGCCCTTCCAGCTACACCTGCCATCATCTGCTCTGGTGGCCTTGAGATGGCTTCTCACGCCCCTCATTGGCATCTTGGATGTCTCAAAATTATCAGCCTAATTTTCAACCAGTTAGGAATGTGTGGAGTGTGGCTGTGCCCAAATGCCTGGTGGAGCCCAGCCCAGCCCTGCTAAGTCCCAGATGTGTTTTTTTTTTTTTTTTTGTGGGTACCGGGGGGTCGACCTCAGGACCTCGCGCGCCAGCAGGCGCCCGTGCCACTGAGCGATACCACCGGCCCCTTTTTCGTATGTGGGATCCGGGAGTCGAACTTGGGCCCTCGCGCTTGCTGGGCAGGCGCTTAAGCCGCTGAGCCATCTCACCGGCCCCCAGATGTGGTCTTAAACCCATAGCTGACCCATTGTGTTTCATTCTGGTCTGGCCACCATCTGCTCCTATGCAGTGCCCTCCTGTAGTGGTTGAATAATGGTCCCAAAAAGGATATGTCCATGGTGTAATTCCCAGATTCTAAATGTGGCCTTACTGGAAAAAGGGTTCTTTGAAGGTTTTTTTTGTTTGTTTGTTTGCTTTTGAGACAGGGTCCTGCTATGAAGTCCAGGTTGGCTTTGAACTCACTATTTAGCTCAGGCTGGCTTGGAACTCACTGTGATCCTCCTGCCTCAGCCTCCTAAGTGCTGGGATTACAGTTGCAGATATAATTTAGTTCAGGATGTTAAAATGAGATTATCCTGGATTACCAATGTGCACCTTAAATCCAATGACAAGTGTTGTTTACAAGAGAAGATAGAGCCGGGTGTGGTGGCACATGCCTGTTATTCCAGCCCTCTGGGAGGCTGAGGCAAGATCACAATTTATTTTTTTTTTTATTTTTTTGTTTTTTTGAGACGGTCACACTACAGGCTGTTCTTAGAGTCACTGTGTAGCCCAGGCTGACCTTGAATTTATAGTGATCCTCCTGCCTCAGCATCCCAAGTGCTGGGATCACACACGTGTGCCACCACATCCAGCAGGATGGCAAATTTAAATCCCACCTGGACAACTTGGTGAGACCCTGTCTCAAAAAAAAAAAAAAAAAAAAAGGAGTGGGGGTGTAGCTCAGTGTGAAAGTCCTGGGTCCAATGCCCAGTCATCAAAAAAGAGGACAGGGCCATGTGATCCCAGAGGAAGAGGTTGGAGCTTGTAGCCACAAGCTGAGGAATGACTGCCTAGAGCCACCCAAAGCTGGATAAAGGAAGGATCCTTCCTTAGGGCCTCCAACACTTGGAACTTCTGACTTTCTCTGAGAGAATAAACTGTCATTTTAAGCCATCAAGTTTGTGGTATTGTATTACAACAGCCACAAGAAACTAATATACCCCAAATACCCAAAAAGCACCCTCTGCCATCTTTGGCTTTTGCTTCCTTGTCACTTTCTTAGGGAGACTTCATGACAAGCTCAAGGTGACGATTTAGGGTGCCACGCCTCCCACCTCATTCCCTGGCCACCTCCTAGTTAGTCACCCTCAGGTAGGGCCCTCCCTGAGTCCATGAGGACATTTATGAATGTCTAGGAGTCAGATCATTTACCTTTCAGAAAAAATTTACGAGGTATACATCCCATTTGCATACTCATGCAGGCCTGGAGAGGTAAAATAACCTGTCCAGGGTGACACAGCAAAGGGGGAAGCTGGGGCTCTTAAGGTGCCTGGGCTGAGCCTGACCTGTCCCACCTGAGCTGGCCTCTCCTCTCTGCACTATCTGCTGCGCTGAGGGTGCCTGCACATACAAAATGTCCATCATGGGCTGGGGTTATAGCTCAGTGGCGCAGCACCTGCCTGGCAAGCTAGAGGTCCTGAGTTCGATTGCCAGTACTCCCCTCCTCAAAAAAATGCCCGTCATCTTCAGTTGATCCTTTCCTCTGGCTCTGGCATGACCCAGACCCAGAAAGGCCTCTTCCCCTGAGTCTCCACCCTCTTCAGAAGAAACACCACCCACCCAATAACCTTTCAGTGACTCTTGTAATTATCAGAGGCTGGCCTGGACCCAGACCTCTGGAACAAAGGAACAAAGCCACCAAAGAACAGCAGGTGTGCTCACTGCAGGACTACTGCTGTCTCCTCCCATCCTCTGGGTGGGCTCTGCAGAGGGTGACTGCACGGCAGCTGAACACTGTCCTCACTGGGCTGGCAGCAGTGAGTGGCTTGCTCCAACTTGTTAGGGGAAGGAGAATTCTGGAGCTGGAGTGTCGCATCCCACGCAGCTCTCAAATTTATGGGGGGAAGGAGGGTGAAAGGATGGAGATATAAAGGTAAGAGACAAAAAGCTGAGGTCAGATGGAGCCCTCTCTCCTGATGGGAGGAAAGGAACTGCTCAACCAAAGCAGTGCATTTATTTATACATTTAGCAAGTTAATGTTATGGGACACCCCCTTTGCCTAGCAACCCATTGTTTGGATTGTCTTGGGGCTGTTTTTTGGGCTGGAGCAGTTTGTTTATGCGTTTGTTTTAGGTACTCTGTGGACCAGCCTTGCTCTAGCCCCACATGTGTAATGGATTTTTAGCTTCAGCTGCTCCCTACACTGGAGCCATGACAGGTGCCCAAGTCTGTCCACCTGCTGGGCGGCCTGACAATGCCCCCTTAGGTTTCTAGTTTGCTCAGCTATAAATCAGGACCATGTGTTATCTGGGTGTGAGAGGGAGTGTGTACTTGGTGGGGTGGAAATGATGGGTAGCATCATCTCCCCTCACTTTGGGGCACCTTGGGTAAAGAATAGAGGAGGCTGGGGGTGCGGCTCAGTGCTCGGGTGCTTGCCTAGTGTGTACAGAGTCTTGGGACTGACCACAGGTGCACACATTCACAGCCCTGCAGCAGCCCTGTCCTCTTTTTTGATTCTGGGCACTGAATCCTGCAGATTCCTGAAAATCTGAACACCAGGAGTTTGTGCCACCCTGTGCTGCCAGGCCCCTCTGGAGCCAGCTTCCTCTAAGTTCCCATCTCAATTTAACATGAGCACTAAGAATCAGTCTGTTTAGCTCACAGCAGCCAGGGATCCCAGTTAGATGGTGCCCGTAATCTGCAGGCCCCTCTTCCTAGATGTGGGCTCACAGGTGGGGCCCAAAGGAGGGGCCACAGGATAGGCTTTGGAATCCTGGGCACCTGAGTGTCCATGCCTCCCTCTCACGGCCTGCACCACCAACCTCCTGCTGCCTCTGTTACTTTTCTTTTATTATTTATTTATTTAGCAGTAACTGGGGACTGTACCCATTAGCTATACTCCCTCTTCCGCCTTGCCTGTTCTGGCCATTTCTCAGAGGCAGAACCATACAATACCTGCCCTTTTCTCTCTGGCTCTTTTCACTAAGATTGGAGCCCAGTACCACCTTGCCCAAGCTCTGTCCTTCCTGGACAGTCCTTGCCTCTCCCATGTGCCACCTGTACTGTTTCTCTCACTAGGGTCTTGTCACTGCTGCACTACTGCCCTTTTGTCCTGTGCATTGCAGGATGAGTAACAGCATCTGTTATAGTTATAGTTCATATCTAGCTGCCCACCAAAGCCTCATGTGCTCACAGCTGGGGGTTTGGGGAGGTGGTTAGATCATGGGGGTGTGGTACTCAATCAATGGATTAGTCCACTGATGGGTTTATAGTGAAGTGTGATGTTAGGAGATGAACCCTGTTGGGAGGTGGTCACTGGGGACATGGCCTGGAAAGGTATATCTTCTTCTTCCTCCTTTGATCACTGTCTGCTTCCTGCTGCTATACCATGAGCAGGCCTCCTCTGCCATACCCCTGTGCTATGCTGCCTTGCCTTGGAGTCAGCTGCCTATGGACAGAAATCTCTACCAACTGCGAGCCAAAATAAACCTCTCCTTACAGTTGTGGGTGTCGGGTATTGTGTTTCAGCAAGGAGAAAGTAAGACAGCATCCCTGGCCTTGACCCATGGGTGCTGGTACTTTCCACTATCCCATAGCTGTGAAAACCCAAAATGTCTCCAGACCACTGATTTACATCAACTCACTTGTTTTTACTTAGATCCATCTATTGATAGGGAAATGACAGCACCACTCAAAACATAAAACCAGAATCACATAAGTTGAAGTGTGTGTGATGTTGAAGGTAGAGGCTCTAGGCCTGAGGCCTGCACTTGCTCTGCACAGAAGAAAGGACCATGGATGAAAAAGTGTCGCTCCCTCCTACCTGGAGCCTCCTGGGAACTATATTGTTTCCTGTTTGCTGCTATACCAAATTACCACAAGTGTGGCAGAAACCAACACACATTGTGTGTGTATGTGTGTGTGTGTGTCTCGGTGTATGTACAGTAGTACTGGCGACTGAAATTGGGTGCTCTACCACTGAACTACCTCCTGAAACTTTTTTATTTTTTACTTTTGAGACAGGGTCTCACTAAAATCACTAGGTTGCCCAGAGTGACCTGAAACTCAAGATCCACCTGTCTCAGCCTTCCAGGTAGCTGGGATTACAGGTGTGTATCTCCACACCCCTGGTGGATGCACATTGTCTGGTGGTTTAGAGGTCACATTAAAAAATGAGTCTGGGATTAAGTGTGAGAGGAGGAGGACCCAAGTTTGGGAAGGCAAGGAAGTGGTCTCCAACCACCCCACCCACAACTGGTTGCCTTCAGCTCTTGCTGAAATTCCTTACGTTGTCTATCTCTCCCCTTTTTACAGTTTTCAAGATTCTTAGGTAGGGCTGGGAATTTGGCTCAGTAGTAGAACCATGAAGTTGGATCCTCAACACGTCTTCCCTCCAATAAAAGGAAAGAAAAGTTTTTTTTTTTTTTTTTTTAATGGTACTGGGAACTAAACCCAAGATCCTCGAACTTAGCTACATGTCAGCTCTTTTTTTTTTTTTTTAATTTTGAGACAGGGCCTTGCTAAATCCCTAAATTGCCCAGGCTAGGATTGAACTCTGAATGGCGTGCTCCACCTAGTGGAGCAAGTCTGGGAATGATGGGCCGGTTCCATCCGCCTTAGAAATCTAACTGGGCACATGTCCTGTCAATCATCCTGCTGGCCAATGACAACGATGCACGCTTGTGCTCCTCTGTTGTCATGACAACCGCAGGTTTTTCCGGGGCTTTCCAATCGGCTTGGGAGTGGATGCAGTTGAATTGCGTTTCCCAGAGGGCACAGCGCGACTCCCGCTAGCCCTCTGGGCGGTGCCCAATCCGCAGCGCCACCGCGACCTAGAAGAGTGGGAGGGAGGCTCTGCGCCGCGTATCGGAAGTGACATTCGGCGTGGACCTGGAACCCCAGCCTTCTAGGCGGGGACCCCCAGGGTGTCCAGCGCGGCCAGCAGCCCGCGTCCTCTCTCCACCCAGGCGCACGGTCTGAGGGAGAGGCGTGAAATAGCACACTTCCGGGCCACACTCTCGGTCCGGGCGGGTCCGGGTGCTCGAGCCATCGGTTCCGGCGGGCCCAACCTTGATGTCGTACGGAAGCCCACGAGAGGAGGTACCTTGCTGTGTATGGGCTCCTGGCGACAGCTAAGCCCCTTAACCTCCCGGGTGCCGTTTGCGTCAGTCCCATGCAGCCCTGGCCTTGTACCCTCTGCCCCTGCGCCGCGGTGGCTGCTGTGGGTCCTGCCCCCGCGCCGCACCCTTGGGCCCTTTGGGGGCAGCGCACGGCGGTGGTTGGTGTTGCAGCAGGCGGGCGGAGGCGCCACCCTCTGGCAGGGCATCGGGACCTTCGTGGAACCGCTGAGCACGCTCGGCTCACGGACGGCCTCACCCTGCCGCCCCCAGCCCAAGGCCTCGTCTTGCGGGTGGAGGCCGAGCCCTTCCCGGGACACCGGGCTCCTCCCGACAGCGGTCTAGGCACTAAGGGGTCCTCTGTGTTCCCATCACCAGGGGCTAGACGAGCCCCACCCCTCCGTTCTATCCAGGGTGCTGGACCAGTCTCTAGGTTCCTGTGGCTGGTGACTGTCAGGCCTGACCTGAGAGAGACGTGGGCTGCCCACTACAAACAATAGACTCGCCAATACTGACAACAGCTTGCCTTCTGCAAACAAGAAGGACCATAAAGAAATTTAGGACCAGACCTGAAGTCATCCTGGCGCTGGTTCTATTTACACACCTGTGCTGATTGTCCCTGCAGTTTTGTTTTTTTGTTTTTTATTTTTCTATATGCGGATACCGGGAGTCGAACTCAGGGCCTCGCGCTTGCCAGGCAGGCGCTTATGCCGCTGAGCTATATCACCGGCCTGTCCCTGCAGTTTTGACTTCAAACACTTCATCTGGACTCTTTGAGATTCCGACCCTAATCCAAAAATCCTGTATATACTCAGATCCCCCTTCAGATGTTTGCTGATGTCACTCTGATGTCAGCCTGTCTGTAGGTAGATGGAATAAATCTGATCTTTCCCACAGCCTCCGTCTCCGGGTGTTGCCTCACACCGTTATTACCTATCAATGACCACAAGCTGGATGGCTTAAAACAACAGAAATTTATTTTCACAGGTCTAGAGTTGGGCCTGGTGGTGCACACCTGTAATCCTAGCAGTCTGGGAGGCTGAGTCAGGAGGATTGCTGCAAGTTCAAGGCCAGTCTGAACTACACAGCGAGACCCTGTCTCAAAACACACATACACAGAAAAAAAAATTCAAGTCCAGCCTGGGCAACTTAACACTTGGCGAGACCCTTTCTCAAAATAAAGTAGTGTGTGTGAGGGGACAAGGTGTTGGCTGTACTGTGTGCTGAAGGCTCAGGGTCAGAATCTTTGCCTCCTTGAGCTCTGGTGGCTCCAGGTTTTCCTTGGAATGTAGGTGAATCTCCCTGGGCTGGCCTCCAATTTCACATGTCTTCCTCCTCTTCGTGTCAGAATTCTCAGCCTCCATCTCACAAAGACACTTGTTGAAGCCAGGCATGGTGGTGCACACCTGTAACCCCAGCACTTGGGAGGCTGAGGCAGGAGGATCACACGTTTGAAGCCAGCCTCAGCTACATAGCAAGTTCAAGTTCAGCTTGGACTACAAAGCAAGGCCCCCCTAAAAAAGGTCTCAAAGTTGTTTTTGGATTTAGGGTCCCCTTGGATTATTCAGGATGATCTACATCTGCAAAGAACCTTTGCCAAGTTACACACATTCTGGATCATGTCTTTTTTCTTCTCTTCTTCTCATCTCTCTTTTTTTTTTTTTTTTTTTTTTTTTTGGAGACAGGGTCTTCCTATGTATCCTAGGCTGGCCTCAATCTTGTGATCCTCCTGCCTCAGCCTCCCAGGTGCTGGGATTATAGGTGTGTGTTTCCACCATGCCTTGCTAAGAATGTATCTTTGTTGTGGGTCCTACCTGCTCCATCCCTGGGTACCTCCGTCCCAGGCCACCCATCCCTGGCCCATCCACGGATGGCACGGGATCAGTGGCTGTCCTGGTGGTCAGACTGTCCCTGAAATCTTCTCCACCCTAGGGGTTGTCTGGCTTGGAGTCCTGGAGGGTCTGGAGGTTGTGCTGGGCATTGGCCCCGGGCACTGTTCTTTCCGTATTGTGCAGACTGGGGCATGAGAACAGCAGCTCCACCCAGCACTGTGGCCTGGTGTGGAGACTAGGACTCTGGCTTGGAGTTGGAACTTGGTAGCAACAGGACAGAAGCCTGAGCTGCAGCCCTGCTCTTAGTGGAGGGGCTGGAGTCCTCCCTGGAGCTCCAGGTTCACCCCACCCCACCATCTGGGGACCCCAGCCCAGTGATGTCTCTGCTCCTGCTGGCTTCCTGAAAGCTCTGCAGTTGGCCTCCTGCAGGGTTTGTCTTAGAGGCAAAGCGGGGACTCTGGAGACCTCAGTGCCCAGAGGAGAGGCTGCCAGCCCCAGCTCCTGCCCCTGACATGGAACCTGGCCTGACCACCCCAGCTTGCTCCTGAAAGCAACATCAAAAATGCCATACCCTTCATTAAACCTCACTTTGTGGAGTGGGGCATGGTGACACACACCTGTAATCCTTATGCTCTGGGAGGGTGAGGAGGTAGGAGGATCACAAGTTTAAACCCAGCCTGGGCAATTTAGGGAGACCCATCTCAAAATATAAAATAAAGAACTGGGGATGTTGCTCAGTGCAGAGGTCCTGGGTTCAATCCTCAGTTCTACCACCAAAGCAAAGAAAACCCATCTCACTGTGTACACACAGTGCTGGCACTGCCTCACTCTGCTCTCAGGGAAAGCAGCGGTAACCTCGGGTGTGGAGCCCCGATGCGGCCTCAGCAGTCTGTTCCTCCACAGATCCTGTGGGCATTGATTACTGCATCCTCTGGTAGGTGAGGGATGTAGAGTGGCTGCTGGGGTGGGCCAGAATGTGGGGGAGGCAGGGCTTGAATGGGAGGGGCTTCCACGACTCCTTGCTGGGTGGATCAGGGACCCTGGGTGACCCACAGCCATGTGCACACCCATGAGTGTCGCTGACCCCCACCCACATCCTGAGGTCTTGTGAAGCTGGCCCGGAGGACTGAAGCAGAAGAATGTGTCTCCTGGGTGTAAGGGCCAGATCTAAATGACGCTCCTGGCTCATTGACATGTCCTCTAGCTCCCAGGTTCAAGCAGTCTCCTGCCTCAGGCTCCTGAGTTCTGAGACTATAGGCACATGCCACTGTATCCAGCTCAGGAGGGTTTTCAAAGAGTCAAACATCAAACATGCAGAAAATAAAAATAACACAGCTGGCCATTAGGCCGTCCATCCTGCCATAGTATACAGTTGTACATTGGTTTCTTGCGTTCTTTGCCAGGTCTGCATTTTGAGGCTCTTTCTAATGCTCTTGTACCCAGGGGACGTCAGCAAAGCCATGGCACCATGTGGGCAACTGCCATGGGCCCTGAGGGAGAACAGGGCCCTCCCTGAGCACACAGGGTCTGCACCAGAGCATTAATTGTTTATGACACTTATAAATTTCCCCCAAGGGCTGGGGATATACCTCAGCAGCACAGCGCCTGCCTGGCAAGTGCGAGGTAATGAGTTCGATTCCTGGTACCAAAATAAAAAAAGTTCCCCAAAATGTGAAGTTTTTAAAACACAGAGGTTTACCATCCTGCACATTTTCTTTGGGTGCAGTGAGTGGTTCCAGATGAGCTGATGGCCTGTTGGCTGCCCATGGTGCGATGGCAGAGCAGGGGCAGCAGTGATGGGAGCAGAGGGTCAGACTGGAAAGAGTCCTGTGTGTGGCAGCCCCATCGCTGACCACCAGGGCCTGGCCAAGGATGCGTGGGCTGGGCTCAGGGCAGAGGCTGGAAATGGGAGCCCTGTGAGGGGGGCATCTACCCAGACAGGGTCAAGGACTTGGGCTCCAGTGGGTGCCATGGTCTCTCAGGCCCACGTGGAGTGGACATTCAGGGCTGGGAACCAGGGCGGGCAGTGAGACCCGCTTGCCCCACCAGGCGGAACCGAGGTTGCACAATGCTCTTCTGTGTCCAGGCAGGGTCAGGGGTCAAGGCCTTGCAGTGGTGGCTGTGTGGTGACCCCTCTTGTCTCGGTCATGCTGTCGGGATGTGAGACTGTCCAGGCAGCACCGCTGCCTCCTGGTCCCACACCAGACCAGTCTGGCACGGGCAGCACCCGGGCGACGCCTTCCCAGAGGTGCTCAGCAGTGTGGATGAGCGGGAGGCTGGTGGGGCTTGGGGCAGAGCGCTTGGGACGGGGTTTCCTGGGCCTTCCAGCCGGAGACCTGGCCTCCCTCCTGCTCTGTCCCGACAGGCAAAGCCCAGGGAAGGTGCAGCCCTGAGTGCACACGTCCGGAGCCCCTGTCATTCGGGGTGAGCACAGGTCGGGGCCCAACATCCGGAACACAAATGGGACACAGTGGGGGTCTTTCCGCAGCACGCTAACTACAGGAGACCCTAACACAGGGGCCCCACAGGGAATGTGAGGTGACAGGCGATGCGGGGTATCACACGATGTCCGTAGGTATGGGTCCCAGCGCTGACCCGAGGATGGATTTGACTCTCCCCACACTTCTGATATGGGGGCGCAAACCCAAGACCTTGCGTACACTAAGCAAGCACTCTACTACTGAGCTGCATCCCCAACCCTTGTAAAATTTTACTTTGGCACAGGGTCTTGCTAAATTGCCCAGGCTGGCCTCAAATTTGCTATCCTCCTGCCTCAGCCTCCCAACTAGCTGGGATGTCCGGCATGCGCCACCTCTTTTTTTTTTTTTTTTTTTTTTTTTGTACCAGGAATTGAACTCAGGACCTTGTGCTTTCCAGGCAGTCATTATGTTTTATTAATTTAGCGTGTTAATGATCCATTATTATTGATTACCATTACTGCTGAGTATCCCAAACTGTGTTGACAGGTTCACCTTTGTCCCCACATCACTGCCGCCACACCATCCAGGAAGGATAAATAGGGGACAGGTCAGTGTCCCAGGCCACCTGCCCTGCAGACATCCACCCAGGCGCCAGCCGGCTGTGGAGCGAGGGTCGGCACCATGGCTGCCCCAGTGGGCTTCCTGCTGCTCTGGGGTGAGATGTCAGGGCCTGGGTCCCTGGGGGAGGGGAGTGAACGGGGCCTCACGCTGCGCTGTCTCCACAGGTCTCACCCTGGGCTCGGTGAGTGAGGCGGCCACAGGTGAGTCCGGGGCTGGCACAAGGCTGTGGACGGTCCGGTCCCTGCAGCTCCCGTGGACCCCATAGTTCCTCTATCCACAGTGTTTGAGACCCAACCCAACCTCTGGGTAGAGTCGGCCTCGCCGCTGGAGCCCTGGGCCCAGCTCATGCTGACCTGCCGCGCATGCCTGGAGACCCAGGACTTCCAGCTGTTCAAGAACGGGGTGGCCCTGGAGCCCGTGCGCCTTGACAACCCCGCCATCGCCCACCAGTTTGTGCTGGGCGACGTGACCAGGGACAACCGGGGCCTCTACCACTGCCGCGCAGGCCTGGGTGACAGGTGGACTCGGCTGAGCGACGTCGTGGAGGTGACAGGCACAGGTGAGCAGGCATTCATGGGGTCGTCCTCCACGTTGCCCAACACCCGAGCCTCAGTTTCCCCATTTGTCGGATGGGGCTTGGCGCACCATATGCCCTGTGCCTGTCCCCAACCCTCACTTCCCATCTCCTGTCCCCTCCCATGTTGCCCATTGGCTCCAGCTCTGCAGAGCCCCCCTCCTGAGCATGCCCCTCCGCAGAGCCCCTGCCCCCACCCCGGCTCTCCGCTGAGCCCGTGTCCTGGATCACACCCGGCCTGAACTCCACCCTGCGGTGCCGCGCCGTCCGGCACAATGTGACCTTCCTACTGATGCGGGAAGGTGACCACGCGTCTCCTTCGGTGGCTGAGGCGGGGGAGGACGGAGAGGCCACCTTCCCCGTCCACCGGGCTGGCAACTACAGCTGCAGCTACCGGACCCACGCTGCGGGGGGTCCCTCTGAGCCCAGCGACACGGTTACCGTCGAGGAGCTGGGTGAGTGCAGAGGCTGCCCGAGGAGGGGAGGGAGGGCCAGGCCCCCGGGCCGCGGCTGCCCCTCTTGGAGCGGATGCAGTGCCCGCCCTGGGCTCCTGTCTCAGCCTCCGCCCCGCCGCCCACAGCCGCGCCGCCGCCGCCCTCGCTGGCGTTCCGGGGCGACAGCGCCAGGGTCCTGCGGCCCCGCGAGCGCGCGTTCCTGCTGTGCGTGGCGCCCATGAACGTCGCGGACTTCGAGCTGCAGCGGCGCGGGGAGACCCTGTGGGTGCCCATGGCCACCAGCAGCTCCGACCGCGTCTTCTTCCACCTGGCCCCGGCCGAGGGCGACGCCGGCCCGTACACCTGCCGCTACCGGCCGCTCCGTGGGGGCGCAGCCTGGTCGGTGAACAGCGCGCCTGTGGAGCTGGTTCGCAGCGACGGTGAGCCGCGGGCGGGGCTGGAACTAGGGACTCTCCTGCCTCGGCCTCCCAGACAGGCTCCGTAGATGGGCAGGTCTAGAGCTCCCAGCCCGCTCAGCCCCGGCTCCCGCAGGGTCGCTGCCAGCGCCCGACCTGAGCGCCCACCCCGCGGGCCCGCGCGCCGCGTCCGGGTCCCTCGTGCGCCTGCGCTGCCGCGTGCCCGGGTCCGGGCTGCGCGTGGCGCTGGAGCGCGAGGACGCGCTCGGGCGCCGGCTGAAGGCTCTGCTGCGGCCCGCGGGCGCCGAGGCCGAGTTCGAGCTGCGCGACGTCTCCGTGGCGGACTCGGCCAACTACAGCTGTGTCTACACGGACCCGGCGCAGCCCTTCGTGGGCTCCGCGCCCAGCGCGCGCCTGGAGCTGCGCGTGGACGGTGAGCGGGTGGGGTTGCCTGTGCTTCCGGGAGGCTGAGACAAGAGGATCGCAGGTTGGAGCCCAGCCTGGGCAACTTAGCGAGCCTGCGTCTGGAAATTAAAAATGAAAAGGGCTGGGGATGCAGCTCCGGGCGAAGGCCCTGGGTTCCAGCCTCAGGACCGCGCGCACACATGCACAGCTTGGGGCTGGACCCGGATTTTCCTGTTCAAATCCCTGAGGGCTGTTCGCTAGGCGCTGCCTCGGTTTCCCTGTGCTACACGCATGTCGGTCACGGTCATATTGTGATCCATCTCCACCCTCGCGGGTTAACATGTCTTCGCATCCCTGGGGTCACTTCCTCGCCTGCCTGCCCCCACCATCCGCCACCCCGCCCTGACCGTTCGTGGGTGGGCTCCTCCACCCCACGTGGAGCCGGAGGCGGGGGTGGTGACACCGCGCGACTTCCGGCCTGACCCGCCACTCCCCGCCACGCAGGGCCCCCGCCCGCGCCTCGGCTCCGCGTGCTGGGGCCGCCGGTGACCCCGGGCCGCGACGCCGTCCTGCGCTGTGAGGGCTCCGTGCCCGGCGTGCTCTTCGAGCTGCTGCGCGCGGGCGAGGAGGAGGCCGTGGTGTCAGCCAGCTCCACGCGCGCCGCAGCCGACCTGGTGCTGATCGCCGCGGGGCCTGGACACGCGGGCAACTACAGCTGCCGCTACCGCGCGTGGGGGCCCGTCGCCTTCGAGTCGCAGCGCAGCGACCCGGTGGAGCTCCAGGTGTCGGGTGAGGTCCCCGGCTTACCGGGCTGTTCCCTGGGAGCTGCCGGGCCAGCAGCGAGCAAAGCCCTGAGCAGCACTGACCCGTGCAGGCCTGGAGGCAGGGTCGTGGCCGCTGTGGACCAAGCCCCTTCCTTCCTGCGGGGTCCCCAGGGAGAAGGCCCAGCACCCCACCCCACTTCTCTGGTCACATTTGTCTAGGAAGCTGATGCAGCTGTGATCCGGGGAGTGTGGTAGTTGGGACGCCTGAGCATTCCGGTTCCCTCTTCCTCCCAGGAGTCAATAAACGCCGAGAAAGACTGTTCAAACGTGTCTTCCGTGGGTGCAAAGCCTAGCTGAGACCTGGTCCTGAGAGTGCAGGGGGGCCTGGGGCAGGGCGGAGGGCTGGCTGTGGACCCCCATGCCGACCCTTCCCCACTCCCCTCAATCTTCGGCTTGCTCCCCAGCCCCTGTCCAGTCCCGCGCAGGCCCCCACCTCGTCAGCTCTCACACCAGGAGCAGGCTCAGAGGCTGCAGGAGGCGGGGCGCAGCCGGGCCAGCCCTCCCCACCGCCTCAGCTCTGTGTCCGCCTGTCCCTCGAGGTCCCTGCACACCACAGGTGTGTCAGCATTGCCAACCAACAGGCGACAAAGTGTTTCTCAAGGAAACTGGGGATTACTTGAACCCAGGGCCTTCACACTGAGCCACATCCCCACTCCTATTTTATTGTATCTTGAGATGTCTCACTGAGTCACTGAGGTGCCCAGACTGGGCTAGAATTCCCAGTGCTCTGGCCTCAGCCTCCCTGAGTGCTAGGATTATAAACATGGGCCGCCATGCCTGGCTGACATTCCTGTATCTGTTTAATGTCTTCCAAGTCTGTAATGATGTCACCTCTTCGATGGATGATTCTAGGATATCCCTCCTTGATGCCTTCAGTTTTTAAAATCTTTTCCAAGCACTAGGTTTAGCTGTGTTCGTTTCCCCCCCCCCCATTGCCTGTTTTCTATTCTGTAGGTCTCTATTGGTGTCAATCATTATTCCCTTTCTTCTGTTTACTTCTGATTTAATTTTCTAGGGCCTGTAGTTTCATTTTTCAGAGTGTTTGTGCCTAGGGATGTAGATCAGTAGTAGAGTGCATGCTTAGCAGGTGCAGGGCACTGGGCTCCATCCTAGCACCTCAAAAATGAAGCAAAACCCTACATTTTTTTTTTTGTGGGTACCGGGGGGTCGACCTCAGGACCTCGCGCGCCAGCAGGCACCCATGCCGCTGAGTGATATCACCGGCCCCTTTTTCGTATGTGAGTTCCGGGAGTCGAACTCGGGCCCTCGCGCTTGCAAGGCAGGCGCTTAAGCCGCTGAGCCATCTCACCGGCCCCAAAACCCTACATTTTAAAGAACATTTTAAATTATAAATTCAACTTCTTTAATTGATATAGGCTCATTTAGGTTATCCATTTCTTCTTTGGTTAATTTTAGTAATTTCTGGCTTTCAAGGAGACAATACATTTCATCTAGGTTGTTGGTTTTAATTGTAAAGAATTCTTTTTTTATTTTTTGTGGGTACCGGGGGGTCGACCTCAGGACCTCGCGCGCCAACAGGCCCCCGTGCCGCTGAGCGATATCACCGGCCCCTTTTTCGTATGTGGGATCCGGGAGTCGAACTCGGGCCCTCGCGCTTGCAAGGCAGGCGCTTAAGCCGCTGAGCCATCTCACCGGCCCCTGTTTCATTCTTTTTTAAAATTTTTTTTTTTTATTTTAAAGAGAAAAAAAAGAACGAAATTTCAAAACAACATAATAGGAGGGTAACAATGGTTAATACGTTGCGTATTGTTATCTTTAAATTAGTTACTCAGGGTACAAGATATTGGCATTCAATTGTCCAAACAGTATTAGCACAAACTTTTCCTTTCAATGAACTAAGCGAAATTAGTAGTGTATCTATCTTAACTATCTTGTATATATCTTTTTTCTCCTTCTTCTCTCCATCTGGTTTCACTTTCCTTTTGAATAGTTTCTTCCTATTTTACAATATCTATTGTACATTTTGGATCTTATTTACTCTTTCAGCTTCTCACGCTAGGGAGACAGTATGATGTTTACGCATGTGGGTCTGGTTTATTTCACTTATGAGTATGGTCTCAAGTTGCATCCATTTACCTATAAAAGTCTCCAGTTTATCTTTCTTTATGGCTGAGTAGTACTCCATTGTATAAAAATACCACATCTTTCTTATCCATTCCTCAGTTGATGGGCCTTTGGGTTGTTTCCAAGATCTGGCTATTACAAATTGTGCTGCTATAAACATGGGTGCACATATATCGCTGTGGTACGATGTTTTTAATTCTTCTGGGAGGATGCCCAGAAGGGGAATAGCTGGGTCAAATGGGACCTCCAACCCTAGTTTTTTGAGGACTCACCACACTGATTTACACTGTGGCTGTACCAGTCGCCACTCCCACCACCAGTGGAAAAGGGTTCCTTTTTCCCCACAGCCCCTCCAGCATTTGTTATTGGTTGATTTCTTGATAATAGCCATTCTTTCTGGGGTGAGATGCATCTCAGTGTTGTTTTAATTTGCATCTCTCGGATGACCAGTGATGTTGAACATTTTTTCATATATTTATTTGCTGTTTGTATTTCTTCATGTGAGAAGTGTGTATTCATCTCAGATGCCCATTTTTGGATTGGGTCTTTAATTTTGGGAGGTCTGATTGTTTTGAGTTCTTTGTGTGTTCTTGATAGAAGTCCTTTGAGGAACGGCTGGCAAACATTTTTTCCCATGTTGTGGGCTGTCTCTTCACTCCGTTGGTGGTTTCTCTGGCTGTGCAAAAGCTTTTTAATAAAATGAGATCCCAGTTGTTGATTCTTTGTGATAGTTCCTGCATGATTGGGGTTTTATTCATAAAGTCTTTGCCTACCCCAATGTCTTCAAGAGTTTTACCTATTCTGTCTTCCAACAGATTTATTGTTTCTGTTTTAATATTTAGATCTTTGATCCATTTCAAATTTAGTTTAGTGCATGGAGAAAGATATGGGTCTAATTTTAATCTTTGGCATGTGTGGAGCCAGTTTTTCCAGCACCATTTATTAAAGAGGCTTACAGTGGTCTGTTTCATTCTTGCTACAGGCTGAGTCTCCCTTACCCAAATGCTTGGACCCAGACATGGTCTTGGATGTCAGACTCTGGAACATTGCATGTACATAATGAGGTACTGTGGAGAGGGGACCCGAGTTTGAATGTGGAATTCACTCATGCTACCCATGAGCCTTAGAAACATAGCCCAAAGCTGGTTTTACGCCGTATTTTTAGGGCCCCTGCATTTCGACTGAAACCCATAATAGGTGGTTAGGAGTGGAATTTTCCACTTGTAGCATCATACTGGTGATCAGAAATCACAGATTTTGGAGCACTTCAGATTTCAAAGTTTTGGGATGTTCAACCTATAATTTGTTCCTTCTCACTTTGTTTTTGAGACAGGGTCTCGCTATGTAGTTCAGGGTAGCCTTGAACTCACTGTGTAGTCCATGCTGGCCTTGAACTTGAGGCAGTCCTTCTGCTCAGCCTCCCAAGTGCTGGGATTACAGGCATCTGGCATCATGCCCGACTTTCCTTCTCACTTTTAAAATAACAGTCTGGGGCCGGTGAGACGGCTCAGCGGCTTAAGCGCCTGCCTTGCAAGCGCGAAGGCCCGAGTTCGACTCCCGGAACCCACATACGAAAAAGGGGCCGGTGATATCGCTCAGTGGCACGGGCGCCTGCTGGCGCGCGAGGTCCTGAGGTCGTCCCCCCGGTACCCACAAAAAAAAAAAAAAAAAAAAAAAAAAAAAAAAAAATAAATAAAATAACAGTCTGGCCAGAGGTTTATCAATTTTTTTTTTTGTGGGTACTGGGGGTTGAACTCAGGACCTCGCACGCCAGCAGGTGCCCGTGCCACTGAGCGATATCACCAGCCCTTTTTTCATATGTGGGTACTGGGAGTCAAACTCAGGACCTCGCGCTTGCCTGGCAGGCGCTTATGCCGCTGAGCTATCTCACCGGCCTGGTTTATCAATATTTATCTTTTCAAAGAACCAGATTTTGGTGTCATAGTCTTACTGGTTTTTTGTTTCCTTTGTCATCGTTGTTCTTGTCTTCTGATCGTGTGTGTGGTACTGGAGATCTAGGCATTCTACGAAGGAGCTATGTCTCCAGCCCCTTTTTGAGACAAGGTCTCAAGACCTGTAATCCCCCTCAGCTTTCCCAAGTGCCGGGAGCACAGGCGTGCCCCACTGCACCTGGCTGATTCCACTTTCTAGTGGAAGTGAAGGCTCAGCTTTTTTTTTTTCAGATTTTTTATTTCACAGTTTTTCTTCTTTCCCTGTGCAAGCATTTTGATGCTACAAATAACCTAAGCACTTATTAGGTGTGTCTTTAATTTCTAAGTACTTGAGGATTTTCCTACCTTTCTGTTTTCCAGTTTGAGTCTACCTTAGTCTTAGAACATAGTCTGAATTATATAAATTCTTTTACATTGGTTAATGTTTGTTTTATGACTCAGGATATGGTCTTTTTTGTTGACTATTCCCCGTGCACTTGAAAAAAATGTGTTTTCTGCTGTCGGGTGGAGTGAATACAGTGTCGATTACATCAGTTAGCTGAGGTGGTGCTCAGGTCTCCCATACCCTTACTGTTTTGTTCTGTTGATCCCTGAGAGGTGAAGTCTCAAACTATAATTGTGATTTTTTTCTATTATCTCTTCATCTCTATCAATTTTTATTTATTTCTGGTGTGTATTACTGGGGATTGAATCCAGAGCTTTCACATTGAGCTACATTTTGAGACTTGGTCTCACTGAGTTGCTTAGGCTGGGCTTAAACTTGCAATCCTTCTGCCTCAGCCCCCCAGATGCTGGGATAGCAGGTGTACCATCATGCCTGTTTTATAATGTCTATCTTTATCGCTGGTTATTTCCTTTATTCTGTGGTCTGCTTGGTGTGGTGTAATATAGTAACCTCAGCATCCTTTCACTGGGTTTTCTCTTGTACTGTGTATCTTTCTTTTCTTTTTATTTATTTTTTATTTTTTTTTTGGTTTTTTGTCTCACTACAGATTTCAGGCTGGTCTTGAATGCACTATGCAGCCCAGGGTGGCCTCTAACTCGTGGTGTTCCTCCTGCCTCAGCCTCCTGAGTGCTGGGATTACAGGCGTGTGCTACCACACCTGCCTCGAAGAGTATTTTAACTGATGTAGAATTCTAGGCTGATAGTTCTTTTTTTTCTTCCAGCACTTTAAAATGTTTTTCTTTGCTTTCTTGCATCCATGGTTTTTTCTTTCTTTTTTTTTCCCAATCCTTTGTTTCTAATAAGAAATCTATGATATTTTATTTTGTCCACTTAATGTAATGCACTGTTTCTCTTGGGCTGTTTTCAAGGTTTAAAATTTTGTTTTTAGTTTTCATTAGGTTATGATGTCAGCAGGTGTCTGGGCATGGAGTTGAGATTATGCTGTTATTTGATTCATTGAGCTTTCTGAACCTATAAGTTTTACATCTTTTGCTAAATTTAAGCTTCCAGACTTTTTCTTTTCTTTCTTTTCTGTGGTGCTAAGGTCAAACCCAGGCCCTTGTGCTTCCTAGGTGAGTGCTCCACCACTGCACTACACCCCCAGTCCTCATTATTTCATTTTTTTCTGCTATTATCATAAAGAATAAGGTAGCATATCTGAGTACGCTCAAGGTTTCGTCAGTTTCTCATTGTGATTCTGTTCCAGAAGGCTCTTATGACATGTCTGCTTTCAAATGAGCATTTCCTTTTTTTTTTCTTTATGTGGGTACCAGAAACCGAACTCAGGACCTCGCGCTTGCCAGGCAGGTGCTTACGTCGCTGAGCTATATCACCAGCCCCAAGCATTTCTTAATGGACTGCTTCTTTTGTAAAAATATAGTGACTACCGGGAAGCTAAGGCAAGGATCCCTTGAGTCCAGGAGTTTGAGGCTAGCTTAAGCAACACAGCAAGACTATCTCTTAAAAAAAAAAAAAAAAAAAAGGGGGCCGGTGAGATGGCTCAGCGGCGTAAGCGCCTGCCTTGCAACCGCGAGGGCCCGAGTTCGACTCCCGGATCCCACATACAAAAAAGGGGCCGGTGATATCGCTCAGCGGCACGGGTGCCTGTTGGCGCGCGAGGTCCTGAGGTCGACCCCCCGGTACCCACACACACACACACAAAAAGTAGGGCCGGTGAGATAGCTCAGCAGCAATAAGTGCCTGCCTGGCAAGCATGAGGTCCTGAGTTCGACTCCTGAAACCCACATAAAGGAAAAAAAGGGCCCATGATATTGCTCAGTGGCATAAGCACCTGCTGGCAAGCGTGAGGTCCTGAGTTCGACTTCCGGTACCCACATTAAAAAAAAAAAAAAGTAGCTGGGCGTGGTGGAGCATGCCAGGAATCCCAACACACTGGGAAGCTAAGGCAGGACTATCAGAAGTTCAAACTCCACCAGGCAACTTAGAAAGACCCTGCCTCAAAATAAAAGACACTGTAATGTTACATTAAGTAACTCAGACACACAAGCTCAAATATCGCATGGTCTCTCTTATATGAAAATCTAAATATATATATAAAGTATGAAATAAAAGATAGATAATAGGAAAAAAGAGAAAAACAGTCCTCCCTGACTTACAATAGAGTGCTGTTTGGGGAGAACGTCCATAAGTTGGATTCGTTTGTAAGTCCGACAAAGTGAGTCTTGTACGTATCTGTGAAAGTTCACAACTCAAATGTCCTTTAAGTAAGTCAGGGATTTACTATATTGTAATCCAGTATGGACAATGTATCTAAAAGCATATCTCGACAGTACAATTGTTTCACGTGTTTTTTATGTTCTTTGGCCTATTAGTCTGGTCTTCAATGTGTATATATGATAATTAACCTTAATTATAAATAAGTGAATAAATGAACCTGATGTTGGAAAAATAAAAGGGGTGTGGAGGGGAGGGGGGAAATAAAGAATTGAAATGAGTTATTGGTACAACTACCAATCCCTACAATGAATATAATCATTATATACTACAAACATAATAAAAGTAAAAAAAAGAAAAATAAAAATGAAAAGTAAAAAGGGCTGAAGATGTAACCTAGAGTAAAGATTCTAGGTTCTATCCCCAGTACCCCCCCAATGTATATATAACCTATAGACTGACCCTGTGACCCTTATAATGCTTTCCTACTTCTTCTATTTTTCTCCATTGGCTTTCTGCAGCTTCATGCCTACATTATGTATGGTTTTCTATTTCTCTCCCCTCAGCTTTCCCCTGTCTTTGTCTAAAAAACACACGGGCGATTTAAGAGAAATTCAGTGGCTAGTACCAATCTTCTTACTGGGTTGAAGAATGGTCCATGTACTGGAATTGCTGTGTGCTCAGTGTGGTATGACCCTGACCAGTTGGCTGCTCTGACCTGCGTCTCCTCCTCTTAAAACCGGGATGGTTGTCCTGCCCCTGGTGCTGTGCGAGGATAAATGAAATGGTCTGTACATTACTTGGCAGAGTGGCCAGTGCCTGCCGCCCTTCATAAAGATCCTTTCACTTGCCCTCCTCCCCCCTTAGACACCTCACAGCACAGTAAGGGGGATGAAGACTGAGTGCATGGGA
Source organism: Erethizon dorsatum (assembly GCA_028451465.1). Classification (NCBI taxonomy): domain Eukaryota; kingdom Metazoa; phylum Chordata; class Mammalia; order Rodentia; family Erethizontidae; genus Erethizon; species Erethizon dorsatum. The sequence goes on along the minus strand of CM051834.1, from coordinate 116,113,397 downwards.
AACAGAGAGAAGGGGACATGAGTGCCACAGTCAGAGCCTTGCACGAAGAGGCCACTGGGGTTCAGGGAAGTCATTTGTCTGAGGCCCAAAAGCAGCCCTTGGGGCTGCTCCTGTTCTGCGCAGTCTGTCAGCGGCCTTGTCACCATTTCACCAGCAACATGCACTGTCTCTCAGCCTCTGCCACACTGTGTGGCTGACTTTGCCTGTGTCTGGGACTCAGTGATACCGAAGCAGGTCTGTCTCTTCAGGTCTTGCCTTCCTGTTCTGAACCTCTTCTCTGTCCCTGTCCATAATCCAGGGAGATATGCAGGGGTCGAAGGTGACGGTGGCCAGTTCATCACCTGACAGGATGGTAGGGTTGTCAGAGCAGAGGTAGGAAGGCAGGCATTTTGACAGTGCGAGGCAGGAGCTGTGACATCAGCTACAGAATGGGCCCTGGAAGAGGGACAGGGCTGCAGAGCTTTGAGGGAGGCAGAGGGCATCTGGCAGAACACAGGCAACCAATGGGTCCAGGGCACCAGCTTGGCCCCCAAGAAAGGAAAGCTTAACGCAGTTGCCATGTCGAGGCCATGCCTTGGGGGCCTACGGTGGAGCCACATGTATGTCAGGACGTGTGAGGAAAGAGGAGGCAGAGCAGGACAACTACCCAGGGAAGGCAGCAGTCACACACGACCAGGACATCTCATCCCGCACACTGCATATGTAGAGAACAAGACATGAGCTCGGGAATCCCACAGTACCTTTGGGAAGCACAGACTGTGTGCTCTGTTGGAAGTAAAATGCCACAGCTGCAGGTGTGAGAGAGACATTCGGGGCACCCCGGGAGCAGAGAGGCCAGCTGAAGTCTCTCAGGGAGGTGGGGAGTCTTCTCTGGGGAGGGGCATTTGGAGGAGAGAGGATAGCTACAAAGGCACATGGTGGGGAAAGTCAGCCTCTTCAGGAAGCACAGGGTGCTCCTCGTGGCTGGTGTATGCAAGGTGGCCCAGTCATGAGCCAGTGTGAAAGGCAATGAGGAGTTTGGCTTGCCCAGGGGCAGCACTTGAAAACCACCTTCCCACTGCTGCACACACACAAACATGACTCCGTGCACACCTAAGGACAGCTGAAGAGGCTGCACAGGGCTCATGGCAGTGTGTTCTGGGGCATACTTCCCGTCAGGAAGCTCTACAGTGGACGGCGATACACTGGAGAGCTTTCTGCTCAGACCTGGGCAGTGGAAAGAGACCCTGGAGGAAGAAGCTGGGGGGAGACCCTGCTGTAGTGTAAGGCAGGTGGGAGGCACTGAGGGCTCCCAGAGATGCAGTGGGGGGCAGGGGACAGCTCAGAGACGAGCCTCGCAGTAACTGGGGTGTGGAGGGTGAGCAGGAGGTGGATGGCTGTTGGGCCCATGTCAGGCAGCACCACAGCTGAGGGTCAAGTAGGTGAGAGACGCACAGACCAGAGGCCTCAGAGGAGAGGCAGCCTTTCATATCAACCTCAGTGGTCAACACAGAAAGGGATGGGACCAGAGCAGTATGAAGACACAGGGCAGGCTGGTTAGGGGTCCCTCTGGGCCAAGCAGCAGAGGAGCCAGGGGGAAATGGCAGCTGGACTCTCCCTGCTGCACTGTCTTGGCCCAGGAGATTTGGTACACAACTACCTTTCGTTGTCCTGACCTGAGAACCAATCCAAACCCTGGCTCAGGGCTAGGCTGCATGGGGCAGGGAGGGCAGCAGGATCCTGCTGAGGTCCCCCGCAGGGCCGGGTCACTGTGTTCTCAGACTTCGAGAGCTGCCTGGCCCCAGGCACCTTGTCAGTCACCATCCAGTTCTTGGTCCTCGGAAGTCAGGGCCGCAGGGCCATGGTGTCACGCAGGGTGGTGATATGGATTCGCAAGTGCACAGTGAGGGCTGAGCTGCAGCTGAAGGCCTTTCCGTAGTTGCTGCACTTGTAGGACTTGTTCCATGTGGGTCCTCTGATTCTCCACGAGGGAGGAGCTCTGTGCAAAGGCCTTGGGACATGACAAATGCTGCATCCAGCGCAGCTCTCGAAATTTTCGGGGTGAAGGATGGTGGAGGATGAAGAAATAAAGACAAGAGTCAGGAAACAGAAAGCTGAGGTTAGGTAGAGCCCTCTATCTGTATGGGAGAAAAGGAACTGCTCAATGACTGCGGCGCGATCATTTATACATTCAGCAGGTTGGTGTCACATGACACCCTCTGCCTAGCAACCTATTGGCTTGAATTGCTTCTGACACCTGTTGTTCTCTGGGCTGGAGCAGCTTGTTCACACAGCTCACCTCGGGTGCTGTTTGTTCTCAGGACTGGCCTTGCTCCAGCCCCCCACGTGTGATCAATCTCCAGCTTCAGCTGCTCCCCACTGATGAGCACCGATAGTGTTTCTCCCCAGAGTGGGTCCTTGGGTGCTGGATGAGGGCTGACCAGTCGCTTAAGGGCCACCCGCAGGGGTCACACTGGTAGGGTAGCTCCTCGGTGTGTGTGCTGGTGCTGCGTGAGGTGTGATGTCTGGCTGAAGGTCTTGCCACACTCTTTGCACATGTACGGCCGCTCACCTGTGTGCAGGTGCGCATGCTGTGTGAGGTGGGTGCTGTGGCTGAAGGTTTTGCTGCACTCTCTGCACCCACAGGGCCTCTCCCCAGTGTGGACCATAGCTATGGTGCTGCACGAGGTGGGTGATGTGACTGAAGGCTTTGCCGCACTCCTTGCACGCGTGGGGCTTCAACCCTGTGTGCACAACCAGGTGCTGCGCAAGGTGAGCGCTGCAGCTGAAGGCCTTGACGCACTCACCACAGGCATGCAGCATCTTCCTGGAGTGGCTCTTCCTGTGGGTCTTGAGGGCTAAGTTGCACTGGAACATTCTCTTACACTGGCCACACCTGCAGGCCTTTTTCCCTAAGGAGGCACAGGGAGGTCCTACATTACAATCCAAGGATGGAACCTGTCCTCTGAGGGAGGCTGCTCCTGGGAGGCGAGGGTTGGCCGCGTGCCAGAACCGTTTCCAGAGGAAGCAGACTGGAGGGTGGGCTGGTCTGTGGCGGCAGCCTGCTGAGCCCTCAGGGGTTCCCTGAAATCCATCTGCTGGGCAACTGACTGTGTCTGGATCTTCCAAAAGCTGGCTTCAGGCTCACATGTGGTGGCAAAGGTGGGTGCTAGGGAAGCCTGTCCCACAGAGGAGTCCATATCTGTGGCCACATCTGATGGCCCTGGCTCTTCCACGTGGCTCTGCTTCCCACCCACCTCAGCAGGTTCCATGCCTGGCTCCCACTCTGAAACAAGTGGAGCCATAGGGTCACCACTCCTGCCACACCAGGCCAGGCCTCCTCATCTCCCTAGGACCATGGCTGCCCTCCCTGTGAGGGGAGAAGTGGGCAGCCCTGACATAGCCTCACTTCCAAAGGGCAGTTCTTATTGAGTGTTTTGGACAACTGAAGGGTGTGGGCTCTCCTCCCCCTTGGTCCCATAAGGCTCCTGGGGTTGGCCTAAGTGTCAGCAGGACAAACCCTCAGGTGAGACTGATCCTGAGAAGCAAGCGAGAGGGAGGTTTGGACTTCACCAGCACCTGGTCCCATGGTCAGGGTCCCAGCTCTGGGAGGTTGGCACTGTCCTTCACCCTTGGCACCTGCCTCTGGACTGGGGGTTGGTAGGTACTCAGTGAATACTGGCAGAATGAGGGAATCACTCCAGATGCCTGTGCTGGTGAAATCTGTCACCACAGAAGCCCAGGTAGCCCAGGTAGGAAGGGTGGCTGAGCTACCCAGGTGGCCTCTCTGGAGGCCCTAGGACCATGCTGTGTGAAGCACTGTGAAGATGCAACATGGCTAAGGGGAAGCTGGACACCAGGTCTGGGTGCACAGGGCGGCTGGGGACACGTGATCTGGCTACACGAGATGCATGTCAGGAGGGATGCAAGAGAGGGGGGCCCAGAAGTGGGGTCCAGCCACAGGCTGTCTGGCCCACTCTGGATCCTGGCAGTCCTGCCTTTGCCTGTGCCTTGTCGTCCCATCTGTAAGCTGGGGACATGATGCCATTCGCCTTCTTGGGCCCTACTGTTATCAGGCTCCTATTGCACGTGAGACTCTTAAGGGCAGTGTGCAACTCCCATCATCTGCTTTCTGCTTCAAAAGGTGGGATTCATCTGGGAAACTGAGGTCCCACTGAGATGTAAGTTCTGCCGTGAGAGCACATATTTAGCCCTTGTTTGAGATTAGTCCTCTGATAGCCTTGCTCCTCTGGAGCCCCCAGAATGCAGTGGTCCAAATCACCACACCAGGCCTTGGACCCCCACTGCTCCCTCTGCCTGGACTGCAGCTTTCTTGTCCTCCCAGCACCACTTTGCCTTTCTTTGAAGTCTCTGCCAACCTTAGAGGTGAAAAGAACCACTTGCTCCCTGTCCTTCCTGTGCCCCAGCTGGGCACAGCTGACAGGGCCCCGCAGGGACCTGACCAATCTCTCCCCAAAAGGCCAGTTTCTCAAGGCTAAGGCACCAGGCATGTATCAGGTGCTGTACGGCCATCGCCTCTTTTATAACTCCTATTCTGGCTTGTGTCTAGATGTCCCCACAAAGCGTCATGTGATCGTAGGTGGGGCTTCTCAGAGGTGGCTGGATCTAGAGTATGTGACACTGGGATTGCTTCATGGTGCAATGCTTGGCTCAAGGGCACTAGGATTAAGGGTGTAAGTGCTGCCTGCCCTAAGTAGCCTGGATAAGATATAAAGGGATAGAAAGAGCTGTAGTCTAGTTTGCTTTGCTACCTTCTGTCTGCCATGAATTCTTTCTTCTCTGTGATGCCACCCTGCCTTGGAGCCAGCCAATTATGGACTGAAACTTCTACAAACTGTGAGCTAAATAAACCTTTCCCCCTTTAATTTCGGTGCTGGGTATTTTGTCTCAGCAATGAGAAAAGTAACTAAGACAGCTCCCAAGGTGGAAGGTTTTGATTACAATATGCCTTTTACTCACACGTAAACGGAGGCATGAGTGACATGGCCCAGAGGAGGCCGAGCAGTGATTGGCTCTATAAGCCTTGATGACATATCTACATCTAAACTTCAGGTGTGCCCAGCATACACTTCCCCGGAGCCTGGCATGCCCACCCTGCCATCTGCCCCTGTCCTCTGGGGAGGGGCCTTACTTCCTGCTCGGGACTGTCTCCTGGCTGGGTCTTCTCTGCATGCCACTAGGCCCTGGCCTGGGATATCTGTGTGGGTCCCCTGAGTAGCAGTGACCACTGCAGCTCAGGGCAGGTCTAACCCACCCACATCCTGGAGGCAGCCCAGGTTGAGCAGAGAGAGGGTGTACAGGGACACCTGGTGTTTCTGTCTCCCCTGTACTAGTAGCCTTGGTTTCCTTTGGGGCACTGCCCCATCCATGCTCAGTTAGTCCCAGGGAGCTGACTGGCTGAAAGTGAGACAAGGGCACTGGCAGGGCTTCTAAGTAGCAACCTGAGAGAAAATGAGCAGGCTGCTGCCACTTTGGGCAATAAGAGGGTGGAAATAAATCAAGCTGTTAATTAAGTGAGCATGCCCCTGTACTCCTTGAGAAAAGGTAGGATGTGTGACGGCAACAGATCTGACAGAGAACTGAGACTAAACTTCCTTACACCTCCATTTTAATGCTTATCCATAATAAAATCTCCACCCAGAGCGGGACAGAACACATTATGGGCCAAATGCAAGCTCATGCTTGTACAGTAACTAAACTCTACCCTGGCCAGGCATAGTGGCACACTCCTGTAATCCCTGCACTCTGGGAGGCTGAGGCAGGAGATCCCAAGTTCAAGACCATCCTGGACAACTTAGCAACTTAGATCCCATCTCAAAAAATAAAAAAAGGGGGCCGGTGATATAACTCAGCAGCATAAGCGCCTGCCTGGCAAGCATAAGGTCCTGAGTTCGACTCCTGGTACCCGCATATAGAAAAAAATAAAAATAAATAAATAAAATAAAAAATAAAAGGGCTGGGGATGTAGCTTAGTGCACAGGTCTTGATTCAATCCCTAGTACCACAAAAATACAAAAACAAAAACCCCAAAGAAAAACCCTCTGCACTGTCCAGAGGCCCCTGACCCCTTTAGAAAAAACTCATGAGTAATTAACAACATTCCATTAAGACCCCAGAAAAGTGAAATGCATCCTTTGTTAGATGCTTCTCTGTGTATGGAGGAGCCAGGTTGGATATCTCTCACGGGGCTGCCTACAGGACAGCCAGGTTTGTTTCTTTTCTATAATCAATTTTCCAAGTAAAGTCCGCCTGCAAATGTGTGCTGTTGCCTCGGTTTTACTTTCCCTTATCACTGAAGCAACGATCCATGCTAGTGGGTGTCAAAGATGAACACAAGACCCTGGGGAGAGACCCTAACTTAAGAATAAAGCTGGGGCCGGTGAGATGGCTCAGTGGCTTAAGCGCCTGCCCGGCAAGCGCGAGGGCCCGAGTTCGACTCCCGGAACCCACATATGAAAAAGGGGCCGGTGATATCGCTCAGCGGCACGGGTGCCTGTTGGCGCGCGAGGTCCTGAGGTCGACCCCCCGGTACCCACAAAAAAAAAAAAAAAAAAAAGAATAAAGCTAATGTAGAAAAACTGAGTGGAGAAATAGAAGAACAAGAGAAAGAGAGACAGACAGGCATGGGAATGTCAAGTGATCTCTCTTCCTGGACATGGTCATATCTGAGCCCCCTTATCTTTCTTTGCTTCAGTGAGATGGGATTTTGGTCACTCGCAATAAAAAGACCCATCTGCTTCCGTATGAGTTTGGCAAAGGTACAGTCACAAGAATGAGTGTGTGAATGGCCTGGAACCAGAGCCTTGTACACCCACATTCAGCCCAGGTTCTCCCACATGTGCTGCGAACGCCTACCTCGCCAGTCTCCTCTCGTCTCTTGTCCAGCACCTGAATCAGATCCTCTACCAGCACAGCAGTCTCCTCGCCACTCTTGGGGTATTGGGCCCCCACCCAGGCCTGGATCTCAGTGGGGAGCATGCCCAGGAACTGCATTATCACCAACAGCTCCAGGATCTCCTCCTTGGAGCAGGACTCAGGCTGCAGCCACTGCTGGCACAGCTCTCAGAGCTGGGCTAGTGCCTCATGTGGGCTGGACATCTCCTCAGAGCAGAATCCCTAGAAGAGCAGCCGTGCAGCCTTGGGGTGGGCAGCATGGCCAGGGCTAGAGGCCTGGTCCTTGAAGAGGCTGGCTTCCTCCTCCTCCTCCACCTTCACTTGCAGGAAGCTGTCCTGTTCCCAGGGAACTGGGCTCAGGGGATATTTGGGCACAGCCTTTGGGCAGTGGTGCTCAGGGAGACGTGGGATGCCTGGGTCTGCAGAAATGTTAGGGCTTTGTCACCACCTGGAGGGGGTGCCTTGGCCTCATGCCTGCAGAGAAAGGCAGACACAGGCTCAGAACCTGTGAAATGCAGCTCATCTCACAGAGACATGATGACCAGTGGTCAGGCAGCACCCATTCATGCTGAGCATTTAAAACTTTCAACAAAATCAGGAGGTAGACATTTTCTTCCTATTTTATGGATGCGAAGACAGACACAGAGGAGAGAATTTGTTCAGTCTCTGGAAGAGCTGGGAGCAATGAATGCTAGTTGAGCTGGTGAAAAGTCACTTCCATTCACTACTAGTGGGGGCAGTTAAATAAATTAATTATCTTTGGCAAACAATTTGGCAACATAAGACCATTAAAATGGCCATGCCCTCTAGTTCACTATTTTTTTTTTTTTTTTGCGGGTACCGGGGGGTCGACCTCAGGACCTCATGCGCCAGCAGGCACCCGTGCCGCTGAGCGATATCACCGGCCCCTTTTTTCGTATGTGGGTTCCGGGAGTCGAACTCGGGCCCTCGCGCTTGCCAGGCAGGCGCGTATGCCGCTGAGCCATCTCACCGGCCCTAGTTCACTATTAATTATCAGAATCCAGTCTCATCTGTAGAAAAGAGTTACTGAATTCAGAGGGGGACATTTCCTTTTGAGGCCTATTCCTCATACTACAAGACTTCAGCACCCCTGTTCCCACCCAAGGAGACCAGCGAGCCCCCTCTCCTAGTCATATAACACTCAAACACACCACACACATTTCCAGATAATCCTTGAGGTGGGAGCAATACTACTCCCAGGATCTTCAAAGCGGCTGTACCATTTTTCATTCCTATCAGCTGTGGGTGAGGGTTCCAGTTTCTCTAGATGTTCACAAAGTTCTTTTCTTTGGTGGTACTGGAGATTGAACGTAAGGCCTTTGCACTGAGCTACATCCCCAGATCTCTTTTTCTACTTTTTAGTTTGAGATAGGGTTTCACTAAATTGCTAAGCTGCCCAGGTATACATTATTTTGTTTGCTTCTTTGGGGCAGGGTCTCACTATGTAGTTCAGGCTGGCCTTGAAGTCATTATGTAGCTTAGGCTCACCATGAACTCATCTTCTGAATGCTGAGATTACAGGTGTGGACTACCACATCCTAGTTGTTTTGGTTTTTGGTTTTTTTTGAGATAGGGCCTCACTATGTAGTTGAGGTTGACGTTGAACTTACTATGCAGCCCAGGCTGGCCTCAAATTTGTGATCCTTCTGCCTCAGCCTCCTGAGTGCTGGGATTACAGGTGTGCACCATCATGCCTAGCCAACAGGTACACGTTTATATAGCTCTAATCTTTCACGTTCCCTTTTGTGTCAGCCCAGACACTCACTCTACTTGCATCTTCCCTGCTCAGGGAAGTTATCTGAGAGAGAGATGCCCGAACCCTGAAAAGGAGCCATGGCCTTGGGCACAGGGACAAGGGAACATTAGTAAAATAACACCTAATCCTGAAACCTTTCAGGGGCAGCCGACCACCTCTGGCCCCTTAATTCCGTTGTCAATTTCATATGGGCCTCTTGTCACCTTGCTTTTGTTTGCCCCATGCACCTTGGCCTTTACCCCTGCTGTTTTCTTGTCCTGAAATACATCTCTGTACCTAACCCCTCCTCATTCTCCAGGCCTCACTTTAGCTGCCACTTTTGGGAACTATCCTAGACACCTGGCAGCAGATGAAGTCCTGTTCCCACATTGCCCTAGGTTTCTTTTCCCCCACCTCAGTACTGTAACACCTAAAATCCCTGGTGAAGGTCTCAGAGACACATATATACGAATCAGCCTCCTTGGCCTACCCTTGATGTGGTGAACTTCTATCAGCTTGAGGTCCTCCATGTACGGTTGTTTATCCAGCTGGAGATGGTTCTTTCATTTCCCAGTTCTTATTTGTACCCAGCCTGACAACAGTACCTACCTGAGAGGGTGGCTATGAGGTTATCTAAGGTGACCCATAACAACTGTCCAGCAGAGGCCTGGGACACAGTAAACATGCATTAAATATCTACTAGGATGACTTCATAGCCTCCTGCCACACTGAAGCCCACACTGGAGAACGTATCCATAACTAAGTGACCACTGGTCCCCCAATTTTGGCTGTAGACACAGAAAAACACAAATCTGTTATATACTTGGTAAACTCTGTGAATCACTCAAAATTCAGTCTCCCTGATGAAATCTCAATACGCCCACACACATGCTATCTCAGACCGTTAGTCATGTCCAAAACATACCTAGGCACACAAAATATTTCAATGTAATCAGTCAAATAAAACGGGTTCTCGTGGCATCCCCACCACACAGTGTGCCCACCACCACCACAATCACTCATCATTTCTCAACCAGACCCTTAGCGTCTCAACCACGCTTGAGATCTCAAATTCAGTTACACCCACCTGCTCACTCACAAGATCTCAAACAACCAATTTTTCTGTCAGCCGCGCACTTATCAGCCAGACGCTCGGCGAGTTGGACGCTTGCGCTCCGGGTCTGTCAGTCGGTCGCACAGTCCACCCTCGGGGCGCGCTCTCAGGCCGCGGGCCTCTAACGCAGGCCGGCACTCGGGCTCTTGCCCGGGTGCCTCTAGCATGCGGCTCTGCGGGATCTGGGGGCGCGGGGTGCCCCGCCCCCGGGACAGCTCTGCAGCGCGCAGCCGGCACTTCCCGAAGTACCCCGGCGACTAGGCTGGCGCCGCACCACAGCTCCCGGCGTGGCCTGGGCCTTCACCTGGACTACAAGTCCCAGAAAGCACAGCGCGGGGCCGGGCCGCGCGGGGCACGTCGGGAGCTGGAGTCCGAGGGGCGTTAGCTCTGAGGGCCCTTGAGAAGGTTGGTGACTGGAGGCTTGGCTGGTCTTGGCGGAAGCGGAAACACGCGTGGCACAGAATGAGGGCCGAGGGAGCATGCGTGGGGGGGCGTGGGGGCCGGTGAGAGGTGTGAAGAGTGGGGCGCCGCGTGGAGGTTGAGGTGGAAAGAAAGAAAGGTAGGTACAAAGGCAAGGAAAATAATAATTTTCAAAACAAAAACTACAGCTTTAGGACACAAAACCAATATAAATTTTTTTTTTCTTCCCAAGACACAGGGAGACTGGGCCGTTCCTTTTTAGTTGTAAAATTTCACTTGCAGAATGGGCTTTTCCTCTCCTGGATGGCAACAGCTCTATTACCTGTGGTGGGTGTCGCCTGTGACCGGGCCATCATCCCTCTCCCTACAAAGAGGACAGTTCGCCTTTCATCTGTGAATTAAATACTCTCTTTCCATAGATTCCCAAGTTCTGAAGATCTCTACCCCACCAAACCTCCCATAAATGGATGCAGCTAGACGCCCTAAGTGCACCACACGAGATCCCCACTCTTTATGCCTCTGACTGACACGTACTGAAAACTCTGTTACAGAAGGGGCGAACCTGCAACCTGTCCAGAGGGTGGGGTGAATCAGATAACGAGGGGATGAGGAGCCAGCTGGGGTGTGTGTGAAGAATGAGGGTGCCTGCGAGAGGGAGGACTGTTTTTTTTTTTTTTTTTTCTTTCTTTTTTTGGGGGAGGGGTATTGAGCCTATGTAGTTCAGGCTGGCTTTGAACTTACTGTGTAGCCCAGGCTGGCCTTGAACTCATGGCCATCCTCCTGCCTCAGCCTCCTGAGTGCTGGGTTTACAGGCTCACACCCCCCCAACTCCTCACTCCCTCCAGGGGAGATTTCTTGCTTGAGGGCTGAGTCTGCCTACTGAAAGATGGCAGTCCCTGTGTGAGGCCTTTGGGTCCCTGTGAGAAGGAAGATGCTGCCTGTGTGAGGGGTAGGGGTGACTGTATGTGGGATGATGCCTCCTGAAGGAAGGGTCTAGGGATGGGGTGACAGGTGTGGTTGTCCCTGTGTGCCGTGTTAGGCAGAAAGTGAGACATTAGTGGCCTGGGAATAGGTGCCTGGGGACTACATAAAAAGCAAGAAAGGTGATTTCTTTTTTCCCTTTGGTTTCTTAATCATTAGCTATAGATAAAATCCACACAAGTTTGTGGTTTCAAACTTCAGCTCAAGATAATATAACCTCTTCTGAGCCTGCTGATAAGGACCAGGGCCTGTACAAAGTCCAGGCTATGGGTGAGGGGTTGGAAAACCTCAAGGTCTCAAAACAAACTACATGGAAAACATCCACCTAGGGAGTAAACAAAGGCCTGCTTGGTCAACACAGCCCATTTTCCTTGAGGAAGAACAATGATCTCAAAGGAAGGAATCACAAGTTTGAGCCCAGAGAGAGTAGGGGACGGATCTCAAAGGGCATTAGCCAAAGAGAAACAGCCTCTGTCAAGTATGAAAGGATAAACAGAATGTGGTGTGTCCATACAATGGAATATTATTCAGTCATGAAACCACAACTCAGTGTTGATATGGGCTACAACACGAACCTTGGAAACACTCTAAATGAAAGAACCCATATACATATTGTTCACATATTGTACAATTGCATTTATATTAAATTATCCAGAAAAGAGACAGAAAATATAGTAGTGGTTTCCAGGGGCTCAGAAGTGGCTGCTAATGGGTATGAAGGGTTTCTTTTTGGAGTGATGAGCATATTCTGGAATTAGTGGCAATGAAAATACTAAAAGCCACTGACTTGAACAATAAAAGGTTGAATTTTCTGGCATTATATCTCATTAACGCTGTTATTATAATGAACAGACTGAGCCACAGCCACACACAGACACACACTTGCCCAGCCGGTGCATGGAGGAGCCAGAAGCTGCCCCGGACTCTGTCCCACAGGCCAGACCCAGAGTGAATGCCCCACTCTCAGAGGTGCAAACACTCGCCCGGCCTGCTCACTGCCTCGGGGCCGGGAGTGTGTAGGAGGCTGCCTTTGCGAGGGTGTGTGTGCAAGTGCACATGCAACCTCGGTCTGCCAGACTGCGCCCTGCTAGGGGCCTGCGAGAGACCTGACCGTGGGCGCCCTCTTGCCATTGGGCCTCCGTGCCCCAGGCACCTGCAGCTGAGGCCCAGCCTCTGCCTCCTGCAGCTGGCCTTCGGGCAGCTCACACCCACCGACACCGCAGAGTGATAACAAAGCAAACTTTTGAAGACTCTCTGGCCTTCTGGGAAGAATGAACTGCCCGGGACAATCTCTGGGAATGACCCTTTATCGGCCTTTGTCCTGAACTTCAGATGCCGGGAAAGCTTGTGTGTTTCTTCCCCATCCAAAGCCTGTGCCCAGCTGCCCTCTCCTGGCTGCAGGGCTGACCATCGCTTGGGCTGGGCTTCCTTCGGGTCCCTCACCCACGGCTGACCGTCGCCTTCTCCCATGGACGCTGCCGCCTGGTGGAAAATCACGCACCCTGGCTGGCCGGCTGGTGTACGAAGTTCTCCAAGTTAAAGCCTGAGTCCCTGCAGGTGTCCACATCACCGCCCGTGTTTCACGGATGAAGCAGCACAGAGGGCAGGAGGCCTGGAGTTCAGTGGGCAGCGCTGCACTTCGCGCCTGGGAAGCTGAATTTAGCTGGTTCTTACGCGTGACCACCCCTGGGAGGGAGCCAGCCCAGACCCGCCGCCGGGCCATCCACCGTGACGCTGTTCCCACCGCGTGGGAATGGAGCCTCCTGTTGGCTGCTACTCGGGACTCCCGCGGGGTGACGCTGCGGAGTGCACCGCTCGGGTGCTGTCGTCTGGCAAAACCCAGATGCTTCTTGCTGTGAGTTGTTTCTCTTCCTCTTGCAGGTTGGTGACACCTGTGGCCCTCTACTGGGGGCAAGGCTTTCTGGGGCTGCAGCTGTGTTGGGTCATTGTCTCTGATGGGTTCACTCAGCAGGTGCCTAAACCCTGCACATTCCACAAAGGACTAGCCCCAGCGGCTCCTCGGAGGTGTATTCTGCCTGTTAGGTGTCTCATTGCCTCAGGCCAGACCTTGGACTATGCCAGGTAGTTTGCCAAGGGTGACTCACTGGGGACCTTGGGCCCCTCAGTTTCAATCTGACCTCTGGAGAGGCTGAAACTGAGTGGCTAAGGTCAGCCATGCAAGCACCCCATTCCCGTGTGATTGCCCCCCAAAGCTTTCTGGGCTTCTTGGTCGGCCACACTCTTCGTATTGTTGGGCGCTGCTGAGGGAATCTCCTCTGGACTCTAGGGAGTCAGCAAACTGAGGGTGCTCTTGGGGATCCTGCGGGGTCATTTTCTCGCACTCTGTCTTCCCTGTCTGCAGTGGCCCTGCTGTGTGCTGAGGGATGGGGACGAAGAACCGGCTGAGATGTGAGTGTGCACTAGTGGGGCTCCTGGACTGGGGTGTTCTGGATGGGAACACAGCTGATAACAGTATAATGGTGTGCAGCATGGGGTGTGGGAGGAAAGCTGCTGACCTGCCAGTGAGGGTGAAACAGAACTGCTGCTGAGGACCAACCACAGTGAGCTGGGCCGTGCAGGGAGAGTGGGCTTGGCTAGTGCCAGCTCCCTGTGGGAGGGGAGAGATGAGCCTGGATAACGGACTGTGAGGGACGAGCACGCAGACTTGGGCTCAACTCGAGGCTGGGTGTCAACCGACAGCCGGGAAGCCCTGAGTGATGCTGGTGGAATAGTGGGAGCACGCATGGCTTCAAGGAGACAATTTAATCAGCATCTAGATCGAGCAACTGTCCCAGCTCCTACTTTGCTTTTGTCTGGAGCAGCTACATGGCTCAACTCTCTTCTTCAGATGGAACCCAATCACTCATTGTCCCTGATATGACTTGTCGACCCACAGAAACGAAGGGGTTCCAATTGGACAAAATCAGTATTATTTAGGAATAGGGTTGCAATGGGAATGACAGAAGAGTGCAACGGGAATACACGTGCCATAATAAACTACACACAAATTCAAAGAGACTGAGGCAAAGGGAAGTTTTTAAAGGCAAAATGAAGAGGATTACAGAGGATCTTTTGAAATAACAATCTTTGGTCACAATGATTAATAAAGATGACATCAGATAGAGGCTGAACATACAACTGCTGGGCAGAGTTCCTTTAAGTACTGGGGCTTGAACTATATCCCCAGCTGAGTTCTTGCTAAATTGCCCTGGCTGGCCTGGAACTTGCAATCCTCCTGCCTCAGCCTCCTGAATGCCGGAATTACAGACTTGTACCCCCACATCCAGCCAAAAGTACTTTTTCTACAAGGTTGTGGTGGCCTTTATGCAAGCCATGGTTCTGGTGGAGTCTTTTGTGAGAGCTACTATCAGGCAACCATGCATAAGAACCCTTCTTTCATAACTTCCTGGCTTTGCTTTTGTTAGGGTTGACAGAAGCGCCTCCATTCTGGTTTGGACAACTTTCACAGAACTACTTCTATTTTGGGACCGCCTCTCCACAGTAAATATCTCTGGATACATGTGAAAGGGGGAGGGATTTCTGCTTCCTGACCTTACCCACTAACCCCAGCTTCACACCCTGAAAATCGAGTGGCTTCTAGCTGCTGCCCGTGATTAAGTGATTTAACTGCTACATGTCTCAGCTCCCTGGCCTGTGAAGTACCTGTATCCCTGGGCTTCTAAGAGGATGAAAAGGAGCAGTTCGTGTAAAGGGCTTACAAAATACTGAGTAACACCACCGTCACAACCGACTGCAGTGAGGTCCTCGTGTTGAAGCTAAGAATTGACATGTAAAATTTTATTTTTAAAAAACTGGACTTTTGAAAAGCTTACCTTTTTTTTTTTGGTGGGTACCGGGGGTCGAACTCAGGACCTCGCGCTCCAGCAGGCGCCTGTGCCACTGAGCGATATCACTCGCCCTTTTTTCGTATGTGGGTACCAGGAGTCGAACTCAGGACCTCGCGCTTGCTAGGCAGGCGCTTATACTGCCGAGCTATCTCACTGGCCCAAAAAGCTTACCTTTTTGAGGGGAAAAACAAAATGCAAAATTATGTGGTCTGAGTTAATACAAGACACAGACAATTGCAGGTACATCTCTTTACATTTCATTTTTTTGCTTTGGCCAAAGCTTTGAAATGAGATCTGTGCAAGGGCTGTGGAGATAAGCCATTTGCACCTGTGGACCTCCTGCCACCAGGCATCCATGGGAGCGGTCACTGCTCTGAGGACCATAGGGAAGCTACTCAACCGACATCTGAAGGCGGCTACATGGTCAACTCCCTGCTTTCTCACCTGACCCAGTGACCACAGGGAAAAGTGTGTGATGCTTTGCCTGAGTCCCTCACACTCACAGGGCCTTCTTCCCCAGGGTTGATGGCAGCTTGGCGAGGACAGCTGGGGAAGCTGTCTTCACAGAGAGGACCAGGCAATAGCCAAGGGTGTTCGGATCCTTGCTGTATTCACATGGCCTCTCTGGGAAAGGGCTCCACACTGGGCCAAGATCTGCCCTGGCTGATCATGGCTCTCAAAGTGAGACAGACAAACACCTGGCTCTTCCTTTTCCTGTGACAGTGGGAGGAGAGGTAGTCCAACCAACAGCTGTCATGCCTGTTCCTGTTTTCCTCTTACTCCCCAAGGGATGGATTGGGACAATTTGCTTCAGTGTGAACTGACTGACAGGAGGTGCAGCTGGGCTGACAGACTTGGTGCCCCCCCCCCTCCACAGCAGGGCAGAGATCAGGGAGGGATCGGGGTCTACTGTTAACATCCCTGAAGCCCCCAAACCCTATTACACCAAGATTAATACAGCAAGTCCTGGAGATTCCCTGAAAGCAGTGGCAGTCCCAATTTTAGCCCCACAATTTTCAGAGATGTGGCAGCTGTCAGTCAAGCAGCACAGGCAAGAGCCCTGGCTGAAGGCCTTCCCGCACTCCCCATGTGCACGAGAGCACTCCCTGTGTGTCCGCAGGTGCGGGGTCAGGGAGCCCTGAGGGAAGGTGGGACCACAGTTGCCTCAAGAGTATGGCTTCTCCCCCAGGGCATGCTCTGTGCCTGCTGAAGGAGGAGCCCTGGCTGAAGGCTTCGCCACATTCCCAACACACTGAGGGCTTCTTGCACTGAAGTGGAACACCCTGTGGCACACAAGGGCCTCATAGGGCCTCTCCCTGTGTGGTTCTGTGGTGGACCAGCAAGGCTGAGGAGTTGGCAAAGACTCTGCCACATGGGGGCAGGCAAACGGACTCTTCCCAGCATGGCCCCACAGGTGCTGTGCGAGGCTCAACCACACTCCAGAAGACATTCGTCTTCTCTCAGTGTGGATATGCTGGAGCTGGACAAGATGAGTGCTTGGTCAAAGGCTTCCCACATCTTGTTCTTGCCAAAGGCATCTTTCCACCCAGCACACGCAGGAGTGGCCTCCTCAATGTGGATACCCTGTGGCTGACCAAGGTCTTGGGGACTCGGGGACAGTGCCAGGCTTCTCCACACACCCTGGGCTATGACTAAAACACAGGCAGGACCCTGTTAGAGAATGTGGCTGCTTGAGGGCACCTGTGCCCCTGGGTACATGTCCTGATGCTCAGTGACTAATGGATGCCAGTGGGAACTCCCGGAAGGTTCTGTCTCTGGCTCTTTTCCCTCTGGCTCAGTGTCACTGCTTGGTAAAGTTTTCCCTCTGCCTGACTTCTGTGCCCCACAACTTCTCTGGAGAGGGTGTGCCAGAATCCTGCCCCATGGGTCCCACTGTCATTTGCACCCAAGGCAGAGCTCCCACTCCTGGAGGCAGCTGCATGGCTTGGGCCTCAGGCTCTGGTTCTGATAATCAAGCAGAGAAAGACATGGGGCCAGAAGTAACTAGCAGTCAGATTGTGAAAATGACATGAGCTGTGGCCAGGACAGCATGGATCAGTAGCTTCAAGAAGGGAGTCCTGCCTTTCTGATTCTGTGGCTGCCAGGGTGCCTGAGAAAAGGGCAGAGGAGAAAAAAAAAACAAAAAGTGCAGCAGGTCCTGAAGTTCATCCTTGACTGCACCAACCCTGTAGAAGATGGAATCATGCACACTGTCAATTTTGAGCAGTTCCTCCAAGAGAGAATCCAAATGAATGGAGAAGCTCAGGATCTTGGTGGAGGGGTTGTAACTGTTGAAAGGAGCAAGAATAAGATCTCCGTAACTTCTGAGGTGGCTTCCTCCAGAAAGTATTTGAACTATCTCACCAAAATAATTGAAAAATAATACATGTGATTGGTTGCATATAGCTACTAACAGGAAAGAGTTATTAATTATGTTACTTCCAGATTAACCAGGATGAAGAAGAAGATAAGGATTAGAATTCCTTTATCTGGAGTATTTTTTTAAATGAATTTTAAAATAAAATTTGGGAAGGAGAGAGAGAGACTTCTGAAGTCAAGGAAAGGCGGGACAGGAATTGAGGACAGAGGAGCGGCTGGGTTGAGACTGAGGTTTGGTGATTGACTAAGAGGACTCAGCAGGACCCAGCACAGAACTATTCTCTCAGCTATGACTGGTTACAGGGAAAGGATGGAAAGCAACAGCACAGAGGGAAAGGCGTCACACACAGCACGTCCTAGCTCCTGCACTCTGGGTTGTGACGATGTAGGTGCAGTGTGGGCTATCAGGGACACTTCTTTGAGACTCAGTGCTGGTTCTACCAAGTCAGGGGAGCCTCTCCTGAAGTCCACGTTCCCAGGTCCCAGCCAAGGACCAAGCTTGCACTGGGTCTTCCCAAGCAGGCAGTCTCAGCCCAGTCGTGCTCACCCTTTTCTGCACAATCAGGAGGGAAGATGTGGAAGGAATCATGGAAAGGCACAGGCAAAGGTCATTAAGAGCCACCCCCTCACCACACCTCTGTGGTCATTTCTCGACTGTCCCCTCACTGGAGCAGGCCCTGGCTCTTGCCTCACATTCGTCAAATATTTTCAGGATGGCCATACCATGACCTCCAAAAAGCAAGGTATTTAGCCAGGCATGGTAGCACACACCTGTAACCCTAGCACTCTGGGAGGCTGAGGCGGGAGAATCATAAGATCTAGCCCAGCCTGGGCAACTTAGTGACTTAGTAAGATCCAGTCTCAAGATAAAAATTAGTTTTTTAGTTTATTTATTTACTTTTGTGGTAGTAGCAATTGAGCCCAGGGCCTTTACACTGACCCACATTCCCAGCCCCCCCCTTTTTAATGTACCACCACAGCTGGCTTCAAAATTTAAAAAAGAACTTTAAAAAGGGGGGCCGGTGATATAGCTCAGTGGCATAAATGCCTGCCTGGCAAGCATGAGGTCCTGAGTTCGACTCCTGGTACCCGCATATAAAAAAAAAAAAACAAGAATTTTAAAAAGGGGTGGGGATATACCTCAGTGTGAAGGCCTTGGGTTCAATCCCTAGTACAGCAAAATAAAACAAAAAATCAAACCCAGGGTGTTTTAGGGGACCCAGACCTCAGTGAAGATGAGCAGTGTGTCCTGTATCAACCAGCTAGAAAGCGAAGGTGTGTGCTGCCTGAGGTGTGAGGTCCTGGAAGAATGTTTCCCAGTCCCCAGATATGCTTTCTTTTCTTTCTTTCTTTCTTTTTCTTTTTTTCTTTTTGAGACAGGGTCTTGCTGTGTAGTTCAGGCTGGCCTTGGGTTCACTATGTAGCCCAGGCTGGCCTCGAACTCACAGCAACTCTCCTGCCTCTGCCTCCCGAGTGCTATGATTACAAGTGTGCACCACCATGCCCGGCCATGCTAACTTTCTAATCCTCAGAATCTGTGAATATTGCTGTAGTAATCTGCTGGCGCTGCTATGACTAAGTAAAAAATGGTACCTTAAAGCTCCCAAACCCAATCTATCCCATTTCTGGAGTCCAAAAGCCTGAAACCAAAGCCTCAGCAGGGCTGGTGGTTGGTGGAAGCTTTGAGGGATATTATTATGGTTTATAATGAGATGTCCCCCAAAGCCTCATGCACTCACAAGTGGGGCTTTGGGGAGGTGACTGGGTCGTGGGGGTGTGATAATCACCCATGTATCAGTCCACTGATGAGTTTATACCTGACTTGCTGTGAGGAAGTGGGATCTCAATGGAAGAAGTGGGTCACATCTGGTTGGCCTGGACTGGCAGGGGGTCAGGTAACAAGGGGCTGTGAAGCAGCACTCAGGCAGGGGAGATGGGGAGGAGGGGCACAGCAAGGTTTGTTTTTTTGTCTCACCCTGAGTGAGCAGAAAGGGTCTAATCTCTTTCTCTCCATATCTAAGATCCATTCAGGTCTTGAGGCCTTTCCTCTAGTTTGTGATTATCTTAGACACCATACCTGACACCTGCAACATAAAGGAGGGGCTTATTTTGACATACAGTTTGTAGAGGTTTCAGTCCATAGTCAGCTGGCTCTGAGACATGACAAAATGGGCATTGCAGAGAAGCTGCTCATTGAATGGTAGGAGGGAGCAGAAAGAGAGAGTGAACGGAGGAGAGGGGAAAAGATAAACCTTTTTAGACATGGCACCAGTGTGGGATGTGGGTGGTTGAGGAGTCACAGGAGAAGGATGGAGACAAACTTGTGTGGATGGCGCCTGCCAAGAACATGGTGTGCTGGGCTCTGGCTTGTCTTCCTCAATGCTCCCCTGAGATGGGAGGAGCTGGGTGGGGTGGAGAGGGAGGCCAGACCTGCCCCAGGCCAAGACCTCAACCCAGAAGTGCCCCCACCCCAAGGCCCTACAGCCCCCACAGCCTTGTCTGCAGGCCTAGCCACCCCAGTCCTGCCACCCTGGGCCTGCACCTCTTGCTCCCCCAGCAGAGGCCTGCTGAACATCTGCCTATGTGCTGAGTGCACCTCAGGTACCTCACAGTTACTCTGCCCCTGAGCAAGGGACTGAAAGGAAAAGTGAAGGCAGTGAGCATAAGATTCTACCCTGAGTTGAGAATCTCAGAGAAGCAAATTGCTCCAGTACCACCTGCCCAGGACTAGACCTCCAGCCCGCATGAAGAAGGCAGTGCCCATGTGGATGATGGGATGGCTGGTGTCCCCACAAGAAGACAGTGGTGGGGTGACCCATGTTCCCTAGCATTAGTCTGGGCACTGGTGTGGGTGTCCAGGCAGCCACAGTGGATCTGGGGCTACCCAGGGAGAATGCAGCTTGTAGCAGGAAGCCCTAGACCTACGGGTCCACTGAGTGGCCACACCCCAGCTCTCAGCCTTGGTTTCATGTAGGGTAATGGTAACAGGATAGTATGGCACCTCCCCAGGCAGAGACTTTGTCAAACAGAACAACAAACACCTCATGGTGTTCCTAATGATGGAGGGAAAGGCACCTCCACAACCTCTTCCCTCCCAGCTCCCAGGCAGGGAAAGGGGGTCGCTGGGCTTGGGGCTCGGCAGAAAGTGGTTTCTTGACTTGAATCTGAGGCCTCAGATCTTGCCTCTGGGATGGAGCTACTCCAACAGAATGACCAGGCTGGGTCTCTGTGGGTGGACACAGGCCTGTGCTGCACCCAGCACTGCCCCCGAGTTCTTTCTGGGTACAATGGGCTGGGGCAGGAAGTCCAGGTGGTGCTGGCCAAGTATGGGGAGCACCTCTGAGAGTGACAGTAGCAGCTTAGGTTTCCCATGGGCCTCTGGTGACTCCTACAACACCCAAGAGGGACCATGCTGCCCTGCTTGCAGACTGGCACAGAATAAGTAAATCAAAGGTTGTATTGCCAGTCACTAGTGGGCAAGGATTTGGACCTCTGTGACTTCAGAAAAAATTTTTAGAGGTCTGAGTCTTTAACTCAGTTCAACAAATGCAGAGGGCCATGTAAATCCCATCTAGAGTGAGCTCTAGAATGTCCTGCGAGGGCAGCTGGGTTCTGGAACGGTGCCAGCAGCCCACTAGCTCCAGAACACTAGAGACGTTGTTGATGAGTTGCATCTGTAAGTTTGTTCTTCTGGTGCTGGGGACTGAACCCAGGGCCTTGCACATGCTAAGAATGAGTTCAACCACCGAATTACATTCCAACCCCTGTACTTTATTTTTTTGGAGACAGGGTCTCACTGTGTGGTTCAGGCTAGCCTCGAACCCACTACGTAGCCCAGGCTGGCCTCAAACTCAGTGACCCTCCTGCCTCAGCCTCCCAAGTGCTGGGACTACAGGTGTGCACCACCGCACCCGGCCAACTCTTGTACTTTTCAATTAACTAATTGCAGCTGCTATGTGGGACAGCTCCGGAAGAGAACGTTTCAGCACCGTGGACAGCTCACGGGCCCTAGCAGGAACGGCGCCTGGCGCCAGGATTACTGCTGACATTTCTGCAGCTTCCCAGTTCTGCCTGTTCCTGGGCTTCCTCAAAGTGAACAGGGTGCCCTGTCACAGTCTGATGCCTCAGCTCCACACTTATCAGCCTTCAGGATATCTCTGTGGGGACAAAGTCAGACACCAGGTTGGTAAAAATCC
Source organism: Erethizon dorsatum (assembly GCA_028451465.1). Lineage (NCBI taxonomy): Eukaryota > Metazoa > Chordata > Mammalia > Rodentia > Erethizontidae > Erethizon > Erethizon dorsatum. The sequence goes on along the minus strand of CM051834.1, from coordinate 116,091,809 downwards.
AGTTATTCCGAATTAAGGTGTGGACATCGAGGCGGCGAGGGCTGATGTGGCTGCGAGCCCCCTGCTTCTTCCCTACCCTGGGGGGTACCGGGCAGACCCTGTGGCTCGGATCCTCCCAAGCCCACCTCTGTCCCCACCTTGTTCCTGAGCTGGGGACAGCAAATGCGGAGGATGATACGTGCAGTCTGTCGGGTCTAGGACCAAAACCACCTTCACCAGTCTCGGCTGTGATCCTGGCTGGCCCACCTCCCTTGGGGGGTCTCAGTTCGTATCTGTAAAATGGGACTTCCGTGGAAGGCTGTTTGCTTATTCATTAACGAATGCTCCTGGGCTGTACACATCAGGAAATTTGTAACCTGCGATGAGTGAGAATCTGTCTTCCATTGTGCTAAGCACGCAACATGGGTGCAGGTGGCACCTATTTGGGCTCTAGTGGCTGGGGAGAGTCTCTGAGTAATGCGGAGGTTTTAATCAATAGAGTAACCAACAGGACACACGAGGGTAGAGAAAGCGCTGCAAGTGAGTCCAAGAAATACACAAGTCAGGTCTCAAAGGGCCTGGAAGTCTAGGAAGGAGTTTGGATGATTTCAAATTAGGAGTCTGCAAACTCCCATGCTGCCTGTGAGCTAAAAGTGTTTTACGTTTTTTTTTTTTTTTTTTTTGAGACAGGGTTTTGCTAGGCAGTTCAGGCTGGCCTTGAACTCACGATGTAGGGCAGGCTGGCCTTGAACTTGTAGTGATCCTCCTGCCTCAGTCTCCTGAGTGCTGGGATTACAGGTGTGTGCCACAACACCTGGGTGATTTTTGCATTTTTAAGAGCTTGGAAAGGAATAAAAATGTTATGCAAAACTAAAATTTCATAATACATCAATAAAATTTTGCACTTTATAAAAAATGTGTGGCTGTGTTTTCTGTTAGATAAATGACATATCCTTCATTTTACCTCTAGTCCTGTAAAGCTAAAAACATTATCTGGTGATTTATCTGTTTATTTATTTAGAGCCAGGGTCTCACTGTGTTACTCAGACTAGGTTCAAACTCCTGGGCTCAAGCCTCGGTCTCCCGAGTCCCTAGGACTGCAGGTACCCAGCTCTGGTGACTTACAGGGAGAGTTTACCAACCATGCTGATAGCTGGGTAATAATAGACGCTTAAAGGCAGAGTGGCCTCACCATGCAGGGTTTCCAGATGCCCCATCCTGCCTTCCTGTTGTGTGGAGAGTGACAGAGGAGGCACAGAATGCAGAAGAGTGAGGAGGCGGTGGCCTAGGCCAAGACAAGGAGGGCATGGCAGTGGAGAAAAGGTGGCAGGAGCAAGGTGTGTTTGGATCTAGCCTTGTGCCTGTCTGCTGCCCCACTGTGACACGCGCCCAACCATCTGCCTCACCTGGCACCTCGGAGTCCATCCCCTGACCCTCTGCTCCATCCTGCAGCTGCAGAGGGGGGCTGTCGTCTCAGTCCTGAGCAGAGGTCCCAGGGTGCTGTGGCTGGCAGGGACAGGTTCCTGTCTCCCAAGCACTGCCTCCTCCTCTCTACTCATGCACAGCAGTGGGGCTTTGGGTCCTGGCTTTGACTTGGGCAGGGCTGAGATTCTGGAGGTGAAACATAGCTGGTGAGCACAGGCCACAGGAAGCAGGTGTGGTCACAGATGTGCACAGGCCCTGCTGAGACAAACACCCAGGTCATGCTGCTCGCAGCCTCAGTCCTTCCCAAGCCCTCTCAAGAGCATGTTCACAGCTGCACTGTTTATGGTATCAGAGATGGAAACACCCCAAATGTCCATTAACCAATGTATGAGTCAATAAACTATGGCGTATCCATCCAATTGGGTATTTCCAGCCAGAAAAGGAACAAAGAACTGACACCTGCTACAGCACAGATGGACTCTGAAAACATGCCCAGTGAAAAACGCAAGACGGACAACACATGCTGTGCACCTCCATTTATATGACGCACCCAGAGTAGAAAATACGGAGATAGAAAGGAAGTTGGTGCTTGTCAGGGAATGGAGCAGAGGGACTGGGGAACAGCCCTGGGGCATGGGGTGCACTCACACCTGAGGCGACACCCCCGGCACACAGATGGCATCATGTATGCAGGACACCCTCTATGCTGGCATGCTTACTGGGGTGGCACACCCCGCCACAGGCACACACTTCAGTCCCTACCTCACGGGGTAGTGTCACACTCAGCACACACCTGGGGTCTCCCATGTGCACAGCAGTCAGACGCAGGATGCCCCCCCCCCGGAGCATGTGTGGCCTGAGATCCCCAGGCCAACCCCCTCCACACCCCATCTGCCCACTACACCACTCACACTGCACACACTCAGGGCGCAGGCGGATCACTTGAGCCTAGTTTGAGACCAGCCTGGGAAATGTATCATTTTCCACTGACCCTGAATATTTCTTCGCTATATTAAATATGTTTTGAAAACTATTTTTAAAATGGCTCCATTGTATGTTGTATTATTATTTTGATGCTGGATACTGAACCTACAGCCTTGCACATGTGTGCTTTACTACTGAGCTACTCTGCCAGCCCCCACTGTGTGACTATATCACTTTACACCCCACCCCACCTCCCGTTTAGCTGGAAATTGACAATTACAAACACATGCAGTGAATATCCTTGTTTTTTCCTGTATGTCCTTGGTGACTGCCTAAAAATAATGGGTAGGTCCTGTACCCACTGGTGGTGATGCAGACCAACTTAGCTAGTTGAGGGATGTCCTTGACATAATTGTGAGACTTGAAAAGTTCATCCATATCCAGGTCTGTGTGATGTGAAGTGATTCCTGATGTCACAAGGGTAAACTTAGCAAGTCCTCTCAGTCACTTGAGTTTATATTAATACCATCCAATAGAACTGTGACAATGGAAATGATACTAGTGAAAAGCTGAAAGGTGGTTAGTGACTGAAGCACTGAATTTTGTGTTTAAATTCATAGCTGAATAGTTATATGTGGCCAGTGGCTGCCATACTGGACAGTGTGTTCTGGAAGATGTCCATGTTGGTTCTCCTCACAAGAAATGCATAGGAGTCTGCTTTTCAGATTGGATGCATATCTTCTTCTGGTCGCCCTTGGCAGAAACCACCTGAATCTGAGGAGGTACACAGATACCACTTGTGTTGGGAGATCTCATAATATGGGCTGAGAGAGGGAATTTAATAAGCTAACGTAGACATTTATGTGTGCCTTCCAACCACTATTCATCTTTGGTACTGTCAAGAAGTTGAAGCTATTTTATTTTATTTTATTTATTTATTTTTTTTGTGGGTACCGGGGGGTCGACCTCAGGACCTCGTGTGCCAACAGGCACCCGTGCCGCTGAGCGATATCACCGGCCCCTTTTTTCGTATGTGGGATCCGGGAGTCGAACTCGGGCCCTCACGCTTGCAAGGCAGGCGCTTAAGCCACTGAGCCATCTCACCGGCCCGAAGCTATTTTAAACTCAATTAGTTTTGTTAACTGAGTACACACATGTATATACAGAACAGGTGACTAAGACACCCAGGAATCCCTGATGATGTGGACATGCTGGTGGGGGGAGGCAGATAGCAAACAATGCAACAAATTATAAAACTTACTTTAGCTGGAAAGAGTTGAGATTTTTGTTAAATTTATTTATTTATTTATTTTTTTTTTTTTTTTTTTTTTTTTTTTTTTTGTGGGTACCGGGGGGACGACCTCAGGACCTCGCGCACCAACAGGCACCCGTGCCGCTGAGCGATATCACCGGCCCCTTTTTCGTATGTGAGTTCCGGGAGTCGAACTCGGGCCTTCGCGCTTGCAAGGCAGGCGCTTAAGCCGCTGAGCCGTCTCACCGGCCCTAAATTTATTTTTTTGAACTGGTAATACTTTTACATGTTTCAAGATTCCAAAAATATAGAGTGAAAATATTCCTCCTCCCCATCCCTTTTCTTTCCCAAGGGCAACCAGTATACCTATTTTCTTCTTACTCTTTCAGAGATTTTATGTGTATAAGCATACATTTTCTCTTTACACAGAAACATACTATACGGTTTTACACTTTGCTTGTTTTCACTTCCCACATTAGTATATAAGGACAGTCTCCATTTTTAAGGCTGTGATATCTATTCCACCATAAATTACTTAGCCAGTTCTCCATGGTGAATACAGTGGTTGCTTCCAAATTTTTTACTTTTAAAATGAACAGTACAATGAAAACTGTATACAAACCATTTGCACATGTACAAATATGTCTGTAAGATTCATTCCCAGCAGGTTTCCTAAAACAAAACCTTTCTATATTTGTAATTTAGATAGTGACTGCTAAGTCACAGTCCGCATGAGTTTTATCAATTCATACTCCCACTGGAAATGCACAGGAAATGTCTCTACCCCTTTGAGAAAACTCGAAGCTGGTAAAATGCTGGATGAAGGGCAGGTGCATTGTTAGAATCCTCCTGAAAGGTAATTTTAAAAGCTACATGAAATTCATTGACGTGGAAAATGCTCAAAATACAGTAAAAAACATGGGTTACAAGAGAATGAAAAAGGACCCCAAATTTCAAAACACAAGATAACTACACACACACACGTTTAAGGTTTAATGTACATTCTGTATATGCATCTACATGTTTAAAAAAATTGCAAGGAAAAATTAGCAAAATCTAAGTGGTAATGACTATCTCTGTGTGGCTAAAGCATTAAGAATTAAATTTCAAAATTTTTTTAGTTTTTATTTTTGTGCACTTTCCAAGTTTAGGCTACAAAGAACTTGTGTTACTTTATAAACAGGTAAAACCATGTTTTCCCCTAGTACACAGTAGTTTCCCCTGAGGAGTTTCTGACTATTCCAAATATCTACAAGGTAGTAGGAACATCATGACTGAACGAGCTGAACTGAGAAAAGACACTATGCAGATCTCCAGTGCTTGTTCCTTCTACTTTTGCCTGTCCCCATCTGACCCAGCAGGGATGCTGGGACCTTAGCCCTCCCAGCATCCACTCTGGGAAATAGCCAAACATGGTCCCTTCAGGACCTGCTGTTTTGGGTGTCAAGGTGGAGGGAACAAGGTAATCACAGGCCTGGCTTCCAGAGCTGTCAAGAACCATGACGTTACTATTGCTCCCTGGGCAGTCCCAGGTCTCAACCCTATGCCCTGATGGGGCAGTGAGGAGGAATGGTCCTAAGTGGGGTCTGGTACCAGGCTGTCCTGGCTGGCCTATCTGGTAGCATGTCACCTCCCTCTTAGGACAGTGGCAGTAGAGACGGAGGAATAGACTCAAGATGTTCACAGGGTAGAAGCAACTGGGTCCCTGATGGAAGAAGAGTGAGGGGGTCAAAGGTGGTTTATTTCCTGGCTCCAATGATGGAAGGCAGGGGGCAATGGTTCCCATGGAAGGAACAGGGAGGGGAATTTGGGTGGCAAAATGGCAGTTTTGGGAGAGCTTATGGCTCATGTGGTGGCAGCTGCCCCAGTAGACAACTCCTGTTGGGAGCTGAAGCTCAGAACTCAGAAGCACCAGAGACTCAGAGTTCGGGTAAGCAACACAGCCAGGGTATGGATGACACCTGGGGACCCCAGTGGATAAGAGGTTGCTGGGAGGACCAAAGCCCCCAGAGGTGGGAGGGATGGGGTACCACAGGAACATGGCAGGCTCCACGATCCACAGGCAGAGGGGAATCCAAGGTGGCCGCAGACAGCCATGGCAAGGGCAGTTCCTGTGAAGGTGGGGACAGAGGTGAGGGGGCTGAGGTGAACATTGGGAGCCCAGGAGGGTCTTCCAAGAGCTGGAGAAGAAAGCCATAGAGGCTGCTAGCTGCCTACACATCACCCGCTTCCTGGGACCTTGTCTCTTACCTGTGCCCACCACAGAGGTGAGAAACGTGAGATGTCACCTTTCTAAGCCTCATTATTAGGGTGGTTCTGTGACCCAGCCTTGGCCAATGGGTCATACATGGGTATGCAATACTGGCTCCTGGGAGAGTCTTTTGTTTGAAACATCATCATGATGTTTCCTGACTGCTTCCAGTCTTGATTAGAGATGAAATGGCTGGAGCTTTAGCCATCTCACCATGACCATGTGGGAAGGACCGAGAGAACTGCAGAAAACACTAGTTCTGACATGGTGGAGCCCCTGAAAAGTCAGCCTTGGAACAAAGCCTAATTAATTTCAGCCATTGTCGCTGGGCACTGACATCAAATTCTGACTCTATTACTTTCTGTCTGTGTAACTTCAGGTGGGTTACTTTTTGTCTTCTGCTTAATCTTCCTCCTCTGTGGAATGGCACTATCGCACAGAACCACCATGGGCAAAGTATGCCAGAAGGTGCTCCTTTTCATGTAAAGGGAAAGTTATCTGCTAAGATGAAGCAGCAAAGGGCACAGGTCAAAGAATGGTGCAGTCACTGTAAAAAGACAACCTGGGAAGTGAAATGCAAGAAAAGCAAGCCCAGGGCGTGGCAGGGTCCTGTAGGACCTCTATAGAGGTGAAGCAAAAGGTGGAACCACAGCACCTGGAAGCCAGGTGTACTCCGCTGGAAACCCTGCGTGGTAGCACTCTCAGCATCCAAAGAGCAGAGGAAGACCCAGTGAGCCACAGCGGCAGTGCACGGCAGGTTCAACTATCTGACCCTGGGACAAGAGCTGCGCCTGCATCTTCCAGGACGACCATTCTTCCCACGCTCTGCCCAGCCAATCCAAAGTACCTCCTGCAGTTAAGGTTTAGGGACCGATTTTTACACGCTGAGTTGTACCACGCTCTATCTTCCTTCCAAGTTCTGATGCTGATGGTGTGTTTAACATCACTGGAATGCAACTGCAGTGGGAACACCAAATGGAAGAGCAACCAGATTAAAGCTGGGCACCAATAGGAAATGCTCCGTCCGACCCAGGATGTCCCATTACCACAAGCCCACAATTCACTTCATTTTAGGTTAAAAAGTAGGTTTAAAGGAGGTAAGTCTTCTGGAGATGGAGGAAGAGGGCAGGAGAGTAAAAAGAATTAAGATGGATTGAGTACAGGTAGCTAACTCCCCAAAATGAATGTAAACATCATGTACTGTGAACATGTACTAAGAAAAAAATTTTTGAAGTAGGTTGAAGTCCTTGGTTTTTATATCCCTTGTGCTACAAGACAACAAGGACCATACTTTTCTTTTGTTTTCTGTCTTGGCAGTGCTGGGATTGAACCCAGGGTCTTGCACATGCTAAACAAGCACTCTGCCAGCTACATCCCCAGCACTGTTTTTTAAGACAGATTCTTGCTAAGTTGCTGAGTTGCCCAAGGTGGACCTGAAGTTGCAATGTTCTTGCCTCAGCCTCCAGAGTAGCTAGAATTACAGGTGTGTGCCACTACACTGTGTCAAATGTGTCAAAGATCACATTTGATACATGATGTTCTTTTTATATCAAGAACTGCATGGACAAAGGTCAAAAACCTTTGTTTTTCTTTGGATAACACTTGGAGGAAAGCAAAATTATAAGGGTGAAGTTCCCAGTGGACAGTAAACTGTCTCTTATGCTGGGCGTGCTGGTGTGCTCCTGTCATCCCAGCACTCTGGGAGGCCGGGCAACTTAGCAAGACCATGTCTCAAAATTAAAAATGAAAAAGGACTGGTGATGGAGCTCAGTGCAAAGGCTCTGATCCAATCCCTAGTATCTAAAAAAAGAAGTCCATCATGCCAAAGCAAGGAGGCTGTGACAGGCATTGTCAAGTGGGAATAAAATTTAGGTTTTTCTGTTTGCTTTTTTCTTTCGACAGATAAAAGACTAACTAAGAAAATGAGATTAAAAGAGATTTAAGAAAGAAGAGACATCATCCAGATGCACTGTATGGATCTTGCTTAGATGATGACTATTTAGGAGCCAGGAACATTAGAACACTGCATAGTTGCTGTCTGACATGATGATGACAATATACAGTTCTATTTGAGATTCAACAGAACTCAGTTTTTCCTGTTTCACCACAGACTTTAAGTAACATGAACTTTTCTCTTTTCTGTGATGCCCAGGTGGAGAACATGGGCGATGACCCTGGGGCACTGGCATGATTCAAACTCAGGCCTGGCTGCGTTACCCACTGCTGCCGAATACCACCTTTGCCAGGGTCAGCTGGGTAAGACCACAGCACAGTGCAGCGTGACAACCATGACAGCTCGTCCCTGAGACCAACACAACAATGTATACAAAGTCCTGGCTTTTAGAAATACAATCAGAATATGGATGAAGTGGGCCGGTGAGATGGCTCAGCGGCTTAAGCGCCTGCCCGGCAAGCGCGAGGGCCCGAGTTCGACTCCCGGATCCCACATAAGAAAAAGGGACCGGTGATATCGCTCAGAGGCACGGGCGCCTGCTGGCGCGCGAGGTCCTGAGGTCGACCCCCCGGTACCCACAAAAAAAAAAAAAAAAAAAAAAAAAAAAAAAGAATATGGATGAAGTAATGTCTGAGACTGATGTGAAAATAACCCAGGGTAGAAGATGGGGAGGTGGTGGAAGAGAAAATGAAATGTATCATTCCTGCTTTATTTATTTATTTATTTATTTATTTAATGTGGGTACTGGGGGTCGAACTCAGGACCTTGTGCTTGCCAGCAGGCGCTTGTGCCACTGAGCGATATCACCGGCCCTTTTTTCCTTTTTATGTAGGTACCGGGAGTTGAACTCCAGGACCTCACGCTTGCCAGGCAGGCGCTTATGCCGCTGGGCTATCTCACTGGCCTGTCATTCCTGCTTTAAAGTGCATACCACAAATGCTAAGAGGTTATTCAAAAAAGTAAGTGGATTCTGTGCTATTCTTACATTTATGAATACTGCAGAAACAGTGAAGGTTTAGAAGTACTGCACGGTGGGTAAACTAGCCATGACTCTACTTGAACGAACTCGAGCAGAGCTGCAATTTAGAGTCCAGAAAACACAAGTCACAATGTTGGACTGGGTTTGTATAGGGTTTTTCCACCCTGGCACTCTGGACAATTCTTCAATGAGGAGCTGCAGCACTGCATCTGGGCACTGCAGGACATTAAGCAGCATCTTTGGCCTCTATCCAAAGACACCAATGGTACCCTTTAAGTCACAAAGATCAAAAATGTCTCCAGACGTCACCACATCCTCTGGCCCAAGCCCCTACATTTGAGAACCTCTGGCCTACAGTGACACTGGCTGTTCTGAGGCAGTGGTTTTCACAGGAACCATGACTGCCCAGGGAATGCTAGGAATTTTGTTAGGGCTCCTCTGTCACGATTTGGGGGTATGTGGATGAAATGTGGGCAGGGGCCATGTGTGCTGCCATAACTGAAGTACTGAATGGTCGCTAGTGGGCCATGTGCACAGGTATACAACACATATGTGACAGTGAACTCAGGCTCTAACTTGGTCCCACTTGTAAGCACAAATTAATTGTTACAGGCTTGGAGATTATACAGAATTTCCCAGAAACGCAACAGCATTTTGTTTTGCTCAAAACTTCTGCAAGACTTAGTTGATACTTGGGAGAATCACACCCTGTACAGAACGCACACCCAATGCTAGTCTGTAACGGGGGATCGCTGGTGCCCAGGTGTGACACCGCACACAGGACATGGTGAGATACCTCGTGGACTTGGTACACACCATTTGATCATGAGTAACTTTGATTTTAGTCACCCTTTATGAAACTGGACCATGTATTACTTTTCTATATTATACAAAGGTCAGTTTTTTTTTTTTTCCAGACAGGTTCTCACTACATAGCTCAGGCTGGCCCTGAACTCTCTATGTAGCCCAGGCTGGACTTCAGCTCCTCTGGATCCACCTGCCTCAGCCTCATGAGTGCTGGGATTAACACATGTGCCCCAACACCCAGCTGGGGGTACGTTTTATCACTGGTGAACTCACTCTGGCACAGTGGTGGGAACATCCTGAAATATCAGTTGCTAAGGGACCCTGGGCTTGAAGGTTTGGGACACAGCATTTCCTGAAGGAAGTCAGAGGTCACTATGGCAGCCCCCAGCCCTTCCTGCCAGACACACTGTGCAACTTACCGCGTTTGCGCACCTGAGGTTCAGAGGTCATAGCCAGTGCTTCCCTCCTAGGTCGACTCTCTGTGGTTGAACACAGCGGACGAGCCCATCGAGGTCTCCTCCACCCCAATAACGTGCACGGGGCTTTTCTCCTGTATGAGTTCATGGATGTCAAACAGGGCCAGTGCCCTGCTCACTGGCTGTGCTGCTCTGGCCTGATCCCTGGGGCTCTGTCCCGACCCTGCCTGTGAATGCTGGGTGTTCTGTGTGCTCCGACTGCAGGGCTGCTGGCGTCTCCGGGACCGCCCAGATGGCTCCTCGCCTCTGGTGTGGGTGATCTGGTGGCGGATAAGGTGGGAGCTCTGGGTGAAGCACTTCCCACACTGGGTGCATCTGAAGGGCCTGTTGCTGCGCAGCGCCCTCTCCTCCTGGCTCAGAGGTGGTGTGCAAGTGAGAGTGTCTGCCCACTGTGGCCTCGCCAGAGCCACCGTCTGCTCAAAGATGGGGCGGCAGGTGAAGGGTGACTCCCCTGCATGCTTGCGCTGATGCTGGGCCAGCGAGGAACTGTGCCGGAAGCCCTTGCCACAGTGGTTGCACTCATAGGGCCGCTCCTCAGTGTGCGTGCGCAGGTGCAGGAAGAGGCAGGTGGTGCGTGAGAAAGCCTTCCCGCACACACTGCAGGCATAGGGCTTTTCCCCAGTGTGTGTCCGCCGGTGCCGGCCCAGGGACGAGTTCTGGTTGAAGGCCCTCCCGCAGTCCTGGCACGCATAGGGCTTCTCACCAGTGTGGATGCGCCGGTGCACGGTGAGGTGTGTGCTGTGGCAGAAGGACTTCCCGCACTCCGCACACTTGTAGGGCTTATCCCCCGTGTGGATGCGCTCGTGCTGCACGAGGGAGGAGTTCTGGCTGAAGGCCTTCCCACACTCCTTACACACGTATGGCCGCTCACCTGTGTGGATCCTCTTGTGCACAGTGAGGTGTGCATTGTGGTTAAACGACTTCCCGCAGTCTGTGCACTTGTAGGGCTTGTCAGGGCCCTGGCTCCTTGGAAGCTCTATGCCCAGGATGGCCTGGTCAGAGGCTTTGGGGTCCTCTTGAAACTGTTTTCCGAGGGAGCCCATTGGCTCACTGGCCATGCCCAGCTCGAGGTCCGCACCTGGCACCTGTGCGTCAGAAGCACAGAGATACTCTCTCTTGGAAATCGGGAACGGACCTGGGCTGGAGCTCAGCACACAGCTCTCCCCGTGCCTGAGCCTTTCGCAGCCTTGACTGTGAACTGCTCCTTCCTCAAGGCCAGATGCCAGCTGCCACCCATCACTCTGGTCCTCTTTGCGTGCCTGGCCCTGGCCCTCACATGGCCATGTGCCTCCTGTCAGGGAAGAATAAGCAGCGACCCTCAGGAACTCTTCCCTTTCTGTGCCGGTGGCCAGCTTCTCTTCGGGAAAGCCCGGCTCCCAGCCTGCAAGAAAACCCGACTTCTGAGCTGTTGTGGGGAGACGAATAGAGGGACTGGCCCCATTACTTTCTAGGATCCTACCCACTTGCCCAGCAAGCCCCTGACTCAGCCTGTACTTAAACATGGCCTCGCTTCTGGACCAGGCGCTGGCATGTGGTGCCAAGGGGAAGGCACAACACATCCCCACTGGGTTGAACCACTGGAGGTACATGCACGACTGTCTTATTGGATGGCTTCTACCACTGGTGGTACAAATAAACCTGGTCACTTTTTTTTGACACATGGTGATCCTCCTGCCTCAGCCTTCCGAGTGCTGGGACTACAGGCATGCATCACCACACCTGGCTGGATCTGATCACTTTTATTGGTCTTATTAATAAAAATAATAAAGAGTCTGTAAGTGGACTAAATCTAGTTAGTTGCTTGAATCTGAATAATCACTGCCCAGATATAAGTATTAGTACTATTACAAAAGAGCACACCCACGTTAGCTATATAACATTGTATGATCAAATTCAAATCAAGCTGCCCAGAAATGAGACAAAAATTACAGTCCCATCATGAACATGTTAAAACAACGTGTGCTTCGTACCTCAAATTCTGGGAGGTGCAAGTCCTAAGCCCGGAGATCAGCAGGGCTGGTTTCCTGGAGGTCAGGGGAGAGCTTCCTTGCCCTCTCCAGCTCTGGGAAGGCCCCAACGCCTTGGCCCTTGCTGCAGCTACAGGGACAGCAGTGTGGCGTCCTCCAATCTCTTAATGACCTCTGCTTCTCGTTACATATCCCTTCTGACTCTGACCCTTGTGATCACACCGGCTGTGAGGATCAGGATGTGGACTTTGTTGGGTGCCCTTGGCCCTCTCAAGCCTCTGCAGTGTGTGAGTCTTGCCGGTGACACATGCCTGTGCTTATCCTTCAGGGCCCAGTCTGGGCCTAGAGCTGACAGCTAGTGGGTGCTCAGAAATCTCCACTTCAGGGAATGCTGGGGCGACTGGGGAAAACGAGAGCCCCGTCACAGGAAAGGCACCGGAGGAGCAGAGGCCAGCCAGACGCCAGCCCCCAAATCTGGCTGTGTCCACAGCACCATTGGGGGTCAGATAAAACAGGTCAGGACACACGAAACCCTGCATACCAATGTTCACAGCAGCACTCTTCTTAACCACCAAAGAGTGGGAATAACCCAGGTGCCCCTCAACTGAGAAGTGGATGAAGAGAATGGCACACGAATCATACCCTAATAAAGTTGTCCCAAGAAGCAAACGGACCCACCTCCTCCCATCACAAGTCCACTGACTGCGCACCCCGACAGTGAACCAGGCCCTGTGCTGGCTCAGCCTCCTGCTCCCTCTGCTCCCTGACGGCGTCCTTTCTGTCCCTCCAGAATGCCCCCCTCCTTCTCCAGGCCCTTTGCACACACTGCCACCACTACTAGAACCCCATCCCCAGACATCTGCCTACCTCTGTACTACTTCCTGAAAGAGGCTTCCCTGCCTGTCCTGGGCCTGAGCCCTACATGCCTCAGGTATAATTTTTTGGTTTCTCCCATCTCTACCTGGCACTGGCGTCCACTTCTCAGACCCAGCCGAGTGAGGTCTGGCCTCGTCCCAGTGCTGAGGAATGTCTGCCAAAGTGGCTCGTAAGCTGGCAGCTGGCTGAGATGTGACCCTGGCAACGCTATCAGACACCAGTCAGCATGAACCCTGCCCCGGGTAGATACTGCCAGCAGGAAGGAGGCAGAGGAAGGCTCAGCAGGGAGACCAGCCTGAGGCCAGCTGAGCTGCAGTGTTGGTCTGCAGTGTCACTGTCTCCAAACCAAAAGCCCCCCATCCCCACCACAGCAGGAGGGAGAGAGGTGGGGAGGAAGGAAGCAAGACAGCACAGGGTGGGGAAGGCTCAAGCCCTGGCATCCAGCCACCAGTCCTGGCTGGTGACACCAGTCTGTGACTATACAACCTTATAAAGGTTGACAAAAAGGACACTGCAGATTTATTAAAGTAGGAATCTTAAAGTAGGAGGTTGACCTGGGGGCCTAAACGTCACCCTCTAGAGGGTCCCTGTAGGAGAGTGGAGTCAGGGCAGGGATGGATGATGGAAATGGTACAATGACCTGCTTCCGTGATGGAGAAGGACCTGTGGGCCTGGGACGTGGGTGGCCTCTTGGGGCTAGAAAGGGAAGGAAAGGGATTCTCCTCTGGAGCTGCCAGGAGGAACCAACACTGTGAACCATCTTGAACTTCCAACTTACATAACTGAGAACTTAAATCTGTGTTTTTTCAAGCCATTTAGATTGTAGTCTTTGTTACAGCAGCAATAGGAAACTAATACAAAATACTACATGGAAAATATATTTTTAAAGTAAAGGGGAAGCCAGGGATGGTGGCTCACTGCTGAAGCAAATGAACCTGCCTCCCATAACTGGAGACTGAGGCAGGAGGATTGCAAGTTCCAGTCTAGACCAGGCGACTTAGCAGGACCTGCCTCAAAATAAAAAAATAAAAGGGCTGGGGTGAAGCTCAGTGAAAACACCCTGGGTTCAATCAATCCCCAGCACCACTACCACCACCACCAAAAAAAAAAAAAAAAAAAAAAAATGGTGAAAATAAAGGGGCAAAGACAGGCTGAAGACCAGAACAGGTGTGTGTGCTGGGAGAGGGGTCTGCTGCACAAGTACCCTTTCCCGAACACCTGCTGCTCCTACAGCGTTTACAATGGTCTGCACATTAAGTCTTGGAAATGTTGTCGTGATTTTAACACATACCCGACTCATGCAAGCAAGATATTTTGCTTAATATTTAAGGCCCATGTGTTATCTTAGGACCTGAATTTAGTTACAGAGTAGACCTGAGAGTCACAGATGCACGTTCAATGAGGATTTACTTCTGACAAATGAGTGTGAGGCAACAGCAGTGAGACCCAAAGGAAGGATTTGCCCTGCCCCAGCTGAGGGTCCCATGTGTACTTCCTAGGGGGTCAAGAGCTCCAGGGCACCAGAAGCATTTGGGTGGGAGGCTAAGCATCGGGCACTGCCATATCCTATTTATTCCAGAATGTGGTCAGGACACCAGTGTGCCAGTGAAGGGATCAAGATTTGCCTAATCTAATTATGACCATCTAGACCCCTCCTTCTATCTTCCCTAGCAACTAGGGTCTTGATAGGTGCAAGTAACTCAATCCTGACCCCAGTGGATGTTATCTGGAGAGCTGATAAAAGGAGACAGATATGAGTACTAATGTTCTTCCTGCCTTCTCCTTTTCTTCCTGATTAGAGCACCAATGCAATGGCTGGAGCTGCTGTAGTCACACTGCAACTCTGAGGAAAGGTCAGGGGAATCCCAGAACCATGGGCACTGGGATCTCTCAGATGCCAAGCCAGCTCTAGCAACAGCTGACTCAGGAGTCCTTCTTTGGGAGGAAAATGTTTCCCTCGTCTTCAGTTCTAACCTGGCTGTAACGTATCTACAGCTAAATACAATCGTTTCTGGTAAGAGAACAGAGGAAGGGTGCAGGAACTGGTTTATAGAATCTAGTATGCAAGAGCAAATGGAGGATATGAAGGGCAGGTTTATGCATCAGGAAGGGCAGCTGAGGAGGCTGACGAGACAGGAATGATCCAGAGAGGATGATGGGGCAGATGGAGGAGAAGAGGAGGATGCACACTAGGTTCAGAGGAAGGAGCCATCCTCAGAGGCCTGCTCACAAGTGTGGCTCAGGGCTGCATGGGAAGTATGGATTTTGGGAGGGCTCCTCACCCAACCCTAGAAGTGGCCACTGCACCCCAGTGTTTAAGCACACCACACGGCCCAGCCCTCTGTGACCAGCCCCCAGGATACCCCAACACCGCCAGTTCCCCTGCCAGACCACATTCCTTGTGCGTGGTCATGGCGCACTGCTGGGGGAACAGAGCTTGTCCTCTACTCAGGGACCTTCGGAAGCTGTTGGCTGGGTTCCTCTGCATTTCACCACAGCTGGCTTTGCTCTGTATCCTCTGGCTGCAGGACTCTGCCATGTCCTTGTAAAGGAGTGGCACGAGGACCCCCAACAGCACCATTCCCACCAAGCACATCTCCTGCAATCTCCTAGGCTCTCACCTGAATGGCAGCTCCAAGTGCGTCCTCGCTCCCCTACCCAGAACTCAGCCCCTTGCTCCAGCTGGGAGATGACATCAGGCTTCGGAAGCTCAGGACCTAGACATGCAGAGATGGCAGTGAAGAGGTGGAGGCTGCTCTGAGAGGAGCCAGCGGCCCCAGCCCAGATGAGGCAAAGGGTTTGCACTGGACAGAGGGCAGGCCCACCCTACACACGTGCCCCCTGGAACAGACTCAGGTCAGGTTTGCACACCAGAGGCCCCACGACCCAAACCTGCAGTGGGGAAAGCAGGCCTCACCCACAGACAGCAGGTGCCCGAAGGTCTCCAGCATCACGTCGCGGTACAGCGTCCTCTGTGTGGGATCCAGCTGCCCCCACTCCTCCTGGGTGAAGTCCACGGCCACGTCCCGGAAGGTCACTGGCTCCTAAAAGAGCATGCAGGTCTCAATCAGCTGGACCACCCCCATCCGTGCTCTCTGGAGGGCAGAGGGAGAATGGGGAGGAGAGGATAGGCAGGCTGGGGTCCTGAGGGAATGCAGCTCCTGGGTGACCATGTCCAGGTGGACGGTACAGCAAGGACCTGAGAGAGCACCCAGCGTGATCAACAAGGCCAACCCCAGCCGACCCACAACTGGTCAGACAGTGACGATGCCAACAGAAACCAGCTGACCCAGTGATCTGCAGGGTTCTGAGCTCAAGAAATGGCTTCTGTGTCAAGACACAAAGTTCAGGGTAGTTTGTTACACAGCAACAGCTAACTAATACACCCACTGTCCCTTAGATTAAAAGTTGGGCTCGTGATCCTCCCAGTAACAGTCAGCAACTCCTCTTCCTTCGAGCTCATGTGATCGAAGTGGACAAGGAGAAGATCCCATAGGACCTTACCCTGTGAAGAGTGAGGCCAGAGGTTAGAAGGGAGCAGGGTGCCCCATTGTGGGGGCAGCAGAGTCCCTGAAATGACCGACTGTGGGGAAACACAAGGTACATGTGGTCAGGACTGCCAATTTCTGGAGACAAACTAGAAAATAGGTAAAAAAAAAATTTTTTTTTTTTTAATGTGGGTACTGGGAGTTGACCTCAGGACCTCACGCTTGCCGGGTAAGTGCTTGTGCCGCTGAGTGATATCACTGGCCCTTTTTTTTCCCCTTTATGTGGGTTCTGGGAGTCGAACTCAGGACCTCGCGCTTGCCAGGCAGGCGCTTATGCCGCTGAGCCATCTCACCGGCCCTAGGTCAATTTTTACATGAAAATTTCCGACTTTTGAGCCGAGTGTGGTGGTACACGCCTGTAATCTCAGCACTCTGGGAGCCTGAGACAGTAGGGTAACAAGTTCAAGTCCAGCCTGGGCAGCTTAGTGACTTAGCAAGACCTTATCTCAAAGTAAAAAATAAAAAAGGGATGGAGGTATAGCTCAGAGAAAAGGCCTTGGGTTTCATCCCCAGTACAACTCATTAAATACATAAGTAACCCCCACCCCAGGAAATTGATGTAGCACATTTAAAATATGTCCTCAAACAAAACTCTTTGGTGGGCTGCCTGTGGCTGCGTCACAAAGTCAGACATTGCTGATCAGAGTCTCGCTTCAGCCACTTCCTCCAGGAAGCACTATGTACCCCGCTCTGCCTCCCAGTTTCCATGTATATAAAGCATCACTCATTTAGCGCTGAGGTGGGAATTAAGTGGCCAAAAACCACTTCCTTTAGGACAACTGGATGCAAAGGATAAAAAGTTGGTTTTCTATCTAATACCATATATGAAAATTAACTCAAAATGGATCAAAGAAGTAAATATAAGAGCTAAAACTATAAAACTCTGAGAAGAAAACATAGGGATAAATCTCTGAGGCCTTGAATTTGGCAAAGGCTTCTTGGCTATAAAGCCAAACGCTCAAGCAACAAGAGAAAATACAAATAAATTTGATTTCATCAAAACAAAATGTTTTTTGTGATTCAAAGGACACTCTCAAAATGACACAAATGCAAATCACACATCTGATAAGAGGCTTATACCTAGAATATATAAAGAACTCTTACAACTCAGTAATAAAACTCAACCAAATTAAAATGTGCAAAAAATCTGAAGGGACATTTTTTTCCAAAAAAAAAAAAAAAAAAAGTATATATATAAATCTCTCTCTCTCTCTCTCTCTATATATATATATGCAAATAGGAAAGTATAGGAAAAGATGTTCAACATTAGTCACCAAAGAAATACAAAACCAAATCTTCAATTTTAAAAAACGATTTCATTTAAAGAAAAACATAAGTAGATTTAAAAATACTAAAGAAATTTTTGTGTGAGTGGCTCTGACAGGAAACATGTACAAGCCTTTGGCTGGGAACAGAGGTCTCCGCTCCTGTCCTTGTGTCCTCATCTTCCAGTCGAATGCCTGCCAACCCCAATACATGCTTCCTGTGCCTCTTGCCTCGTCTGCCATTACTGCCCACTCTGCATAGGTCAGGGGGGACAGCCCAGAAGCCATGGAGTACTGGTCTATCTGGGCCATGGGACCAACCCCTCAGTGGCACCACATGAGTCCTTCCTGCCTTGGCCCTGCTGTCCTATGGGTCTCCCTGCAGCCCTCCTGCCCTGCACCACTGGGGTCAGGAGATAGAATATGCTCAGACTTCTGTCTTCCATGCCACTCTGCTGGCCAGGCCACCCAACACCCGTTCATCATTTCTCCTACTCTCATCCCTCAGATACCTAAGGATGGCTCTTGCCCTGCCCTCACCTCTAACCCCAGGCCAGTCCTACTTAAAACACCCGAATGTCTCCTCTTCACCTCTGGATAGGCCAGAGCAGTGATGGTGAATCTTTTAGAGACTGAGTGCTCAAACTGGAACCCCACACCCACTTGTTTACTGCAAAGTACTAACACTGCCCCTATGTGCACTGTTACCTGATGCTTGGCTGCTGAGGTGATGCTAGGGTGATGTGGCTCGAGTGCCAACAGAGAAGGGTCTTCATGCCCGCTGCAGCACACGTGCCATACGCTCGCCATCACTGGACTAGAGGATGATCTCTCAGCCTGCCTACAGTAGGCCAAATAATGGGTCCCAATATATAGTATCTAGGTCACGGTTCCCAGAACCTACAAATACTGGCGTACAGCAAAAAGGACTTTGCAGATGTGATTAGGATTTTAAAATGGAGAAATTATCCAGTTGGGCCATAAGTACAATCATAGCCTGGCATGGTGGCACACACCTGTAATCCCAGCACTTGGGAGGCTAAGGCAGGAGGACCACTGCAAGTTTGAGACCAGCCCGGGCTACATAGTGAGCTCAGGGCCAGTCTGAACTATATAGCAAGACTCTGTCCCAAAAAACTAAAACCAAAAAACAAATAAAAACCAATCACAAATATTCTTATAAGAGGTACGCAAAAAAGATTTGACTATAGAAGACAGAAGGCAATGTGACCGCTGAAGCAAGATGCTACAGTGCTGGCTTTGAAGATGGACAAAAGGCCACGTGGCAAAGAATGCCAGGTCTATAGCTCTCAGCTGGACTAAAGGCAAGGAACAGTGAGACTCATGCCAGATTTCTCATTTTTACACTAAATGTGTGTTATCTCAAGCCACTAAGTTTGTAGCAATTTGTTGTGCCCACCACAAGAAACTAAGATACTGGACCTGACAGCCCTATACTTTTGGACTTGGCTCCTGTGGTGGCCACCTCCTGCTGAGCAGGGTGGACCTATGTAAGTGCAGGGCACTGTGGAGATGACAGTGTGAATTCAGAGTCTAGTCATGATGTGCCTCCCACCTCACTCTTCTCCATTCTGTGGGAAGCCAGAGCCCGTGCTGTGAGGTTCCCAAGCAGTTCCACAGTGAAGTCCACATGGAAAGAACTGAGTCCTCCTGCCAGCAGCTACAGGAGTGAGAGTGAACATCTTGAAGGTGGATTCTCTAGCCCCCGTCAAGTCGACCAGAACCTTCGAACTGAGCTACATACTCAACTCTTGCTAAGTTGCTAAACTGGCCAGGCTAGGCTCAAACATGTGACCCTCCTGTCTCAGCCTCCCAGAATGCTGTGTTACAAGGCATGTGTCACCACACTCGGCTGAGTAAACTGTCTTGAAGATAGTAGATCTTCTAACCCACCCATGACTAGAGTGACTGGTTTTTGTTCATACTGGGGGTTGAACCCAGGAGCTTGTACACACCAGGCAAGCACTCTAACACTGAGCTACCTCCCCAACTCTTTGTTTTATTTTCAGACAGGGTCATACTACATTGCCCTTGCTGGCCTCGAATTTGTGATTCTCCTGTCTGAACCTCCTACCTAGCTGGGATCACAGTCCTGTGACACCACGCCCAGATGGGTTGACATCTTGACTGTAACCTCAGGAGCCTGGGCCAGCAGCTAAATCATTCCAGGGTTCCTATCAGAAACTGAAATAACACTTATTGTTTCAGGTCACTGCATTTTTTAAGGTTGTTACATAGCAACAGATAATTAATACACTTCTCCAGCCTTTCTTACTACTTTATTCCTTGCCAAGAACAAACTACTGTGTGATTATGTTTCATGCAAATTGGGAATAACTCAAACGAAAATTTACAATCTAAATTATCAGTAGTTTCACTTTGAGTACCAAATCTGAAAAGGAAAACCCTTATAAACAAACCACAAGAAAACAAAAAAAAATTTTTCACTTTGTCTTTTTTAATTTTTTTAAAAGACAAGTAAACATTCTCATGTATTAACAAATTCAAGCATTAGAAGAAAACAAAATTACAAAGCTGCCGAATTTGAGGACAACCAAATTGTTTTTGGCTGCTACACAGAGGCAGCATTTTACGGACAGCAGGCGCGGTTTCGCCCGAGGCGCAAAGCTTTGATGAAGTGACCCGACAGTCGCTGCAGCCACACCGGCTAGCGCGTAGGAACCTGGCGCGGACCCCAACCCCCAAGGTCGCCGTGGGTGACTGCGCCCCCCACACATCCACGCCACGTCGCGCACCACGCCCCTCCACGCGTCATGCCACGCCCCTCCAGCGAGAGGTCCGCCCCCTGGCCGCCCGAGGCTAGCGACCGTTCCTGTCACCGCGGTGGGCGGGGAGTGGGGTCCCGCAGGGAGGATCCCAGCCCAGGAGAGGATCCCGCCCGCACCCTCCGCCTCCGCCCTGGGACCTGGGCCGGGCCCGTCGCCGCCGTCATTGTTACCTGAAGCCGTTCCCCCGGCGGCCGTGCGTCCATCCCCACGGCCGCCACGTGGTCCTCGGGGTCCATCCTGAGCTCGCGCGGAAAGCACCGGCGCCCGGCGCGACCCCCAGGCCAGATAGTCGCCACAGCTGAGGAAGCCGCCCGATCCGCCGCCCGCTGGACAATGGCGGCTGCGCGGGGATGCAGCGACTACAACTCCCAGAAGGCCATGCGGCGCTGCGGCGGACCAATGGGAACCCTACCCGCTGCGCCTTCCATCGGTGGGACGTTGGGCCTCTTGGCCAATGGGAATTGCCTTACTCCGGCCTTCTACCCGCTGGGCTTAGGTGGTTCACTGGCCAACAGGAGCGCCTATCCTCGGACCTTCCACCAATGCGGCGGTCTGGCCCCTTCAGCGGCTGCTGCGGGCTGAGGAGCCGGCTGGGCAGCACCTGTGCCGCGGTGGAGTAGGAGCGGCGGACACCGGGGGCTGGGGGCAGTGCTCCCAGCTGCGCCCAGCTTGGCTTCCAGCTGCAGGGCTGCGCGCGCAGGTGGAGACCAAGGTCGGGACCCAGGGCCCTGTTCCCTCGGAGCGCCCCCGGGCTTTCCCCTCTGCTCCGTGCACCCCCGCTGCTTTGCGCAGAATCACCTGCAGTCCAGGTTTAGTGAGGTGGATGGGGTGGGGGTGGGGCGCCGGTGCCCGGCAGGGGCAGGCGACAGCTGGTCAGAGCCGGCTGTGGTGCCGCGGAGGCTGGGCAAGAGGGTCATAAATTGGAGTCCAGCCTGGGCAATTTAGTGAGTCGTCATCTCAAAAAATAAAAAAGGGCTAAGGATGTACTGTAGTTCGGTGTTGAGACCCTAGCATTAATCCCCAGTGTAATCAAACAGTCAGTCGAGTTCACTAAATTCCAGGGTGCCAGTACCAAAAGTCACACCGCAGTGAGGCGTGGAGCTCCCAGGGCCATCTGGAAGGATGGGTCTTTAAATCTTGAGACTTCAAACTGGCCATTTAAAGAGGAAGATTGTCATTGACTAATGCATTCAATGAGAGGCCTACTGGCAAAAATAGTAATTATATGGCATAATGGCTTTTCTTCTAAGCATCAAAAATAAGAGTAGCAGGACCGGTGGTATAGCTCAGTGGCATAAGCGCCTGCCTGGCAAGCATGAGGTCCTGAGTTTGACTCCCGGTACCCGCATATAAAAAAAGAGAGAGAGAAAAAAAAAAAAAGCCCATTTTAAGCCTCTAAGGAGGTATTTTTTTTTTTGTGGGTACCGGGGGGACGACCTCAGGACCTCGCGTGCCAGCAGGCACCCGTGCCGCTGAGCGATATCACCGGCCCCTTTTTCGTATGTGGGTTCCGGGAGTCGAACTCGGGCCCTCGCGCTTGCAAGGCAGGCGCTTGCGCCGCTGAGCCATCTCACCGGCCCGTAAGGAGGTATTTTTTCTTTGCTTACCCACTCTTTGTGGTACTGAGTTGTGGTGGATTAACTAATGGGCAACTTGTACCACCCAGCTGAACTGAATCAGCATGGTTCTGAGTGTGGAAGGCCCACCTGAGGATTATTGTCAACAGCACAAATAGAAGAGCTGGAGGGGAAGATGGTGTGCTATTGATTCTGCTGGACAAGCTTATCACGATGGTTTTCCTGATATGAACTCGGCTGTTCTCATCCTTGGGGGAGCTTGGGTCCTCCCTGTCACTGAGGATGGCTACAGTTCTCTTCAGGGGAGCTCTGGTCCTTACCTTGAGTGTCGCTTCCAGGCTCCAGCACAGACCCCTCAGCCTGCCGGCACAGATCCTTCATCCCGCTGGCGCAGACTTCCGGGCTTCCACCACGGACCTTTGGGCCTTCCCAGTGCAGATCCTGGATACAGACTTGCATGAGACATTGTCATGGGCTCTAGGCCTGCAGTTGGACTCGTGGAAGACATTGCTGTGGGATCCAGGCCTTCAGCTGGATTCTTTGGGTCTCTAGTTGTGGACAGATCTCCCACACGTTTGCATTTGACTCTTTGGGAGAATATTATACAATCCTATAAATTATGTGTTCTGTATTAAACTGTTTCCTTTGCTAAACCCTGACTACAACATAAGGATTGTATCCTTTCCACTAAGCTACTGCTTTCAAGCAGTGATTGCTCAACCACTAACCATATTGCCATTGCCTCAGCCATCTGTGCTGAGTGGGCTTGACCTTCCGTCATGAATGATTTTTGGTCTGTTGGATGGAATGCTGCCGCCTTCCGGTGTACTTTGGCGTTTTTGTTTCGTGCTGACCCGTCCACACGTTTGGCATTTGGGGCCCAAATGGCCCTTATGATCCTGATTGGGTTTGGCAGTGGTCGTGATTGAAGGGATTTTCTCCACTTCCAGGGCGTGGATCTCTTCCCTGAGTCTGGAGGACTCTCCCTGCAGCTGTAAATCCCATTCATTAATATGCTGTTTCTACAGGTGGACCTCGGTGTCCATTTGGATACCTTTGAGCTCTTGGGGGAGTGGACCTTAACCATGGCAAGTGTGATCTCACAGTAAGCTTTTGGGTCAAGCCCGCTCTGCACAGATAGCCGAAGCAATGGCAGTGCGGTTAGTGGTTGAACGTCAAGAGGTGATCCACCTTTATGCTGACTCAGGGGCTATGTATAACGGCTTTATGATCTGGTCATCAGTCTGGAAAATCAATAACTTTGAGATTAATGGAAAACCAGTTCGGTTCAGAGACATTTGGCCAAAGCTCAATGAGGCTGGGTGACATATCAAAATTTGGTAATAACGGATTCACTTATTTAAGTGCCTCATACGAGTACCAAATGATCCTCTAAAAAGTATTTATTTTGAGAGTATGAAAATTGTTTGGTCCAAGAACCCATGGGCAATGACTTCTCATCTTTAATGGCCCAAAATGACCATGATCCATATCCATTAGTAAATATTATCTCAATTCTATATTTGGCATTCTATGTGGCAATTTTTGATAGGTACTTACATATTCTTTAAGGGTTTATAGGGCTCTTGATTGTTCTTCATCCCAAGAAAAGTCCTGTGCCTTCCTCGTCACTCTGTAAAGTGGTTGCCATATTCATTGCAAAAGCAAAATTAGTTGCAAATATGGTATATGTTGTTTCCAATATCCAAATACGCCAATTAGTCTCTGAGTTTTTTTTTTTTATTTTTAGGAATGGGTGTATTTTGTATTTTATCTATGACTGCTGTAGGTATTGTTTGCCCTTCATTTGACAATTGAATTCCTAGGAATTTTACGTTTTGGCTTTGGTCCTTGAATCTTATCTGGGCTTATGATCCATCCTTTAGATTTGAGATATATTGCCAGTGTATCTAGGTCCTTTCTTAAAATGTCTTGGCTTGAGATAATGAATAAGATATCATCATATAATGTGACATCTGACTGTCCAGTGTAATTTTCCTAGCATCTCACTGAGTGTAGAGTGTGCTATGACTGGGACGTCCTTACATCCCTGAGGTAATCTATTAAAGCAATATTGTTTTCCTTACCATGAAAATATGGTTAATTCCTAAGATTCCTCATCTGTGGGTATCCCAAAGAAAATGTCCTTTAAATCAATGGTGGCAAAGTATTAGTTATAATGCCGATTAGTTACAATGTTGGTAACCTCCTCTCTATCAGGTAATGTTCCATCTACTGTGGGTGATTTGTCATTCAATACCCTGAAGTCTATAGTAAGCCTATGAGTTCCATTGGCTTTTCTTTTTTTCCTTTTTGAGACAGGGTTTCACTATGCAGTTCAGGCCGGCCTTGAACTCACTTTGTAGCTCAGGCTGGCCTCGAACTTGCAGTGATCCTCCTGTCTCAGCCTCCTGAGTGCTGGGATTACAGGCATGTGCCATCACGTCCAGCTCCATTGCCTTTTCTTACAGACCAGACTGTAAGAAGCTATATTGTATTTATAGCTTTTGTTCCTCCTAATTATGCCTTCTTCTAATAATTGTTCGATCTTGTCTGTTTGATGTCTCCCTTTAAGTGGGTATTGTTTGTGAATGGGATGGGCAGCTTCATAGGTTTCATGTCTATTATGGCTAACCTAATTAAATTTTTGGTGTCTTTGGGCTAATCTTGTATAGGAGTTTCAATGGTAAAATTAATGGTAATACGTCTCCCAGTGATATTCTTGCCTTGAGGACAATAATGCAAGAGAATTTTTAATTTTTTATAATTCAGTAGAGTGGTCATGTGTGGATAAATTACTAAGGTTGCTTCCCCCAAGGGTTGCTTTTTTGGGGGGGCCCTTCCATGGTTATTGGTGTGTCAAGAAAAGGGTTAAAATAATGAGAGTCAACAAAATGCATGTGTTTGCTGTGTGAACTCGGCTATGTGCCATTTCTTACAAGGAGGGGCTGGTCACCCCCCTCCTTGGGAGAGAAATGTTATTTACAGATAGCCTTGAGTGCACTGTCAGGGTGAGTGTCCTTGCATCTAGCCAGGGCTAGGAACAATCCTTCCAGCTGCACGGGCTTGTTGGCACCAAGCCACTTTTGTCTGAACGCATTAGTTAAAAACAAATAAATTAGATACAGCATGGCATTCTTTCTCTAGCCTGCCAAAGGTTCTGTCTCAGACAAGATCCTTCCCCAGAGGATTCCCCTTCATCTTCGGTGCTGCCTCCTGCCTCATTGGGTGGTAATATATTATTTGACTATGCTCATATCTGCTGTACTTTTATAATAAACTTACTTTCATTTAAAAAAATCATTATGTGGCTCTTCTTTGTTCGTGCAGATACAAACCTCAAATTTCTGTGGCCACAACCTATATGTGGCTCCTTGCTGTTACCTGGTGTTACATTTAGTATAGAAATTTGGCTCCTTGTATCGAATAGAAATTTCCTACAAATCATACCCTTCAATAGTGGGGCCATATTTCCTTAAGGTCATGAAAGGATGATTGTCTCCACCCCCTGATACTACTGACATTATTGGAAGAGGTTATTGGACCATGGCTGGTCCCTCCAAGTCACTTGTTGGGCCCTAGGTGGGGCTGTGGGACACTGGGCCACCTTAATGGTGGTTTGTTCCACATTTTTCCAGCCAGGCTCTCCGTTCCTTTGGGTCCCTGGGTTAGTTTGGAAGGGGTTGTTGTTCCCATAGGTCCCATGGTTTGGGTGATACGGGCCAGGGCCCCCTCTGTTTTTTGTATTTTGGTTTTAGGGTCTATCCCTGGTTTGTTCCACTTAACATTTTTATTCAGGGACTGAAATTGCCCTGGTTTCTGTCTAACATTTTGATATTTCCTTTCTTCAGTTTCCTCCTTGGGCATTTATTCTATCCTGGTGACAAAGGTGATTTTATTTTTGTTCCACAGATCTCTGTGTAATCTTAAATTCTCAATCAATTCTTGGTAGGTATTTGCT
Organism: Erethizon dorsatum; assembly: GCA_028451465.1. Taxonomy (NCBI): domain Eukaryota; kingdom Metazoa; phylum Chordata; class Mammalia; order Rodentia; family Erethizontidae; genus Erethizon; species Erethizon dorsatum. The sequence goes on along the minus strand of CM051834.1, from coordinate 116,065,758 downwards.
CCCTGTATAATTTTCAAATATTTTAATTTTAAATTTTCAGGTGCACATCGCAAAAAGACTCTTCACTTTCCTAGTAATTCGTTGTCCCAGAGGGGTGTCCCTTACTCATCAGTATATAGGTGCTGAAATGATGCCAATTTTTTCAACATCTTGATACCTTTCTCAGGCTTGTTCCAGTTATGCCCTGAGAGTACTGAGTGCACTGAGAAGTAAGGTTTGGCCTGCCTATAGGCCGTTTGTATCCAGTGTCATAAAGATTCATTTACATCTAGGTTTTGGGTGGCTAGGTCATTAATCTGTTGGTTTTCATGTGGATCTTCAGCTAGGTTACCTACCACTAGAACTTGCCCAGGCATTATCCATTATCAGCATTTTTGCTCCTTTTCTTTAGATTTTGGATAACCAGTTCCCTTCTGTGTCTAAATTCTGTGCAAAATCATTCTTAATCTGGACTGTCTTCTGTCTGGTCATTTCTCTAGTTCCTCTTATTATTTGAGGTTCAGACAATCTATATCTGTAATCAGTAACCAGTGCTTTTTGCTCACTATCAGATTCTGCCAGCAAGAGCTTTGCCCTTCATGCTGTCCTCATCTATGTCTATGAGGGCTTTTAAAAGCAGTCCTGGTAGCTCCTTTTTGGCAGCTTGTGACAATAGGGGGTCTAGGGCCATGAGGCACATCAATTTTTCCTTTGTATATTGAGGCACCTTGTATGGTAGCTTTTCCTTTATTATTTTCTCTGTCCCCATTTCTTGTTCTCACAGGTTATTTCCTTATGACTGATACACTCTCTTAACCAGCACACTAATTTAATCATCTTGTCAATCTCCCCCACAACCAGCAGGCTGGATTTATTTTCAGTTGGGTGAGGGTCTACCAACAAGAGGTAGCGTTCTTAACTCATGTCACAGCTTGGTCAACCCAAATTATTACTCTGCATTCCATTTCTCAGTGTAGCTTTTTCCTTAGCCCCAGTTCAAGTATTGGGATCCTGCTGACTATGCCAAGTGTTGTGAGTGGACGCTGAGGCCACTCTTGAGGCGGAAAGGCCCTCTGAGTTAGGCCACCCTGGAGCTCAGAGGAGCCAAAGGGAGTTGGTGTGCCTGCCAAAGATCCCAAGAGTCAAGCGATCTCCCAAATGCAATGGTTTATTGAGCATTTATCACATTCACAGCAAGACAGAGGGGAGCTCACGCATGGCAGAAGCTGGAAGCTGGAGACTGGAACAGCCAAAGAGCCAAGCAGTGTTCCGGATAGGAAGAGTGATGGTCACAGACAGTGCAGAGCTCAAGTGGCAGCTCTGTGAAGAGCAGAATCTGGGACAGAGTTCATAAGCATTGAGCCAGAAGACGGGTGAAGAGCAGCCGGAGGCTTCATCTTTTATGCCATAGGGGGTTTGATACAACATGTCCTAATCTGTAGCCGTGTACAAATAACATGTGCCAACCCTATGGTGGTAAAAAATATCTATCTATATATATTTTTTTGTGGGTACCGGGGGACGACCTCAGGACCTCGCGCGCCAGCAGGCGCCCGTGCCACTGAGCGATATCACCGGCCCCTTTTTCGTATGTGGGATCCGGGAGTCGAACTCGGGCCCTCACGCTTGCCGGGCAGGCGCTTAAGCCGCTGAGCCGTCTCACCGGCCCCTCCCAACCCTTTTTATTCTGAGGCAAGGCCTCCCTAAATTGCTGAGTTTCCCAGGCTGGGCTCAATCCTGTGATCCTCCTAACTCATCCTCCCAAAATGCTGGGATTATAGGCACATGCCACCACACCCAACTTGACATCTCTTTCTAATTGTGGTGATTGCAGTTTTTTCTGTCACATGACTATGTGGATCTTATTAATCCTTGGTAGAACTTGGCATGATCTGAAGTCTTACTTTTCATTTTGGAGTCTGTTCTTGTTTTTTTTTTTTTTTTTTTTTTTGTGGGTACCGGGGGGACGACCTCAGGACCTCGCACGCCAGCAGGCGCCCGTGTCACTGAGCGATATCACCGGCCCCTTTTTCGTATGTGGGATCCGGGAGTCGAACTCGGGCCCTCGCACTTGCCGGGCAGGCGCTTAAGCCACTGAGCCATCTCACCGGCTTGGAGTCTGTTCTTATGGTCATATTTCTTTTTTTTTCCTGTAGCCTCTTAGTCTTTTATTTGTTATCCTATCTTGACTTATTTTATTTTTTTTTTAAGACTTGACTTATTTTATTTAGGATATTAAAACATTTCAAATATTTGGTTCCTGTGAATTTCTTTTTTTTTTTTTTTCTGTTTTAGTTTTTTTTTTTTTTTGGTACCAGGAATTGAACTCAGGACCTTGCGCTTGCCATGCAGGCACTGTGCCACTGAGCTATATCCCCAGCCCCAGTTTCTTTTGTGTGGAGGCTTCCTTCAAGTCCTTCTCTCTTAGCCTCTCATCCATTCTAAGGAGGCCACAGCAAAGCAGAGAGGGCCCTGTGGAAGGGTGAAGCTAGCTCCATGGTGTGCCGTGTTGGGGGTGAAAAGGCAAGCAGCAGCTGTTGGGATAAAAGCCCTTGATGCCCATGTTTCTAGCAGTACAATTGAGATAGATGGGGGAGAGAAGAGGAGGGAGGAGAAGGGGATGATAAAAGAATTAAGATGTGTTATGTTCATGCACCAACACTGCACAAGAAATGGAATCATTATTGTGCTGCAAATGTATACTAATAAAAAATAAAAACTGGGGCCGGTGAGATGGCTCAGCGGCATAAGCGCCTGCCTGGCAAGTGCGAGGTCCTGAGTTCGACTCCTGGAACCCACAAACGAAAAAAGGGCTGGTGATATCGCTCAGCGGCACGGGCGCCTGCTGGCACGTGAGGTCCTGAGGTTGACCCCGGGTACCCACAAAAAAAGCCAAAAAACAAAAAACAAAACTGAAAAAAAGCCTGTGAAATGCTAGAACTGCCCTTGAAAGCACATTACACCTTTTGGTCCACAGACCAGTTTTGCTGCACAGAACGCCTCCCTACTTTATTTTTTGGCTAATTGGAGCCAGATAATGCCAGATAGAAAAAAAGGGGGAAAGGACTGGCCATGGTGGTCCATGCCTGTAATCCCAGCACTTAGGAGGCTGAGGCAGGAGGCTCACAGTGAGTTTGAGGCCAGCCTGGGCTACATAGTAAGTTCAAGCCTAGCCTGAACTACATAGTCTGTCTTAAAAAAAAAAAAAAGAAAAAGAAAAAAATGGGGAAGGGCTGAGTCCAACCTTCAGAACAGATCTTTAATGAACTGTGCTTTCCTGCCTGCTTTTTGCAGCCCTGAGAGTCCCCATCCTCAGCTCTCCACTCTGTGCCTGGAGTTCTTGCTCCCACCTTGCTTACGTGCTCAGGTTCACGGTCATGGCCTCTTCCACTCTTTCTGTGGTTATCAGTGTATACTTCTTCCTTTCAGTGAACATGTTGGGTTGATCTTAACTAACCATAAGGGTAATGGTGTTTTTTTTTAACTCTTTTTTTTTTTTTTTTTGGTATGGGGAATTGAACTCAAGACCTTGCGCTTGCCAGGCAGGTGCTTGTGCCACTGAGCTATATCCCCAGCCCTGCTTTTTAACACTTAAGTAGTGCTGGGGTTAGGGTAAAGTCCTCATGAAGGCTAAGCAAATTCTCTGTGGCTGAGCCATGGCCCCAGCCCTGTGTGGTTGGATATGGTGGTCCTGGGATGTTTTGCATGCATACAGTTTCAGGCCTTGGGTTTTCACCTCACTGGTATTTTCCATATTGCTGTGTGGCCAGTTCTGAGCAATAGATGGCCTAACTGAGCAACGCACTTATATTAGAACACAGTGGACAGAAATATCCAATGTATTTTTAGTTGTAACAATTAAAACCATTCTGGCCAGGCATGGTTGTGAATGCATGTAATCCCAGCACTTGGGAGGCTGAGGCAGGAGTATTGCTCTGAGTTCAAGGCCAGCCTGAGCTATATACTGAGGCCCTGTCACAAAAAACAAAAACAAAAACAAATCTTCCAGTCCAATAACATTTCCAGGAAGTCGTTATATGGATGATGTCTGATTAAGATTGGGTTGTTATTTGCACTCAAAAGATGTTCTGAAGGACACAGCTTCATGCCATATGCCTGCTTAACAGTGCTGACTGAAAGTGTCTCATCTGTGGTCATGTCCTAAACACAGCAGTGAACACACCTTGCTGTGCCAGTGAACTGTGTGTGCGGTGTGTGCAAATGACAGTCTGCAGTCCTCCCGCTGGAGATTCTGCCCAGGAGGCTGGGCCGAGCACTCCCCGCAGGCAGCTCTGACACACATGGTGACACACGTGGCCATCAGACCCATGCTTGAGGCCTCACCCTGGCCTTTCAAGTTCTAGCAGAGAGCCTAGTGGGGCTTTGCCCATCTTGACTGGCCACAAGGATTTGGCCCATGAGCTTTCTTGTGTGGAATGAGAGTTACACTGTAACTGAGAGCTTTCTCACATGTGTTACATGTGTAGGGCTTATAAAGGATCCCTGTGTGGATCCTTTAATGCCTCCTGAGCTGGCACTGTTGGCTGAAGGCCTTGTCACAGTGGTGATATGCATAGGGCTTCTCTCTTGTGTGTGATGGAGTCCAGGCATTGGGTAAAAGACTTCCCACAGGGAGCACATATATAGCCTTCTCTCTGACGTGAGCTTACTGATGCAGAACTGGGTCTCAGTTACACTGGCTGCCTTTCCCACAGTCATGGCATATAAGGGCTTTTCTCCATTGTGAGTGTGCTGGTGCCGCGTGTGTTTGCAGCTCTGGGGGAGGATTTCCCACACTGTGTGCATGCACAGGGCTTCTCTCCAGTATGACTCCTCTGATGCGTATCGAGGTCCGAGTGCGGGCTGAAAGCCTTCCTGCAGGAGCACACTCATAGGGCTGTTCCCCAGTGTGTGTTCTCTGGTGTACAAGCAGCTCATAACAACATCTGACAGATTTTCCACCTTGAGCATGGCTTATGGCTTCTTTGTGGTCTGAATGATGTTAGACCTGGTGAAAGATGGGACCACGGGGAAATCACCATTTGTACAGGGTATGGATGTTCAGTGTGTGTCACACTTACACTGACACACTCCAAAGTACTTCAACTCATGTTTTCTTAGAGTCATGCTGTGGTTAATGGGGCCTCCATCATCCTTATAGTCATCAGTGTACTCCACTAGACCAGTCTTGTCATGAAAAGGGAGACACCAAAGTCACTCATGAGGTTTTTTATTTCTCCTTTCAATGTTCACAAGTATATTCAAATAAATACTCGGACAGAAGGCTCTAGCATGTTTGCACAGGGCTTCAGATGATCAATGAAAATCAAATTGTTTCAACTTTTTAACCTGTGAGTTGGGTTTACGAAGTGTGCTCTTCTAGCCAATATCAGAGGTAGAAGGCTTAAACTCAGGTGAGAACTTCTCCCAAGTCCACACACACACACAGTGCTCCCTTTGACCACACTGTCTCTCTGAGGTGAGTGTCCCCAGCCACTCCCGTGGGCCCGGCCCATCTCCCAGTGACACCGCCCAGCAGTCGTCCTCCCAGAGGCAGTTTCTCTTCCACTTCCCCAGAAGGATCCTTCTTGGAAGTCAACACTTTCAACGGTAGTCTCCCAGTCTAAAAGAAACCCCGAATGTCTAGCTACTGAAGAAGCACCAGAGGGAGGATGGATCAAGGAGACCCTGGATGGAGGTGTCGCTAGGTCTGTTTCTAATCTGCGGACTGTAATCTGCATGCCGTGTGTGAAAGGCGGGATGCTTCAGAAAACACAACATCGGTGGTAACAAGTGAAATACAAGCACAGGAAATGAAGAGGTGAGCAGAGGGGCTTGACCCAAAGGAGGGCACAGAAGTAATAAGAAGTAGGCAGGTGAGGTGTAGGGGAAACTACTAGAATAACTGGCATGCAGGGAAGGAAGCCCTCAACTGCTACAAAAGATACCTATGTCCAAATCCCCTGGATCTGCAAATGTGACCCTATGTGCAGTAAGAGACTTTGCAGGTGTGATTAAGGCTGTCACAGCTGGGCACGGTGGTGCACGCCTGTAATCCCAGCACTCGGGAGGCTAAGGCGGGAGGATTGCTGTGAGTTTGAGGCCAGCCTGGACTACATAGTGAGTTCAAGGCCAGCCTGAATTACATAGTGAGAGAGAAGGTGCTGAGAAGACAGAGCAGAGTGAGTATGATGGCGGGTGCTGCACACTTGTAACCCCAGCACTCTGGGTGGCTGAGGCAGGAGGATCCCAAGTTCAAGCCCAGGGTGGGCAAGTTGCTATCTCAGTGAAACCCTGCCTCAAAATAAAAAGTAAAAAGGTCTGGGGATGTAGCTCAATGTGAAGGCCCTGAATTCAAGCCCCAGTACTGGAAAAAAAAAAAAAAGTTTAGTGTGGTGAGGGACACACCAGGAATACACTAGAAGCTACTGTGAGTGGGCAATTTGCAGCCTGTGAAGTCTATCTCAAGCAAGTTATGAAGTAATACAGAATTCCCATTAGGGAATTCTGCGATTTATGAGTTCAGGGATGGGCGATGTGGGGAGCGGGAGAGGAAGGGACTCGGACCCTGCTGGAGGAAGTGGGTGGCCAGAGGGGGCAGGCAACAAGGTGGACGGGAAGGGGCATTGGTTCCCATCTGCTTTGGCTGCCCTGGCTGGGTGGGGACAGGTGTGGGTAAAGGAGAGAGAGGGGAGGGAGGCAGGAGAGGAGAGAGAGCACGGGCTGCGGCCGAGGTCCCTCCGGAGCCTGGCTCTGTCCTCGGCCAGCTGTCCCCACGCCTCCAGTCATGGCTGCGGCCTCCAAGTTCCACGCGAGCTCTTCCCTTGGGTGCAGCTTCCTCCGTGCTCTGCCTGGGCCCCGGGATCCGAGGATGGAGCTGGGGCCAAGGGCGGGCCTTTGGGAGACGATCGGGTGGTCACTGGTGCCAGAAATTCAAGCAAACCACGAGACGGGTCTGGGCTGCGTGTTTCCAGGGGGCTGCCGCTGTGGTCTGACTGGCGTCCCGCGCAGCCTTATGTTGAAGGCCAAACTCCGAGTGAGACTGTATTTGGAGACAGGGCACTTAAGGGTAATTACGGTTAAATAAGGTCATAAGGTGGGGCCCTAACCCAGTGGCATCGGTGGTACTTTCTTTATGTGTTTTTTCTCCAGTCCTGGGAATTTGACCAGGATCTACATCCTCACCCCAACCCCTTAAAACGGTGAAACAGGGCCTCATTAAGTTGCTAAGTTGTCAGGCTGGTCTGGAACTTGCTGTTCTCCTGCCTCAACCTTCCAAAGTCCTTGGGTGACAAATGTGTACCACCCCACCCAGCAACACTAGTGTCACCCTCTCCCTGCCATGTGAGAACAGCCTTGCCAAGCCAGGAGGTGTCACCAGACACAGGCCGAGTGGTTCCTTGGCGTCAGGACTGAGAAATCACATTTCTGTGGTGTGAGCCACCCAGACTGGTATTTTGTTATGGTGGCCTGTGCTGATGACATAGTTGAGAATGGAAGGAACAGGAGGGAGAGGGAAGACAAGAGGGCACTGGATAGGAAGAAGAGAGGGGCAGTCAGAGATCAGGTTCCAGGCTGGTGCTGGTTGGGCCCTGGAGTTCTGGGTTGCTCCATGCAGGTAACAGGTGAGGAGCTTCACTTGCAGGTGCCTGAGGCTCCCTAGAGACCCCTGTGCTCACCTGGGGGTGGTTTCCTTCCCCTGACCACAGAGCAGACCAGGCCCAAGAATGGAGGACGCCTCAGCCTGGATGAGGCTGGCCAAGAACACATTTACCCGTGTTCCTGAAGCAGCTGTCCTGGGGAGGGCAGAGGTCCTCAGAGGGCTGGGAAGAGGAGCAGTGGGGCCCTGTGCTCCTCAAGCTCACACCCCAGCTCACCCCAGCTGGGAACTTCCCAGGCTCTCACATGGGAGGCGGGGACCGGACCTCTCTCCCCACCTTGGTCCTAAGAGAAATGAGTATGGTAGGAAATGCCCAGGCCTGTGATGGGCATGCCAAGGGCACCAGCATCTCCCACCATGCCATGACCCAGAGGAAGGGCAGGTGGAGGCCAGGCCACAAAACAGCTGCAGGGCTGGAACCTGTCACAGGCCAAGTGGGCTGGTCTCAGAGCAACATGGGGGCAGAACAGGAGAGTGGCCTGCCCCAACATGGGGCAGCCGGCTGCCTCCTTTCTAAACTGTGCCACCAAATTTACTTCTCACAACGCTGTCCCTCCAAGACAGCATGGCAGATCACCTCAGATTTCCCACCAGACTCCCACAGATGGCACAAATGCCGAAGTCACCCACCTATGGTGTCTGCACCTCCATTCACACTGGTGTCTCATTTGCATGGTGCTTTCTGAGGAGGACTGAGAGAAACTCAGTGCCATTCTTCTTACCCCCAGGAGCCCTCATCTGCCTTGCAGGCCCTGGACCTGAGTGCTGGCTATGGTCTCACCCATATTCTGAAAAAGCCCGTTTCCTTGGAAGTGCAGGACTGAGCCAGGTGTTAAGAAAGGGTAGCTTGTCGCATACCTTATGCTTCTGGTGGTTCTCACCTTTCTCTTCCTATGCTTGGGACTCTTCTTCCTCCTGGATCACCCCTTGGTCCCTGCCAGAGGTAAGACAGTGCCTGAGGCCTCTGGGGCCACGTGGGGCCTGGGCACTTGGAGCTCCTACAACCACACTACCCTAATGATGGTCTCACTTCTCAGGTGGGCTCTTCTGAGACCGAGGCTCCCGAAAACTCTGGAGGCTGGGAACTATGCGCTCAGTTGTGTGGGGAAAACTTTTCTCTGGGCACTGTCCTCATGGGGTCCCTATCTCTTCTTAAACAGAAAACAGATATTCTTCAGGCAAACCAAGGACTCAGGTCCTCCAAGAATAACTGGCAAAAGAAGAATGAGAGGACAGCAAATTCAGTGCCAAAATGGGAGACAGCATCTCCACAATGCCAAGACTGAATCTGACCCGGGCACCAGGGCCAGCACTGGTAAGGCACCAATAAACATACGAGAAACTGAAGGCTGGAACAAGATTTGCTATCAAATAAAAAGTTTGGGCTGCATGGTGGTTCAAATCTGTAATCCTAGCATGCCGGGACGCTGAGTCAGGAGGATCCCAAGTTTGAGCCCAGCCTGGGCAAGTTACCAACTCAGCGAGACCCTGTCTCAAAATAAAAATTTTCTGGAAATGCTGCTCTGTGTGGTCATGGATTCAATCCCCAGTACCTCAAAAAGAAAAATAAAAAGCAGTGTTGATGCTTCTGTGGTGAGGAGCAGGAAGGGCAAAGTGCTGGGGGTATCACAGGGTCCTGCAACTGTGGCCTGAAGCAACCACTCTAGAAGCTGGCAGAAGCCAGGTGTGGTGGCTTATGCCTGTAATCCCAGCACTTGAGAGGCTGAGGCAGGAGGGTTGTCGTGAGTTTGAGGCCAGCCTCAAACAAACAAACAAACAAACAAACAAACAAAAAATCAAAAAGTTAAAAAGTAAATGTCTTGTAATGCAACATCAAGAGGATAATCTAAGCCAGGGGAGGTGGCACACTAATTCTAATACTAAGCCTGAGGCAGGAGGATCAAAAGTTTGAGCCCAACTTGTGCAATTTAAGTGACTTAGCAAGACTCTGTCTCAAAATTAAAATAAAAATGGCTGGGGATGTAGTTCAGTGTGAAGGCCTTGGGTTCAATCTCCAGTACCAGTAAAAAGTAAGCAAGAAGAAAGGGAGGGAGGGAGAGAGGGATGAAGAGAGGAAGGGAAAGAAAATGTTGCAATGTGTTAAAGTCAGTAAGGCAGACTTTATTCAAAGGGGGATACTAGGGGCAATAGGGTTTCAGTCTTCAGAGAGGCTGAAGTCCACTCTAGAGAAAACACACTGAGACATGTGCTCCAGAGAAATGAAAACGCGCTCACATGAGAGCCTGTGCACAGATGGTCATAGCAGCTTCCCCCATAATAGCAAAAGTACAAGACATGACCAAAATCCCCTTTAGTGAGTGAATGGCTAAACGATTTCTGATACAGCCGCATCACAGAAAACTGCGTGGCTGTAACAGCACCGAAATATTGATAAATGCAGCAATCCAGATTGATCCCCCAGACATTACACTTAATGAAAACAGTAAAACTCAAGCTGGCATGGTGGTGCCACCTGTGATCCCAGCACTCTGGGAGGCTGAGACAGGAGGATCACAAGTTCAAACCTACCCTGGGCAACTTAGCAACTCAGCAAAATAAAGAATAAAAGAGGGGTCAGGATGTAGCTTTTTGTGTGGTGAGAACATGTAAAATCTACTTACTTAGCAACTTTAAATTATATAATACATTGTTATGAGCCATAATCGTCATGCTGTATAAACCACACAAAGTTTAGGTTCCCTGCACAAAAAATAAAAAATGCAGACAGCTAAAAAGAGAATGATCAGTAATCAACATCTGAGAGACAGACTGTCTCCACCACACGCATGTCACGTTTGAGAAACCTTCCTACGTCAGCACACACGTCTGCCAATCACTGCTCAGATCAGGGACAGGGTGGAGTGGACTGAGGGAAGAGAGTGAAATCAGGGAAAACAGAGGAAGCTACTGCCAGAGTGGAGGCCTGGACCCCAGAGATGATGAGGAGATTCACTATTTACCATAGATGCAGAATCACTTGTGCCACAGACGTGGGCCTGAGGGATCAGCAACACCTCTTGCTCTGGACTAATGTACTTGGTAAGGGTTACACCTTTTACCGGAAAGGCCAAAGAGGGAGCGGAATCAAGATGTGCTAAGTTTGGATACTGCTTCCAAGTGGAAAGAATATGTCGGCAATTAGATTTATAGCTTGAAGCTTAGAGAAGAAATCAGAGCAGCAACACAAGATAGAGCTACAAGACTTACAGGAGAGCAATGAAATCACAGGAAGAAGAGAACTGTGGACCAAAGGAACTCTGCTTCATAGATCTAATAAGTGTTATGGGTTCAAACTCATAATAGAAAGCCAGGCAGCCAATTTAAAAATTTAATGAGCCTTATTAAGCCGGCCGGTGACTGACCTGTGCACTCCACGCAGGGAAATTACAGATCAGCCCCGAGTCTGCGCAGCACATAGAATTTAAAGCAAACAACCACATCCTGATTGGAACAGAAAGCAACTGTTTTGGCTACGGTTACATAGTTTTACCTATTTTGGCTACCGTCACATAGTTTCATCTGTTTTGGCTACGATTACATAGTTTCAACTGTTTTAGGTACGGTTACATAGTTTCACTTGTTTTAGTTTCGTGCAAGTTGACCAGAGAACAAGAATACATAGCAATTGCAAAGGAACAGCACAGCAAGTTTTGTCCATTTTTGGTAAGTAACCTAGTTATACTTTCTCGTGGTATTTATTTTTATTGTCTAGGGACTTTACAGTCATGGGGGCCATCACAATAAGCAAGGAGAAAGTCTATATAAATCTTTTTGGTTTTCTTTGGCAGAGTTATTAAGGGTATAGATCATACTGTTTAGACTATGTATATAATCTAGCTTCATTTTATACTTAAAATAATTTATTAAATTCTATTGTGTCTTTTTTTTATTTTGGTACCAGGACTTGAACTCAGGACCTCACACTTGCCAGGCAGGCACTGTGCGCTGAGCTATATCCCCGACCCCTGTGTCTTCTTCATTAGTCAAATTCCATGATGTGTTGGTTTCTCACTTAGTTTCCCTTCATATTTCCTGTAGTTTTGCTTTATATTTTTGCTATAGTGTCTAGTACACATTCAAGCCTGTTATATTTTCTTCATATAGCCCAAGGTTTGTTTTTTTTTTTTTTTTTTTTTTTTTTTTTTGAGACAGGGTCCCACTTTACAGTTCAGGCTGGGCCTGGTCCTGAACTCTCTATGTAGCCCAGGCTGGCATTGAACTCACAGCGATCCTCCTGCCTCAGCCTCATGAGTGCTGGGATTACAGGCGTGTGCCACCATGCCTTAGCCCAACTTTTAAAAACTCAAAATATCTTTTCTTTAATGCTGACATTATCTTACCATCAACAGTTCATGGGGCCGGTGAGATGGCTCAGCGGCGTAAGAGCCTGCCCGGCAAGCGCGAGGGCCCGAGTTCGACTCCCGTAACCCACATAAGAAAAAGGGGCCGGTGATATCGCTCAGCGGCACGGGCGCCTGCTGGCACGTGAGGTCCTGAGGTCGACCCCCGGTACCCACAAAAACAAACAAACAAACAAACAAACAAAAAAACCAGTTCATTTGCTTTCACTGACAGGTCTATGCCCTTCCTGCCACCTTTTTTTTTTTTCACAACCCAGATCATCTGACTCTTGTAAACAGCACATATCTTTAACTATTTATGTTTAATTCAATCTCAAAATGCCTTCTAGAATACTCTTCTATTCATCACATTTACTGTGAGAACTGGTCTTCTTTCTACCATTACCTATTATGTTTTTCATTGCTTTTCTTTTTCCTTCATTTTTCCATAGGAATCAAATTCTTTTGGTGACTAGGAAGCTATGCCATGCATTATTCCTATTCCTTTACTATGTAGCCCGGGCTGGCTTCCAACTCAGCTTCCTGAGTGCTGAGATTACAGTGTGCACCACCACGACCAGCATCACGCTGACTTCTGAGCCCTGCGTGGGATGAATGTTGGGGTCCTTCCCCACGTTACCCTTCTCTATAGTACACCACCTTCCCCGATTGTGTTCCTTCTACTCTTAAGTCATCTTTTTCTTTCTTCTCTAGATTCTACATATGAGGAAAACATGCGACACTTGTCTTTCTGAATCTGGCTTATTTCACTTAAGATGATGATCTCCAGTTCCATCCATCTTCCTGCAAATAACGTGATTTCATTTTCCTTCATGGTTGAGTAATACTTTTCTGTATACACGCCACATTTTCTTCATCCATTCATCGACAGGCACACTGGCTGATCCCATATTTTGGCTCTTGTGAATTGTGCTGTGAAAAACATGGGTATCCTCATAGTGTGCTGACCTTAATTCTTTCAGGTAGATACCAAGTAGTGGTACAGTTGGATCACATGGTAGTTCTATTTTTAGTGTTTTGAAGAATCTCCAAAGTGGCTATACTAATTTACATTCCTACCAGTGGGGTATAAAGTTTCCTTTTCCTCCCAGCATTGTTTTTTGTGTTCTTGGTGATAGCTATTGTAACTGGGATGAGATGGAATCTTTTTTTTTTCTTTTTTTTGTGGGTACCAGGGGTCGACCTCAGGACCTCGCACGCCAGCAGGCGCCCGTGCCGCTGAGCGATATCACCGGCCCCTTTTTCGTATGTGGGATCCGGGAGTCGAACTCGGGCCCTCGCGCTTGCCAGGCAGGTGCTTATGCCGCTGAGCCATCTCACCAGCCAAGATGGAATCTTAATGTAGTTTTGATTTGGATTTCCTGAGTGGCCAAAGATGTTGAACATTTTTTCATATACTTATTGGCCATTCATACTTCTTTTGAGAGGTGTTTGTTCAATTCTTTTGCCATTCATTGATTGTGCTATTTGATTTTTTTTTGGTGTTAAATTTTTTGAACTTTCATATATTCTAAATATTAATCCTCTGTCAGAAGAGTAGCAGGCAAATATTTTTTTCCCACTCTGTAGGCTGGCCCTTTTCTCTCTTGTTTCCTTTGCTGGGAAATTTGATGCAATCTCATTTGTGCATTCATGCCATTATTTCCCGAGCTACTAGAATCGTTTTCAGGAAGTCACTGCCTATACATATATCTTGAAAATGTTTTCAAAATTTCACATTGTTTTTGTTGTTGTTTTTTGAGACAGGTCTTGCTGTGTAGTTCAGGCTAGCTTTGAACTCACTATGTAGCCCAGGCTGGCCTCGAACTCACAGCAGTCCTCCTGCCTCAGCCTCCTGAGTGCTGGGATTACAGGCATGTGAAAATTTCACATCTTATAGTTAGGCCTTTGATCCATTTTTAGTTGATTTTCATACAAGGTTAGAGATAGCGATCTAGTGTCAATATTCTAGATATGTGTAGCTAGTTTTTCAAGTATCATTTGTTAAAGAGGTTGTCTTTTCTCCAACATAAGTTTTTGGTCCTTTTGTCAAGAATCAGATGGCTGTGGATTTACTTCTGTGTCCTCTATTCTATTCCATTGGTCTATGTGTCCATTTTTATGCTATGAAGATGCTGTTTTTATTACTAGGACCCTGTAGTACATTTTGAAATTGGATATTGTGAAACCTCCAGCACTGTTCTTTTGCTCAGGATTGCTTCAGCTATTCTGGGTGTTTTGTGTTTCCACGTGAATGTTAGGATTGCTTTTTCTAGTTCTGTGAAGAATGCCATTGACATTTTGATGGGGCTTGCACTGAATCTGTAGATTTCTTTTAATTAATGTGGTCATTGAAACAATTTTAATTTTGTTCATCCATGAACATGAGAGGTATTTCCATTTTCTAGGGTCTTCTTCAATTTCTTTCTTTGGTGTTCTCTAAATTTCACTGAAGAGATTTTTCATCTCCTTGGTTAGATTCACTCCTAGGTATTTTATTTTATGTTTTGGAGCTATTGTGAATGGAATTGTTTTTTAATTTCTTCCTTAGTGAGTTTGTTATTGTTGTATAAAAAAGTTGATTTGTTGATTGGTTTTGTGGTACTGGGGATTGAACTCAGGGCCTGCATACTGAGCTGTATTCCAGCCCTTTAGAAAAAAAGTTTTTTTAAAAAATTTGAGACAGTGCCTCAGTAAGTCACTAACTTGTGCAGGCTGGGCTCAAACTTGCCATCTTCCTACCACAACCTCCTAGAGTGCTAGGATTATTGGCATTCACCACTGCACCCAGCTAGTTATTTTTAAATGTTTGTTTTGTATTCTGCTAATTTTCTGAATTTTAAAAATCAGATCAAAAGGTCTTTTGGTGGAGTCTTCTGGGTCTTCTAAGTGTAGGATCTTATCTGAATATCTTTTATTTCTTTCTGTTACTTAATTTTTCTGGCTAAAATTTCAAGTACTATACTGAATAAAAGTGAAACCAGATAATTTTTTTTCTATGGAATTTATCACATTCTGGATTTTGCTGATGATATCCTTATGTTGTCATTTTTCTGTCCCTCATTTTTCTTTTTGCTTTTTCTTTCCTTTTGTTTGACACAGGCTTTTGCTATACAGTCCAGGCTGGCCTTGAACTCACTATGTAGTCCAGGCTGGCTTCAAACTCATGGTGATCCTCTTGCCTCAGCCTCTTGAGTGCTGAGATTATAGGTGTGGACCAACAGGCCTGGTGTTTTTTTATTCCCCTCCTTTTTCTTGTAAGCTGTTAGTTTGATCTAGAGGGTTGATTACGTTTAAATTTGTGTGCTTGTTGAACAAGAATGCTTCATAAGTGGTGCAGGTGTTTTTCCTTTTGCATCATATTGGAAGGCACATAAAGTCTGATTGTACATTTCTGTGATTTTTTAATTTTTAAAAAATCTTATTAGTACATGTTTGTGGTACATCATGAATGCATTCATTGTAGATAGTTGGTACATGTACATAATACATCTTATTTCTTTTTACATCTCCTCCTCTCCCTTTCCTCCATATGAATGATTTTGTGGCAAGCCATTCTTTACCCAGAAAGTTATCATTTCAGCAAAATTGGGAATCTTTTGGATTCATAGATCATGATGCTAAATATTATACAAAACTATACAAAGCATTGAGCTAGTTTTTAAGGATACCAACCAAGGATCGTGTCTACCCAACAAAACCAAAGGAAGAACTCTATAAACTCTGGTGGATCTAGGACCACATAAGCAACATCAATATTTACAGGTGATTGAAGAGGTGGGCATGTTTCTTTTGCTAGCTTTTTCCTTCTTTTCTCCACCCTTTAATTGCAAGCACTCCCCTGCCCCACCCCTGACATGTGTTCCTCTCTATCCTCCTTGGAGAGCTCATGCATTCTTCTGGCTCTGAATCTTATCTCGTTTTAGGGATGTTTTTCCTTCTCTCTCTCAGACACATGTCCCATAGCTGTCTGCCACTTGGACATTGCACCATCCCCTCCGAATAATAACCGATGCTCTTTTCCCTGAGTATATCATTTCCCCTTTCCCCAAGTTGTCTGTTGGCAATGCTGCTAGTTTTTTTTTCTTTTTTCTTTTTTCTTTTTTTTTTTTTTTTTTTTTTTGGTGGGTACCGGGGGGTCGACCTCAGGACCTCGTGCGCCAGCAGGCACCCGTGCCGCTGAGCGATATCACCGGCCCCTTTTTCGTATGTGGGATCCGGGAGTCGAACTCGGGCCCTCGCGCTTGCCGGGCAGGCGCTTAAGCCGCTGAGCCATCTCACCGGCCCATCTTTTTTTCTTTTTTTGAGACAGGGTCTTGCTATGTAGTGCAGGCTCCCTTGAACTTGCTTATGTAGCCCAGGTTGGCCTTGAACTCACAGTGATCCCCCTCTTCAGCCTCCTAATTGCTGGAATTACAGGTGTGCGCCACCACGCCCACCATTGCTAGTTTTCTTGTCCTCAGGTTCATAACACTGGAATAGCTGTTTCCTCTCCCCTCCTTCCCTGCCCATGCCTGGCTCCATTTTTATATAACTTCTGGGAAAATCTTTCTTCAAAACTGCTTTCAGTACATCTCTTCCCTGCTCAAACTTCCCTATCCCAACTAAATTCCTTCATGTGGTTGTCATGACCACCATGATCTGATCCCATCCTCCTGGTTCAAACCTGTTTTCCACTCTTTCTCAAAATACTAAAAGCCCTGCTACATGTTATGAGTGATTTTTTTATTCATGAGCTCAAGGCCACCTCACAACACTAACTAGAAGCTAACGAGGCAACACTGTCATTTTACAGGGTGAGAGGAATTTCACAAGGTCATGCTAGTGAAAACTGGAGTCTCCAGAACTACCCAGGTCTTTGGATTTGTCTTGTGCAAACTTCACTGTAGACTGGACAAATGTCTTCCTGTTTCAGCTCAGTAAAGCCTTCGGAGGATCTGCTGCCGAAGGCTGTTTAATGCTTCAGTAGCTACAAAGTGAGAATTTCTGCCCTTGTTTATGCTTCTAGTAGGGAAAGGACAGTACTTGAATGGAGGCCACAGTAAATTAGATGGGTGCACAGACAGCAGAGCAGGTGTGCTAATCACAGCAAGGTGCCCATGTGTGCTTCAACAGGGACTTGACATGCGATTTGAACAATGGTAAAGTTTCCAAGCAGACACCATTCGAAACAGGCACTAAAGATGCCATTAGTAAGGGCCATGGTGGCAAGGAGGATGCTTCTGGTAGAGGAAAGTGTGTACACCTGCACTGCACCTGCCCTGCCAGCTCTCTCCTGCTATTGCTCAGAGCTGGTCCCTTGCCCCAGAACTTCTACCACACATTTAAATCACAATCCAAAAGGATTCTTGTTAATCTTGCCTCAAGTTTTCAAGTTTGAAGTTTCTCAAGTCACTCTTGCCTTCCCAACTTGATTTTAAGTTTTTGTTTTTTTTTTTTTTTTTTGAGACAGAGTCTTGCTCTGTAGCTCAGGCTGGCCTTGAGTTCACTCTGTAATGCTGTTGTTGCACAAATCTGATATCAAACCAAATGGAAGACTCTTTGCACCTGAGGAGCTGGAAGGCAACCTTTATTACGCTAGTGGGCTGATGGGAATCAGTACTCAAATCATCAGCGTAGAGTCAGCTTAGAGTTCAGCTTAAATACATTTTTGCAAGCTGTAAATACAAAGCTGATTGCAGGTTACTAGATGATTGGTTACATAGGCTAAGGCATATGTTGTCAGGCAGATTTGTTCTGGGCGGGCTCTGCTAGGGAGGGGGCTGTCCGAGTGGGTGGGTGAAATCAGGCAAGCATGTTCTTGACTGGGTTATTCTGTCCTAGGTGGAAAGTTCCTGGAATAGGCAAGCAAAACAGAATATGTTTATAGGCTAGAAAGTACGGGCAGTGCAGCTGGATTCAGCCAGATAAGGCTGAGTCAAACTGTCTCTGAGTTATAGCTGGCGCGGTGGTCAAGCCTAGCTGAGTCTAACTACGTGACAGGCAGCAGGAGCTTAGGCAGAGGCTGTTAATTGATTTCTAATTTCTGCTATGAAATTTCTGTAAGTTTGCTATTACACTGTGGTTCTGGCAAAATCTTGTGTGATAATTATGGTCAGGAATTATGTAAGAACCTTTCTTTACCTGGCTTTTACTTCTTATTTTTAATTTTTTTCATTTTAAAGAGAAAAAAATAGAACAAAATTTCAAAACAACATAATAGGAGGGTAACAATGGTTAATACATTGCATATTGTTATCGTTAAATTACTCAGGGTAAAAGATATCAGCATTCAATTGTCCAAACAATATTAGCACAAATTTTTTCAATGAACTAAGCAAAATTAGTAGTGTATCTATCTTAACTATCTTGTATACATATATATATTTTTTCTTTTCCCTTCCTTCTTTTGTTCATTCCCCCATCCCAGTTTCTCTTTCCTTTTGAACAGTTTCTTCCTGTTTTATAATATCTATTGTACATTTTGGATCTGATTTACTCTTTCAGTTTCTCACACTAGAGAGATAATACGATGCTTACACATGTGCGTCTGGTTTATTTCACTTATGAGTATGGTCTCGAGTTGCATCCATTCACCTATAAAAGTCTCCAGTTTATCCTTCTTTATGGCTGAATAGTACTCCATTGTATAAAAATACCACATCTTTTTTATCCATTCCTCAGTTGATGGGCATTTGGGTTGTTTCCAAGATCTGGCTATTCCAAATTGTGCTGCTATAAACATGGGTGCACATATATCGCTGTGGTACGATGTTTTTAATTCTTCTAGGAGGATACCCAGAAGGGGAATAGCTGGGTCAAATGGGACCTCCAATCCTAGTTTTTTGAGGAATCTCCAAGTGATTTCCACAGTGGTTGCACCAGTCGACACTCCCACCAACAGTGGAGAAGTATTCCTTTTTCCCCACAGCCCCTCCAGCATTTGTTATTGGTTGATTTCTTCATAATAGCCATTCTTTCTGGGGTGAGATGGAATCTCAGTGTTGTTTTAATTTGCATCTCTCAAATGACTAGTGATGTTGAACATTTTTTTTATATATTTATTTGCCTGGCTTTTACTTACTTAGCTATCTATTTTGTTAGAGTTGACATTTGCCATCTTCCCACTCTGTGTAGACATAACTGTCACACACCTCAGCTCAGGAGGGTGGAACATCACTGACCAGCTGGCCCGCACTGGGTGTGCCTAGCTCCAGCAACGCATGGCTCATGTTCCAGTTCTCGGCTGGGCATTCTTTGTACAGCTACAAGGTGCTGCTTCTGTGTGGGTGCTACTTACTTGCTTTCCCATTTTGTGAGTTTTTAGTTTCTCAAACCTGCTTTTTCTTCTCCTGGTGTTACAAACTGAGTTCCCTCCCAGTGTAGAAGTACTGTAATCATGACCTTCTCCCACTGCAGCTGCAAAGAGGCAGGGACTCTCCCTGTGGGGAAGGAGGTTGCTCAGCCCCAGGACCTTGGATGCCACTGCTGTGTCCTCTGTGCATGAACACCAGAGTCTCAGTGAAATTCTGTTAATAACTCTATTTCCTGGGGTAACAGTGAACTTTACCCATGCCCTATATGCCTGGAAAACAGAGCTATTAAGGAGATGTCTCTGTTCCTTGTATCCAGGGAGCACCTCATTGCAGAGAACCACCCTTTCCATTTGGACAGTGCCCTTGTATTCCTGGGATAAGATAGGTACTTTCCCACTCTGTCTTATACAGCACTGGCTGAACTGTTTGTCCCCACTGACCCATCAGAGGAGAATGCTGTTAACACAGACTTCAGTTACTGTTCTCTCCTCACAAGACCCTAAACTTTGACTCACTCTTAGCCTGGACCAGGATCAGAATGTGGAATAGTCCCTCATTAACAAATCAGCTGATAAAAAAATTAAAAATAAAAAATTCAGATGTGGTGGCACACACCTATAATCTCAGGTACTTGGGAAACTGAGATCGGAGGATCACTTGAGTCCAGGAGTTCAGAGCCAGCGTGGGCAATGTAGCAAGACCTTGTCTCTTTTAAATACATACATACATACATACATACAAACTTCCTGATCTACTGTCCAATCCCTTAATTCTAGCATTCCTATAAAACCAAAATTCTTTTGTCACTTTTTGCAAGACTTGCAGACCTTGAGGCCAGAGCCTCTTCCTTATTACAGTGGTCTTTTGGAGTGTCTTCCAGATTGTACCAGTAATCAAAGAGAATTACTGTTGCTGCATATACTCACCAGCACTTGGCATTGTCAGTGTTTTGGATTTTAGCCATTTTAATAAGTATGTGGTGATATATCACTGTTGTTTTAATTTGCAGTTCACCTAATAACATGATACATGCTTATTTACCAGCTGTATGAATTTTTTTGTGAAATATCTGTTCAGATCTTTTTTGAACCATCTTTTAATTGGACAAATGCTCCAGCTGCTATCGCAGTTACTGTTTAATTCACCTGGCCAAAACAGATCTATTCCACTAGCTCTGTGTTTCTGGTTTAGTGTAATGGTTTCTTGGCCATGGGGCCCCAGATGAAAAAGTTTTCCTCTGTAAACTCACTAGGCTCAAGCCTAGTCTACAACTGCAGGAATCCCACAATGGTGGGGAGGGGAAGGGGATTCTTGCCTACCGAGCTTGTGTCACACGAGGCAACCCATCAGCTCCTTTCTCAAGGATGAGAGAAACGTATTTTCCTCTGGTCCTCTTTCACTCTTTCCTCCCAGGCTCAAGGCAGAGAGGGCCTCAGCTTCTGGCTGCACAATTAAGGTTTGGTGATATGTTACAGATGTAATTTTGAGAACTTAAATGGGTTTAATTCTTACTACCATAAACCTTTTTAAATCAAGAAATCTTGAAACCTAAACAATTCACATATTAAGATATACCCAGCACTTACGGTTGCATTAAAACTTCAAATGAAGCAGGGCACACTCATTTAGAAAGAGTTCCAGTTACTTCTTGTTCCTGTTCAAAATGCTACCAATTATGTCATTCTAATTCTAATTATTCTGCCATGAGATAGATTGTTTGTATCAGTCAGTGTTTTACTAGAGAAACAGTTATAATACAAGATATACAAAAGTATATAGAATTACAAGATTGGCTTACAATGGTCACCCACCGAGTCAGATGAGGAAGCGTGCAGAGGGTGTCCGCACACTGGAGACCAAAGGTTTCAGTCCGTCTGGAGTTCACTGCAGTGGCCCATGCAAGTCCGTATCAGGAGGCTGATGGGTCTGTGTTGGAAGGCTGAAAAGTCTACAATGGCAGGCTTGAAGGATCCAAGGCAGAAGGTGAAGAGCCTGTGCTAGAAGCCAAGAGATGACATCAAGCTGAAGGTGAAGCCTGGAGCTCCTCTGGAGAACAGAAGCAGATCCGTTCTTCCTCATTTCGCCTTTGTACTCTACAGGTGACGAGCCGCCCTAGAGCAGGTTCTCTACACCCTGGGTGTAGAATTGCTAAGCTTCTAACCTTCTCAATGTGACACAATCCACTATTACACTGTTCTTTCACTTTTTACTCATTTTTCTTACCTCTAAAGCCAATTTATTTTCCTCCCCTACTTCCAGAAATTCTTGATGAAAAAAAAATTGTCTTAGTTCATGAAATGTCAAGAGACAGAAAAGAGGAATGGTGGTTAGTAACTAGGAAGAAGGGGAGAGGAGATAAGTACTGCCCAGACCCATGCCAGCCCAACTTGGCAGCTGGAATACCTTTCCCTGCGTGAGCCCACCATTTTC
Organism: Erethizon dorsatum; assembly: GCA_028451465.1. Taxonomy (NCBI): domain Eukaryota; kingdom Metazoa; phylum Chordata; class Mammalia; order Rodentia; family Erethizontidae; genus Erethizon; species Erethizon dorsatum. Next base: position 116,044,054 of record CM051834.1, on the reverse strand, counting down.
CCTCCAGAGCTGGATACATTCTCTTAAGGAATGCCCCCTCCCCCCAAGAATTATTTATTGTACTTTGGGGTCTCTTCTCCAGATGGGAGGACAGAGTAATTGTGGTCCTGAACCATGGCCCTCTCTTGGCTGGAGGAAGTATTGCTGACAATGAATCTGGTGGTCATATAACACCACATCATTTTCTAATTTTGCCTCAGTTTTACAACACTAAATGTGGCCAAATTCCTCCTGGCATTTTAGGGCAAGGAAGGCCAATAAAGTAATGTGTGATTGGCATGAACTGTGGCACGAGCAACCAACTATCTTCTTGCTCCTGCATTTCCTGGGACCCACACCGCTGTCCCGCCCTTGGATTGAGCTCATATGTTCTTGTTTCATCAACACCCATCCCAGGAAGAGAAGCCTACTTTGCCTCAAGCTCTGACTAATCTCAGCAGTCACCTGGTTAAGTAGATGTAGCTTGGAGATGAGTGTTATGCAGTGGATCCAGAGCACCTGAAATACAGTGGTCCTTCCTTCCTGATGGTATATTATGATTATGCTGTAACTACTCTTCATAGAAAACACAGCATGACAAGTGGGGTCAGGTCATTGTGGATTTAGATTTCCATCGAGGCAGCAAAAGAGCAGGGAGATCTAGCCAATTATGGAGATTGTAGAGTCATTTGTTTTTAATAGTCCAAAATATCCAGAAAATGCCTAACTCATACTCAGCTTCCTAAGGATTTTCTACATGAAGATAACAAATAAGTGGCCTGTTTTGAGAATTGTCAGGCATCTGCTGACACTATGTATCATGCCATTTCTACATGCGTGAAAGAAATACTGCTGAACTGTAGGCACACACCCTGTTGAGAAACATGGACATACAGCACTTACAGGACTAAAGCAATAGGACCAGCAGACCATGAACTGAAACTTTGTGAGCCTAAATAAACTTTTTCTCCTTTAAGTTGTGTCTGCTAGGTATTTGTTCACAGTGATGAAAAGCTAACACATGGTTTTTCACTGGTATGAATTTGATGATACATACTGGTATGGTTTATATCTACATATCCCCCCAAAGGTTCATGTGCTGAAGGGTGAAGTTTTTGGAAGGTGACTGGATTATGGATGCTTAGAGCTTGTTGGGGGGCCACAAATTATAAATTGAGTCTAGAGGACATCCAAGGCTGTCCTTGTCCTGCCCTGTAAGCCAGACCAGAATGTGGAAACTTTCTGCTTTCTCCTGGTCATAGCTGAAGCTCTCTGGCTAGTGATGCTGTGGCGCACACAGGGTAAGATAAGACCTGCTGAGGATGACAAGGATTTTTACAGCAATGTCAAAACAGTAGTAAAAGTTTTGCCTGGGGAAACTACAGTTTCCTTATTGGCCCTTGTCTCATCCTTGCAAGAATGCTTTGTTCTTTTACTAGCCCACTGAAATTGCCATTACTGTTCCTGGAATCACTGACCACCCCGCCCCATGCACTGGCATAGTGGCAAGCTGGAGAGTCTTTTTTTTGCCCATCCTCAGGCATTGACCTCCCAGCCCCACTTTACACATTACTAACTTTCTCTCTCTTATTTCATCCTTCGCAGTACCCCTCATACAGTTGGGGATCTTGGCCAGGTCCCAACAACAGCAACAGCTAACTTGGTGTTAGGAGGTGGGGGTCTGGTTAGAAGAGGTGAGTCCCTGGAACCATGCTCTGGGAAGGTTTATCTCCCTCCACAGCTTCTGGATTGATCTCTCTCTCTGCTTCTCAGTTGTCACACCATGAGCAGCTTTCCCCTAACCTCCCACCATGCCACTCTGCCTTGGAGCCAGCCAACTATGGACTGAAAGCCCTATAAACTGTGAGCCAAAAATAAACTTTCTTCCTTTAAGTTGTGGGTTTTGGTATTGTGTCTCAGTAAAGAAAAAGTAACTAAGACACACAATAAGGTAAGACTGCCATCTGAAGGATTTCCCAAATTGACTACATTTATTGAGTTTCTCTCTACTATGAGATTATGAGATCTCTGGTGTTCTGTAAGGGGAGAATCCTCACTGACAGCTTTTCCAACCTGGTGCTGTTCATGAGGTTTCTGTCAGTGTCAATTTTCTGATGCCTCATAAGAAAGAGTTCCAATGACTTCGACACTCAGGACCTCAAGCTGTTTCTCTGTGGTATGAATTCTCTGATGCAGCAGAGAACTCCAACTGTAGTATTTTGCAATCTGATTACAATCACACAGCTTCTCCTTTGGGTGAGTCTGATGGGAAATAAGCCCTAACATTTGATAGGACTTCTCAACAATTACCCTTATAAGGCCTCTCTTAGTTATGCTCTTTGATGCCCATTAAAATCAAGGATATGATGGGATGATTTCTCACACTGATTACAAGGAAAACGTTTTCTTCTGTGAGTTCACTGATGCCTAGCTAGGTGAGTGCTCCTCCTGAAGGTTGTCCCATCTCATGACATTCATGAAGTGTCACTTCAATGTGAGTTTTGTAACATCTCATGCATTGGGAATGCTGGCTGACTTTCCATACAGGTCATTACATTCCAAGAGCTTCTTTCCAGCATGAGCTCTGTTGTGTAAAATGAAGTTGGAGCTCCAGCTAAAAGATTTACCATATCCATAGAGGTTCTTTCCAGCATGAGTTCTCCCTTTGGGAGAAAAGCAAATTGTTTAAAGGAGGCTTTTCTCTCATTTATTATAATCGTAAGGATAGCTTTCAATGGGGCTTGCCTGGTATTCATTAGGGCAATATATGTGTTAAAGGCGTTCACATTTATTACAGTCAAAAGTTTTTTCTCCTTCTGATTATTAAAGAATATATCATGACTGAAAGAATAATTGTTATATTTGTAGAGAATTTCTTCTATTTCCCTTTAGTTGACTAAGGGGAAGCTCTGACAGAGAGCTGTACACACTCATTTTTTAACTTCCATAGCTTGCCTGATGACTTGAAAAGGACACATTTTTTCAAACTTATTTTGATGGTCAGGTTCATGTAAATGCTGTATACTATAAATTTGGAAATCAGGAAATAAGAGAAAATGCAACAGTTCTGGAATCCCATGATAAAATCAGTTTTTCCACCATGGGTAACTTTATATAGTTCCTGCCCGAATCAATTTTAACATATTTAGAAAACTTTATGTAAAATACATAAAGTCTATATACCTATTTCCCATTGTATTACTCAGCTTTCCCAATGTTGAGAGGACCTGACACCCAAAATTTAAAGGAAAGATTTACTTGGCTCATGGTTACAGAGGTTTCAGTACATGTTCGGCTGGCTCCAAGGCAGAGACATCGTGGCAGATGGCCGTGGCACAGCAAAGCTGCTTGCTTCTGGGCAGTCAGGAAGCAAAGCATGGGTGAAAAGCTTCAGAGGAGAAAGGGCTAAGAACTAGAGAGCTGAAGGTCAGGCCTCCACTACTCCACCCAGACACACCCCGGAATGTCTCTTACTAATTTGGTGGGTATCTCAACCCAGCCATGTCGACAATCACAATTAATCAGTCACATCCAATAACCATGTACAGCAGACACAGCCTCTTATTTTGGTCCAGGCTACTTTTCCCCTCCCCATTTACTCTCCTCCATCTCTCATGCTTTCCATCATCTCTAAACACATACACCATAAGCAGTGCAGCAGTAAGCAATCTTAGAAATCTCTAACTACTGCCTTCATTTTACAGGTCAAATAAACTCCCATGTTCAGGAATAATAATCATTTACGTATTGCAAAATGACTTTTAAGGTCCTTCTATAACTATTTTCTTCAGGGTTTTTATCATAAACGGATAGATTTTGTCAAAGTCTTTCTCTGAGTATATGGACGTGATTTGATGGATTTTGTCCTTGCTTCTACTTATGTAATTAACATATCGATTTGCATATGTTGAACCATCCTTGCCTCCCCAGGATAAAGCACATTTGGTCATGATGTGTGATCTTTTTAAAGGTTTGTTGCATTGTTTGCTAGTATCTTCCTAAGGATATTTGTACTTATGATTAATGAGCTTGTCCTATAGTTTTTTTAGTTGAGTCCTTGTCTGTTTTGCTATCAATGTAATGCTAGCTTCCAGAAGTGAGTTTGACAGTGCGCCATTTTAATTTCATTAAAAAGTTTAAGGAATACAGTGGACCTTTGACTTATGAACTCAATTCATTTCTGAGGGTTGGCTGTGACTCAAATTGCTATTGAAGACTCAGGCTCCTCTACACAGCCTTGAAAGTCTCTCCTGTATATAGGCAGATCTCAGTGTCCTTAGAGAGACAACTGGCCCAGGATTTCTCAATTAACCCCATACATGAAAGGATGTTCGAATGTTCCTTCCGAAACTCTTTTAAGGGTTAAGTCTGGATCTGAGACCATCTAGAAGCACAAGTGGCCAGGATTCGGGTCATAACGCAAGACTTTGATTGTAAAACTAAAATTCCAGTCTTAACCAAAGTTGTTTGTATGTCAGGCCGGTCATATCTCAAGGGTCCACTTATTGGTGTTAGATCTCCCTGGAAGTTCTTGTAGAACTCAGTGGTGACTCCATTAGGTCCTGGACTTATCTCGTTAGGTTTTTTATTACTACCTCAATTTCACTGTCCATTATTGGATTATTCAAGGGTTTTGTATCTTGTTTCACTTTTGGTTATTCACATGAATCTTTTTGTATTAAATGTTTCTTGTATACAGCACACTGTTGGGTTTTGTTTTTCAATCCAACCTGCCAATCTGTCTTACAATGCGGAAATTGAGACCACTCACTTGTTATTACTGAAAGGTACAGAATTAACTTATTTCTGTCATTGCTCTTTAAATTCTCACCCTACTTGGTATGTTCATTACATTAAAATTTTTGGCATTGCTGGCTTGTCTCGTTCTAGGATATTCTTGAGAATTTTTGGGGATGCTGGTTTGGTACTTATTAATTTTTAAGGAACACTTTGTTGTGGAAAGACTATAATTCTCCATCAATTTTGAAAGACGGTTTTGCAGAATATGTGATTCTGGGTTGGAAGATGTTTTCAAGCTCTCCTGGCCTTTAACATTTGTGTTGAGAAGTCTGTTATAATTCTAACAGGTTTAACTTTATAACTGATTTGTTTCTTTAACAGTTCTCAGTGGGAAATCTTGTATGTCACTTGTATCACAAATATTTTTCTCAGCCTATTATATTCTTTTCCTTATATTTTTTGGCACACGAGTTCTCATTTTAGGGTAGATTATGTGTATTTATTATTTTATAAATGAGTACATCTTAGTTTCCTTACTCTTCAACAGTATTGTAATCCATATATTTATATAGCATCTTAAATTCTGCACTGTTTTTTTTTAAACATGGAACTCAGCCTAGCAGTAATTACTTTTATGTAAGGTCTGATGCAGGTGTAAGCCAACTCTAGACACCTGAGCATCCACCATCATCTAATGGCTGAGAAGCACAACTCTCCTTCAGCAGCTGTCCTTGGCCTGGTCCACACGGCCAGTGTTCGCGGGATTCTGTGGGACATTTGGCACACAGGTCATGGTAAGTGCCTTTGGTGGAAGCTCCCCAAGCTAACCATGACTGGGCCTCCACCTCTGCCTTAGTTTCTTCATCTCAGGGATTTCAGTTCTGCCCTTCTCCCCAGTTTAGTCCAAAGACCAAGGAGAACCCAGTTTCAGCTGGAAATCCCCTCCCTACAGGGAACCGCCAGCCCCAGAACACCAGGAGTTTGATGATTCTTAGGCCTAGGAAGGGGACCCCCGGTGTTAGTCCAGCCTAATATGACTGGGACCCCAAAGGGTGCAGGCTCTTCTTGCCAGGGTCACCAGCTGCTGGCCCCAGACTAAGGTGACTTCAAGGCAGGGTGTTTGTGCTTGGGTTCTGCATGGGTACAGGTAGAGGCATCATGGCCTCAGACCCAGCCCGGCAGGTCGCCCTCCAGGTGACACTTTTCTGAACCAGCATCATGCCCACGTTCAGTGGGAGAGACATGCAGGGAGATGAAGGGTTATCCAGTGAACCCTAGGTCACACTCTTTCCTGAACCAGCATCATGCCCACATTAGATGGGAAGGACATGCAGGGATATGAAAGATTATCCATTGAAGGAGAGCACAGTGCCCACCTCTGCACAAGAAGGTCTTCAGGTCTGACCTGCAGATTCTGTGCATCAAGAAGGGATGAGGAAGACAGGTAGAGGCTGCATATGTGGGAGCAGACAGGCCAGACATGGATCAGACAGGGCTGTAAACCTGGCTCTGCCTTTTTAGACCTGCAATTTTCAGAGGATGAAGGCACCTATGATCCAGGCTTCCTGTGTCCATGAGCACCCACCCTGGGAAGGACCCTTTGGTCTCAGAAATCATGGAGTAGATGAACTCTTCCTGTTTGACTCTGAATTTCTTACCCATCAAATCCAAGAGTATAATAAAATGTAAGTCTGTAGTTTCCTCCTGGTAGATTTGGAGCTGCTGGTTCCACAGATCTATGCAACCACATTCCTCACTGTCCCTCAAACTGGCCTTGCATCTTCTAGTCCTGTTTGTCCCTTTCCCCATGTGGCAAACTCCTAGCCAGTGATGGCGAACCTTTTAAAAACTGAGTGCCAAATTGCAGCCCAAAATACACTTATATATCACAAAGTGCCAACAATGCAATTAACCCTAAATACTGAGGGCTCAGTTCAGAAAAAAAGAGTTCTACATTAACATCTTTAGTCTTAACAGAAAAACACACACACTTGCCACAGGTTCACCATCACTGTCCTAGGCTATCAGGATTTGGGACCGGAGAGTAAGAAGTTAGTGGGTTCTGACTTGGTTCGGAGTGGTAAGGGGAGGATGTACTCAGGAAGCTCCAATCCCGACTACACGTTGCTGGGCCAGTTCCGGGTGTGTCTCGAAAAAGCTAACACTCAATTCAGGTTACTGGAATGACTAAACACCTTGTAGCAGTAATGCCCTGTGGCTGACAAGTGAAAAGCACTAGGGCTGCTAGTGTCCTCTTAGCACCTGGCCTTCAGTATCTATGCCAGTCATGTCTCCAAAGCCTGTTCATGTCTGCAGAGAAAGGGGTTAAGCATGTTCAACATGGAGAACCTGACTACACCTGCTTCAGATGCACAAGCTCAGGTAGAGCAGCACACGTCCACTGAATGAGTATTTCTAGTTTTTAAATTTTTTTTTTTTTTTTTTTTTTTTGTGGGTACCGGGGGGACGACCTCAGGACCTCACGTGCCAACAGGCACCCGTGCCGCTGAGCGATATCACCGGCCCCTTTTTCGTATGTGGGTTCCGGGAGTCGAACTCGGGCCTTTGCGCTTGCAAGGCAGGCGCTTAAGCCGCTGAGCCATCTCACCGGCCCAGTTTTTAAATTTTTTAAATTTTTTTTTTTTTTTTTTTTTTTTTTTGGGTACCGGGGGGTCGACCTCAGGACCTCGCGCACCAGGAGGCACCCGTGCCGCTGAGCGATATCACCGGCCCCTTTTTCGTATGGGGGTTCCGGGAGTTGAACTCGGGCCCTCGCGCTTGCCGGGCAGGCGCTTAAGCCGCTGAGCCATCTCACCTGCCCAATTTTTTAAAATTTTGAGACAGGGTCTTGCTAAATTTCCCAGGCTACACTCCAACTTGTGATCCTCCTGCCTCAGCCTCCCAGAGTTCTGGGATTATAGGTATGTGTGCACCATTTTATAGAATACTTTTACTTTGGGGAGGCTAGGAACAAACAAACCCAGGGCCTTGTGCATGCTAAATACATGCTCTATTCCTGAGATACACCCAGCCCTAAAATGTTTTTAAAAGGCATACAGAACTGCAAAGAGCAATAGTAGAGCTCTTGGCTGGAGTGTTCTTCATGCTACAGGCTGTGGAACTTGGAGAAAGACTCTCAGTGTGCATCCTCTGTGAAAGCAGGCATCAAACACACACCCCAGTACAGCCTGAATCTTGTTGCTTAACTTGGTAATGGGCAAACAGGCAGGAGATTCCCTTCCCGGAGTTACCTCAGGAGACTGAAACAAAGCAGTTGCACATTTCCAGGGGGTCCCTTGCTCAAGGGGTTCCTGCCCTCTGGGGTGATTCCTCAGCAAGGGAAAGACTCACCTGTCTGGACTTACCTGGAACTCTGGGCCAAGGTGCTGCAATTGTGTACAGATCTGCTGGAACTGTCTCACAACCTCATGTTTAGATGTTTATTTTAAGCATCAAATCATTGTTTAGGCAAAAAACAAGTTCTAAACAAAAATATATAGTTTATCCATATTCTCTTAGACTTTGCTGACACATAAATATTTTATCACAGATATAATTATTAGTGCACAGATTTGGTACCTGACTTTTTAAATTTATAAGCACTTTCAGATTTCATTAATGTTACTTTTAAAAAAAACTAAATCTTTTCTTTCCAGTATGTGTACTCATTAGCAAGCTCCCCCCGTTTCTCTATTTATTCATCATGTGCTGAGCATGTTGTGCCAGTGTCCTCTGATCACAGGGTGTCCTCCTCTGCTTCCCCGCCGAACATCATCCCTAGGTGGGGCACCACAGAGCATGGTGGGACAGATGCTCCCACTGGCATGGGGGCTAGGAGGCAGGAGGTGGCTGCTTCTTGTGCTTCCTCTTGTGCTTCCTCCTGCCATGCGTGTTCTGGTGGCCAATGAGGTGGGAGCTCTGGGTGAAGGCCTTCCCACACTTGCGGCACACATAGGGCCGCTCTCCAGTGTGTGTTCTCTGGTGCCGGGTGAGGTGGGAGCTCTGCCGGAAGGCCTTGCCGCAGTCCTGGCAGGCGTATGGCTTGGCTCCCGTGTGGGTACGCAGGTGCTGGGTGACGGCTGAGCGGTCATTGAAGGTCCTGCCACACTCCTGGCACTTGAAGGGCCTCTCACCACTGTGCACCCTTTGGTGCTGTGTGAGGGAGGAGCTCTGCACGAAGGCTTTCCCACAGTCCTGACAGACATACGGCTTTTCTCCTGTGTGGATTTTCTTATGTACAGAAAAGTACCTTGGGTTTCGGAACAACTTCCCGCACGCACTGCATCGGCAGATTTGGCTCCCACTATGGATTTTTATAAACACGACCTGCTGAACCCACTGGCCGACGGTTTTACCACTGCTCCCTCCAGCTCTGATCTGCTTGCGGGGCTTCTGGCGAGCTTTCACACGTGCACGCTGCATCACACGACCACTGCTCGCCCCAGCGCTCCCTGGCTCACAGCCCTTCTGGTGAAGTTTCACGTGTGCACGGTGGGTCACACGACCACTGCTCGCCCCAGATCTGCCCCACTCACAGCCCTTCTGCTGAACCTTCACGTGTGAACTCTGGGTCACGCAACCACGGCTATCCCTGGCTTTGCCTGGCTCATAGCCCTTCTGGTGATCTTTCCTGTGTGAACTCTGGGTCACACTTCCACACTGTGAGAGTGGTTTGCGCAGACATTTTCTAAGAGGAATTTTCTGGGGTGAAGTTCGGCTTGTGTCGAGACCAGCGTCTGGTTGGGACTCAGGGCTCTCAGTGAGGTGCTTCTGGGGGATGGCTTTATCCTGAGCAAGCTCCTCTTCTTGAAATGTGGCCTGTAGGAATTCTGTGACACCACCTTGCAAGAGATCTTCCAAGGCAGAGGGCTGGGGGCCTTCCCTAGACAATTCATTCACTTTTGGGTCATAAATGGGTTCTTCAGCAGGAACAGCAGAATCAGGAATTAACTCTTTGTTTTCCACTGCAGCCTCCCACCCTGAAAGAAACCAGAAGGTGTGCAGTGCAGAGATGGTGCCAGAATGGGATCCATACACAGTCATTCAAACCGGGGAGCAACTGCGAAAAGTTGAGAAGCAGCCAAGAGGGGAAGGTTCGATTTTGTGACCAGGAGATGGTCAGGGGCAGGAAGTGCCCTTAAATTCTCTTGTCCCCAGGATGGGTGGATAGATTCTCTCTACCCGTCCACACTTCTACCCTGCAGGCCTGTGGTTCCAGTTAAAGGCCCTGGATAGAACAGGCGAACCCTGAGTGTGTAGCCAGTCCCAAAGGAAGCGTGAGACCTCCAGCACCCGGGAGGCAGCGCCTTACCCACGGAGACCAGGTTCCCCAACGTCTCCAGCATCACATCGTGGTACTCAGTCCTCTGCACTGGGCCCAGGAGGCCCCATTCCTCTTGGCTGAAGTCCACAGACACGTCCTGGAAGGTTACCGGCTCCTGCAATGTCACATGTGTGTCTGCTATGCCAGGGACTCTACTACCTTGGGGGTCTGTTCAGAGACACTGACTCTGGGCCCACAAGTCCACTAGGACCCTTTACACAACCTGAGCCCCACAGGGCTGGAGGCAGAACTATGAGCGTACGGAAGATCTGCGCCTGTGCAGCCCGTGCTTATCCAAGGCATCTCACTGGGTGCTGCCCTGCCCCACGTGATGGACAAAGCCCCTGGCTTCATGGACAGTCTGACCCAGGCTGTGCCACGCTGAGTCCTTTCTGGGTAGCTCACCAGGACTCTCCACCCCCTTTGCCTGGATCTGGGAGGCACTGTGCCCAGACAGGGATAAGCCCACCTGAAAAGGAATGGGAAAAAGCAGAGCCACAGATGGGCTGATCATAGATACTTCCTATTGCCTGGGGCACCAGGGTGCAACCCTGCCTGAAGCCTGACCCTATTACTCAGTACATGAAAGCCAATGAATTCACTCAAATCTTTGAGCCAGTGTAAGCCACTTACAATGCAAACAGCACTAAGCAACCCCATACACCACCACTCTAACAGATGGCTGGACAGTACCAGTCCTGTTGGATACACATCCTGTGTGGGATGTGGGAGAGGAATCTCAAACTTAATGGCTCACTCACAAACACCGAGTCCTTTCTGTAGGAGCAGGGCTCATTCCCCCACATCCAGCTGGTGGCCACTCCTCTTCTGTGTCAGCCCCCTCGTCCTGTAATGGGTTCACTCTACTCTAGGGTATGGTGGCTGGTCTTGGTCCTCAAGGATGCCTCAGTGGGCACGGGCAGTGCTGTTCTAAGCTTGTGGGTTGCTTCACAGTAGCCCAGCCTGTAGGAGGCCCTGAAAAGCCAGAGGCAGTGGGGGAATGCCTCACGGGGACATTGTGCTGAGAGGAACAAAGGATGAGGGCCCACTCACCTCAGGCAGCACTGCCACTGGCAAGATGGCTGTATCCTTCTCTTTCCTCTGCTGCTGAACGGTGGCCTTGGGAAAGCAGGCAGGCACCTGGGCAGGCAGCGCTGGAAGAGACACCACATGCAGGGTTGGGGTGGCTTAAGGGCTTAAGGACATCATGCCCTAGGTCTCCACACACTCTTCCCTTTAGCCACTGCCTCTCGCAGCTTGTGACCAAACCCCCACACCTGGGAGGGTCACAGGGTACTGTTTCCCCACTGCCAAGACCCTCTTTTGTTTCTACATATCCCCAGGCTGTCCTGGGCCCTGACTTGGGACAGCCATCCTTCCTTGTACCTTCAGGCTCCCGGCCTGGTTGGGCGGACACCCCACCTGCCCTCTGGCTCTCCCGCCACCTCATCGAAGGTGGGTCTTGGCCACTGGCGCAGTCATCTGTCTCTTCCACCTTAGGAAACACCTGCGCCGTGCCGCCCAGCCCCAGCGCTGTTCCTTCACATCTGGTCTGCATGTGTCCCCACATGGTCCCACGGACTTTTCCACCTGCTGTCAAGGGGGCACAGGATGTGACCCAGGCCAGCCCGCCAGCTGTCTCTTCCTCCTGGAGCTTGCCCATTTCCTTCTCCCTAGAGCCACTCTGCGTCAGGTTTTATGACAGTCATACCAGCAAGTCCCAACCACACACTGAGCACAAATGCAATATTTTCAGAGATCTCCGGAACCTTCTTCCTGTCTTCCTCTGTGAACTGAACAACTCTGCTCGTCCTTGAGGTGTTAGACACAGAGTGACTGATCTCAGGAGCTCTACAACTGTCTCCCTAACATCTGTTTCAGTTACCTATTGGGGCTATAACAAGTTGCCATAAATTTAGTGGCTCAAATGAACACAAATCACCTGAAAGTTCTAGAGATCAGAGGTCTGGCATGAGCCTCACTGAGCTACAGTGAAGGAGTCAGCAGGACTGTGGTGCTTTAAGAGGTCCAAGGGGAAAATCTATTCCTCACCTTGTCAGCTTCTACAGGCCGCTGCAAAGTCCTGGCTCATAGGCCCCTGTACCACCTTTGCTCCGGTCTCTTTTTTTTTGAGACAGGCCCTTGGTATGTAGTCCAGGCTGGCCTTAAACTCGTCATTATGTAGCCTAGACTGGGCCCGAACTTGCAGGAATCCTCCTGCTTCAGCCTCCCAAGTGCTGGGGTGATACAAAGTGTGCACCACCATGCCCAGCTGTTCCTGTCACTTTATCTCCTTCCATGACTCCATTAAGTCCCTGTGGCCGTGTGAGGTAACTTCCTCTACTGATACAGGTTCTGAGACATGGGCAGCTTTGGGGCAATGACTCTGCCAAGCGCATCACTCAGGGCATCTGAAATGGACAGCTCCTGTTCCTGCCTGCCTGCTTCCTCCTTCCTCTGCAAGCACAAATGGCAACTAGTCAACTTCTCTCTTCACTCCAGAAACATCTAGGCACCTGGGCACGTGGAAAATAAAGGTGAGCAACATAAGAGCACTCATGCTCCCAAAACGCAGCCTGACGGAAGAATCAAGTCCCAGAGTCTCACCTGCAAACACATCCCGAACTGCCCTTGCCCCACCCACCATTACCCCTGCACAAAGCACTGCCCCTGCAGTGAGAACACTGTTGGTTCTGGGGTGACCAATGTCCTAGCCTTGCCCCATCCTCTGCCACCCCTACCTGCTACAGCCAGAAGACCAAAAATAAAGCTCACATCAGAATGGGCTGCTTATACCTACAACTCGGGGACAGATACCCATTGCCATAGCATAATACTGTCCAATGCTATAAGGCAAATCCCTGCAAGTTGGTCCACTGGTGTGTGCTGCAGTTTCAGCTACGCAGGAGGCTGAGCCAGGAGAATCACCTGCACCGTGGGCAACAATGTAAGCTCATTTCTAAAGAATAAAAAGATCCCTACTAGAACCCTAATAGGACAGCCCCATCCTTTGTTTCCTTCCACCACAGATCTACCCAATGTTTCCCTGACTTATGCATACTGTGCTGTGATCACTTCCATCCTGGTACCTCATAGCTTATCCTGCCTCTGCTGGGTACATCCTTCCCGTCCCCCTTCTTCACCTGGCCAAGTTCTGGTTCACACAGGTGTCAGCTGCAGAGACTAAGCCTCCGTATGTCTTGCCAGTACCCTTGGCATCTTCCTCACCCCAGCAATGCCATGTGCATACTCATTTGTCACAGTTCCACCTTTCCTGCTGGGCCTCAGGCCTAGCAAGCTCTGCCTTGGTCACTATTTCATCCACAGCCCTTTTGGAGAGGTGGATGGCTGTGTGGAGCCTGGATCCCAAAGAGATTACAGGAAAGAGCTGTATCCATGAGCTTCCACTGAGGCCCATGGAAGGTTTAACACAATGTGGGGTGTCATCGTGGGATTTTAGTTACTCTGGGTAACATGTACGAGCCCAGGCACCCTTGGTCTGTGGAGTAGGAACAGTCCTTTCCCTCCTCTCTAGCACCCTCTTAGAAGACGTCTCTCACCCCACCATTCCACTGTACTCACCGCCTTCCTTGGACATTGAGGTCACATTCTCTACCAGGGCTATGGCTGCCTGGCAGTCCTCAGGGTGCTGCGACTCTACCCACGCCTGGAACTTCCTAGGCAGTGCACCCAGGAACTGCTCCAGCACCAGCAACTCCAGGATCTGTTCCTTAGAGCGCACCTCGGGCTGCAGCCATTGGTGGCACAACTCACGGAGCTGGGCCACAGCCTCCCAGGTACCTGTGGCCTCCTCATATTGGAACTGCCGGAACCTCTGGCGAGCAACCTCAGGATCTGCTGGATGTGTTCCTAGCTGCTGTGCTGGCTCCCTGAGGGTGTCTGTATTCAGGCCACTGCCTTCAGCATAAAGGGCCTGGATCTGGGCATTCCGGGGACCAGCCACCTCCTTGTTCAGGGTAAGGACCTCAACAACCTTGATGTTTACTAGGGGATTCTCAGTAGGAAGAGGACTCAACTGAGAGTCCAGTGGAGATGCAGCACCAGGACATTCTGTAAGTGAAAAACAGAGGAAGACAAAATGTCCCACAAGCACAAGAAAAGATGCTCAAGGTTATTAATCACCAAAAAACCACAATCAAAACCACACCCACCAGGATGGTTACTATCAAAGATGGATGGTTGGGTTGGTGTAGTAGCTCAGTGACAGAGCACTTTCCTAACATACAACTAGGCCCTGGGTTCAATACCCAGCACTCACCAAAAAAAAAAAAAAAAAAAAAAAAAAAAAAAAAAGGAAAAAAAACCCAGGAACTCTGTAGAAATATAGAATGCTGTAACAATTTAACTTGTTAAGGAGCTGTTACACTGTTTCACATAGTTATCATACAACCCAGGAACTGCCCCCCAATTATATATACCCGTTAGAAAAATATTCATGACAGTACTATTTCTAGTAGCTAAAAATGTGAAATCCCACAAATGTCTGTTACCTGATGAATATACAAAACCTCTTGTTTTATGATCATGAGCAATCCAAAATTTCATTAGTTGAAAACGCACTTCATACATCTAACCTACCAAATATCATATTACAGTTTCCATCAGATGCACAAGGTTCACACCATCATCAAGTCATAAAATCCTTAAATCAAACTACCCTCAAGCAAAGTATGGTCTTTCATAGAATGAAAGATTTGGCGATAAAAAGGAATGAAATGCTAATATGCCACATGGACGAACACTGAAAACATCTCCCAACTAAAAGAAGTTAGACATAAAAGACTACATGTGGTATAGTTATATTTATATAAAATGTCCAGAACAGACAAACCCATAGGCAGGAAGTAGATTAGTGGTTGTCAAGAGATGGAGGAATTAAACCAACTGGAGGATGATAGATAATGAATATAGAATTCTTTTACTGATAAAAAGTGTTCTGGAATTAGATGGTAGTGATGGTTGCACAACTTTGTGAACATACTAAAAACCACTCACATACTTCATAAGAGTTAACTTTGAAGTATTTAAAACATTACAGCAAGAAGCAAAGAGACCTCTAAATACTGCACATGTACAAAGCCTGAGAAGAACCCACTTCTGCTTCCACTGGGGCCAAGAACAAACATCTCTGGGAAAGACAGGTCCTCTACAAGAGCACATCTGATGACCTGAACTCTGCGCCAGACCTCAACGCCTTGGGAGCACAAAACGATAGAACAAGAAAGGTCTCTAGCTTCCCCCGCAGAGAAAGAAATGGTAATTCTTAATGACTAAGGGAAGTTGTTTTTTTTGTGGGTACCAAGGGTTGACCTTAGGACCTCGTGCGCCAGCAGTTGCCCATGCCACTGAGCGATATCACCGGCCCTTTTTTTTGTATGTGGGTACCGGGAATCGAACTTAGGACCTCGCGCTTGCCAGGCAGGCGCTTACGCCGCTGAGCCATCTCACCGGCCCAGGAAAGGTTTTAAAAGTAGAAAAGTATAAATAATCAGAGTATGACTCCTAATTATAAATGATGTCAAGAGTGAACGTGCCTTTGCACCCTTGTATAAATGTGCAAGTCAGGGAGTGCAGCCCTTAGTGCTTTGCCTTGGATCCCCCCCCAATCCCTTCTCTCTCCCAGCTTCTAGATCCTTCCCCTTCTCCAATTTTTTGACACCCATGGTAGCCTGCACTGGCTTCCTGGTACTCATTTCACAGACCTGACCTATGAAGTGATACAAACTGCTGCAAAATGGACAGGTGAGGTCCCTTGCTTCTAACTCTCAGCCATGGCACAGTCTCTTGTCTACATTTGGTAAGATTAACCAGGTATGTTTGAGCACCAGTTTCTAACCTAACCCTGAAAACAAGCTCTTTTCATGGGGGAGGGCGCTGTCTCCTCAAATTACTTCTTAGCTACTCAGTTCCCTTCCTGTTAGGATTCCTAGAGGTTTCTCCTCTATCCCCACCGATCACTAAAAAGTTTGTTCATTTATTTTCTTTCAATTAATACTCGTAGGCATAATTATCCTAAGGGTGACTCAGAAGGCCAGGGACAGGAATTTATTAGAGACCCAACAGCACAAGACTAAGTGCCTGTGTGAACCTGGGCTCCCTGGTGGATCTGCACAGGTATCATTACGTGACTATTATAAATGGCACTTAATAATCTAAACTTTCCCTTGCTTCACAGCTTTATAACTTCTAAGGTTTTGTTTCCTTAATCAAGGGGGATTTTTATTTAGTGCTTTACCCCCTGAAAAATAGCTGTTGAGGTTTTCTTTACTCTATTCCATACAATTTGCTTGTCTTTTAATCTTGATCACGTGTACTTCTTGGGGGCACCCAGGCACTTTTCCAGCATCTTCCATTGAGGACCCACTCAGAAATGTCAATTGCTGAAGCGTGTCCACAAAGGCCTGTCCCGGTAGATCCTCTGAGTCTGCGACTGGACGTCAGGACTCTGCAGCTCTGTCCCACAGGTGCTGGGAGCACAGTGGACATACAGCCACCATCCCTCCCCTGCCCTGTATAACCCTCTGGCCTCACAGTTATCATAAGACACATACTAGGTGTGGTAGAACAAAGGACATCAGTCGGTGAGACTAGCATTAGGCCTAGAAACTGGTGGGGAAGTGACTGACCCTGTCATTTTATGCACCTCAGTCCTCTTAACCCAATAACCACAGCCCAAGCCCTCCAAGGTAATCCTTACCACTCTCCATGTCCGGAAACTATGTGCTCTACTTCATGGAGGAGACAATGGTAGGTCTTAAATTCACAGCCTGCAGAGGTGAACCTGGTTTCTGATCAACCCAGTCCACAGCTGTGACTCACCCACCCACCCGGAGCTGTATAATATTTATCAGTATGTGTCTAATACAATGGTCCAAAAATATTAAATGGAAAATTCCAGAAATAATTTGTTAGTTTTAAATGACATGCTATTCTTAGTAGATAACAGCATCTCATACCATCTTGCTCCATCCTGCCTAAGAATCATCCCTTTGTCCAGTGTATCAAAATGCATATGCTATTTAGTACCTGTCACTTAGTAGTTTAGTCCCTTAGTCTATCTCCCAACTATAGGCTACTGCAGTACTTCAGTACCGATGTCAGCTAAGCCTTATTTTATTTTACTAAGCATAAAAGCAGTGATGCTGGCCATTTGGATACACCAAAGAAGCTGTGAGAAGGTAAGAAGTTTATCTTGTGGATACAAGTATGGGGAAAAACCAGCATGTACATACCATATAGGGTCTGGTAATATTATCCACAGCTTCAGATATCAACTAGGGACCATGGATACACTGGCTTTCAACCCAGCAGCTGACTGATCCCATCTAATGGAATCCCCACACCTCTAACTCCCGATCCTCCTGCCTCTACCTCTTAGAGAGCAAGGATTACAGGTATGCACCACCACAGCAAACAAAAGACACTCCTCCTTGAAGACACTCTTGTCTTTCGCAATTTGTGTAGCTGTTTATACACTTAATAATAGCTTAATGAGCTCCTAGTAATTCAGTCATTGTGGTCACAATGGGGACATAAAATCTAAGGATAGCTGTTCTCATTTTTATTATTTAATACTTGTTCTAGACATTCAGGTCTGGTAACAAGAAAAAAAATTTTAAATTTTGTTTTAAAGAGAAAAAAATAAAACAAAATTTCAAAACAAGATATAGGAGAGTAACAATGATTAATACACTGCGTATGTTACTCACAGTACAAGACATAGGCATTTAATTGTCCGAACAATATTAGCACAAATCTTTCTTTTCAACGAATTAAGAGAAATTAGTAGTATAACTATCTTAACTATCTTGTATATATATATATATTTAATAAAAATAATTTTTAAAAGGATTTATTCTACTACTTTTATATATTGCACCATTAAGATTTTATGTAGTGGTTTGCTTTCTGTGCCACATCTGATGTAAAAACAGGATGGGACATTTAACTTTACTATTCAATGGAATTCTTTTCGATTAAATTTTTTCACTTTGTCAAAGTAAGGCAGGAGCCAAGGCTAGTGATTTGCCTGCAGAGATGACATTCCAATGGTCCTTGCCCATATGAGTCCTCTGACACAGAACACAACGAGGACTCCTACTGAAGGGCTTCCACACTGTCCAGTTTGCAGGGCTGCTTGTCAGTGAGTTGACACTGGAAGTCTTCCTAACAGTGATTATGTTCTTAGATTCTCTGCCTAACCACTCCTATGATGCTAGGTAAGGAAATCATGCACATTCCCACAGCAATCACATTCTCATGGTTTTGGAGTTCTCAAAAGTTAATTACAGTATTTGGTGTAAGAACTTTTGCAAACTCAATACAACTGTAATTATTTTGTCAAGTATGAATTCTCTTCAGGTAAGACTGAGTTAGGCCAGAAGTCTCCTGCTACAGTCATTCCTGAGATTTCTTCCCTGTGTGCTTTTCAGGTACTGAAAAACTCATGAAAGATGCTTTTCCCATCCAAGGTCTTTATAGGTCAATTTCCTGTATGAGCCTTCTTTTAGATAAGAAGGCCACACTGCACTGAAATTAGGTTTTCTCAAATTAGACATTAATTCTACCTTGTTCTTTGAAGAACTATGTTTTATATGAAACAATTGTGTTTTGTTGATTTCCTATATTCTCCACAAGTTTACTCCTGTAGCCTATGGAATTCCCCTCGGGTTACATGAAGGATGAAATCCAGAGAAGGATTTGCCTCTCTTTACTTTCAAAAACACACAAACAAACAGTCCTCTGTTATTTTTACTAAGCTTAAAACAGCTGCCCCGTTCACATTTGCAAGGCTTATTTCATGCCCCTCCCACGCCCCCCGCACTGGGAATTGAATCCAGAGTGCTCCCATGGAGTTACAGCCCAAGGCCTTTTTAAACATTTATATTGAGACAGTACCTTACTAAGTTGCCAGGCTGGGCTCCAACACTTGTGATGCTCCTGCCACAGTACTGGGATTATTCCTCTTCAATGTTTTACGTTGAAAATGTTAAATGATCTGCAAGCTTACCTCTTCTCTGCACTGCTTTCCTAATGTTAAATGTAGTTTACTTTCAAGTATTCCACCCAAGAGCCACACATGGGGCAGTATTTTCTTGAAGGGACACTAAATGATAGCAGATATGAGTACTGACTATTTCAATCTGAGTACTGACTGTCATATTATCTCGACCAATGCAGTGCCTTCCTGAGAATGAATGCCGTTTGTCCTAGCATTTATCCACTGTTCTACAGAGTCCCTGCTACCGTCTTAGCTATGATGGAAAGCTTGAGAGGCACCCAAAGCTGAGTTTTCAAAAAGGTCCATCTTAGCATTAAAACCCAGTTTGGTACATTAATGAGAGATAAAGCCACCCCAGTGTTGGAAGAAAGGCTACTGTAGGGGAGTATGTCTCATTTAATGGTAAATGATGCCATTTTAAAACTCTCGGGCCGGTGAGATGGCTCAGCAGCATAAGCGCCTGCCTGGCAAGCGCGAGGTCCTGAGTTCAACTGCCAGTACCCACATACGAAAAAAGGGCCGGTGATATCGCTCAGCAGCACGGGCGCCTGCTGGTGTGCGAGGTCCTGAGTTCGACCCCCAGTGCCCACAACAAACAAACAAACAAAAAACAAAACTCTTACATTTTTATATGCTCCATGAACCCACTTCTGAGGTCTAAAGAGATGCTTCATGGAAATAACAAGTAATGACATGGGCTAGTTCAAACACTTAAATAAAGGTGCATGATTAGTGCAACTTTGGGTTAAAAATTATTTCTATGTACAAAACACGTACTTCTGCACTTCAAAGTAGTCTATGCCTTTGCCAGACTTTTCCATGTAATGGGCTAATGCGAAAATTTAGGAATAATTTTTTTCTCCCTTATATTTTCAAAACAAAACACGAACATATACAAAAAGGAATGCATTTTTAAGTTAAAAGATTACGAAGTTCACAGGAAATCCTGTAATGTTTTAGCTCGCCAATGAGGAATTCCCAGCAGCTTTCTTCTGTCCCAAGCCAATTACTTACCTAGCCTCACTGAGTCCCCTGTGAATCAACCTAACTCTTCTCCCCAACCTGCTGTTCTCTCAACCACTTCTCCCTTAGATGATACTGCAGTCTCCTGTCTTCCTTTATGCCTTTACAAAGCTCTTTCTTCACAAACTGCCAGAGCTATGAAAAGCCATGTCACCACCCTGCTCAAGAACAGAAATCAAACTCCCTTCACAGCTCATGAGGCCTTGGGGGTTCTGCCAAATGTAAGTTGCATGTCTTCATGCTCCAGTTACCTACTCTGAACTCACTGGACAACTTTCTGTTTGCTGAAAAGTATCTAGCTCTTTCCCAACCTATGGTCACCCCAGGTGGCGTCTCCGTGTCTGGAAGCTCTCTTCACCATCACTTTTAATGTCTACAGACTTCTTTGCCTGAAGTAATCGGCTCAATGTCAAGCCCGCACTGTGAAAACATAGCCCCCTTGAACAATTCCCCCTTGAAGAATTCCTCCTTGCTGCTCCAATCCATACGTTTTCTCCTCCTTGGTGTTTCTCACACTTTGTCATTGTACCTGAGGAACCTGTTTGTAGGCCACCATTTACTAGACTATGAGGCCTATGGCTGCAGGGATTATGTTTGGTCTTCAGTTTTTCACCTGTTTACTATATTGCAGAAAAAGGCAGTAGCCCTCCATAAGTATTTGTGAGGTGTTAAGAAAGGAAGCAAGGAGAAGGAAAATATCTCATGAAGGACCCTCTGACAGAGCAGAGATGATTCGGGCCCCCATCATCTCAGACCCAGCCCCAAGAAACCATCCTGAAGAGCTTCTCCTCACCTGGATTATAACCTCGGACACTACCCCCCTCTCCTCTCATCTGAGAAGCCAGCTCTCCTCAGATGTAGAGAACTGCAGATGTCCACAGTGCCTCCTTCGCCAGTAGCCAGATTCAGGGAACTCTAGATTGTCAAAAGTACATGGCCAGGACATGGGACTTTGGCTCCCAGGAGGAAGGGAGAAGTGGGTTGGAGAAGAGGAGAAATGAAGGGGCAGAAACCAGATTAAGAATGGCTTGTACTATTAGAGGTCTGGCAGATAAGGCATGGTTTGGGGATATGTGCTAACAGAAAAATTTTCAATGAAAGGAACAGAAATATTTTAAATAGAAAAGAAAATCAGATGGGCATGGTGGCACAAGCCTGTAATCCCAGCACTCAGGAGGCTGAGGCAGGAGCATTACGAGTTCAAGGACAGCCTGGGATACATAGGGAGTCAAGGTCAGCCTGAACTACATAGGGAGATCCTGTCTTGGGCGGGGGGAACCTCCCAGAAAACAGTTAATACTGAACTATCAAGTTAAAATGTGGAGGGCCTGGGATTTAGCTCAGTGGTACAGCACTTGCCTAGCAAGTGTGAGGTCCTGAGTTCGATTGCCGGTACGAAACAAACAAAAAACAAATAAAATGTGGGGAAAGTAGAAATAGGGTCCAGAAAAAGGGGCAAGTATTCAGAGACTCCAGTCCCTCCATGTGGTGGCAGATTAATGCTGGGGACTAAGTAGAAATTTCATAGCTAAACACACCAGAAGCAGGTGGTTCCAATGCTACTTATACCAAAGCCCACAGCAAAGAACCAGCCAGTATGCTTTGTAGCCAGCACACTTGATCAAGACAACAAACACAAAAAGAAAACTACAGTACCTTCCTAACCTATTAATACTGAAAGAGAAATTCTTAAAATCAAGGGACTCCAGCAGCACCTCACAAGACAGTTCTATGTCTACTACGCTACCAGAACTACTCAAAGGTAAAAATCCCTAGGCCTACCTTGGAAGGGTTTAGAAGGAAAACTAGGAACCTTAGTTGCTTTCACTCATTAGAAAAAGCTAGATGACCTTAATCATTGAGATAAAAACTTGTCTGAAACAAAACAGAATTCAGAATCACGCTCTTTAAAACCCAGAAACTTCCCAATTTATATCGGACTAGACACCCACTCTTCACAACTATCAGCATGTTTTGAAAATACCACTAGTGATGAAATAAACTGCACTACAAGACTGTTCCAAAGAAAACTATAACTGCCTCTCCTTTTATACACATTGGTAAAATGACTGTACCAGGAAATCTACTGAGAAACCAACACAACTGTTACAAACAACAAGAGAATTCAGCAGTATGACAAGTTCATCTGGAGCAATTGTGCAAGACCCAGAATCAAGTAACAGATCAGACAACATCAACACAGCCCAATCAAGTAAGATATACTCTACAAGGATTTTCTCAATTAACCCAGACAAGCTAATGTAAGTGTTCACCTGAAGAACTAGATGGTCAATGACAGCTAAAAGTTGTTTTTTTACACTACCAGGGAAACAAACATTTATTCAAACTCATTATGAAGCTGTAATTAGTACAGCAACGTGGTACTTAGAAAGACAAGATTAAGGGAACCCAGAGGAGGCCCGTGTACTATGACCATGGGAATTTAATCCATGCAAAGACAGTGTTTCCAATAAACAGAACAACTGAGTCAGAAAATGATGTTGAAAGAACCTGCGCCCCATGCCATATAGTAAAGAAAATTTCAGATAAATTAAAACTAAATAAAAAGCAAAAAATGCTTGAATACATGGAACTATTTGGACAATTTGCCTACATAAAAGAAACCCAGTACAAAAATAAACACAGGGGCTAGGGATATAGGTCAGTGTTCTGGCACCATCAAAATAAATGACTATATAAGGGCAAACTGGAAAAGAAAAACTTTCGGTTACAAAATTTCTGCATAGAAGGTAGCACACACCTGTAATATCAGCATAGCAGCACTTTGGAAGGTTGAGGTATGAGGATTACTAGTTTGAGCCTAGCCTAGACAACTTAGAAAAACCCTGTCTCAGAAACAAAAACAAACTCTTCTATATAGAGACTACTATACTTAAAAGAACAACAGAGGTGGGCATGATGGCACACACTTATAATTCCAGCACTCAGGAGGCTGAGGCAGGATTGCCATGAGTTCCAGGCTAGCTTGGAATACATAGTGTGACCCTGTCTCCAAAAAACCAAATACACAAAAATGTTGGTCTGAGATACGTATTTTAGTACTAACATCTAAAATACATAGGACCGTGCCCCCCCAACAAGACCAAAAGGGAGAAACAGCTGGGCATGATGGTGCACGTCTGCGATCCCAACTGCACAGGGAGCTGAGTCAGGAGGATTGCAAGCTTCAGTCCTGCCTAGACTACTTACTTGCAAGATCTTGTCTCAGGGCCGGTGAGATGGCTCAGCGGCGTAAGCGCCTGCCTTGCAAGCGCGAGGGCCCGAGTTCGACTCCCGGATCCCACATACGAAAAAGGGGCCGGTGATATCGCTCAGCGGCACGGGTGCCTGCTGGCGCGTGAGGTCCTGAGGTCGACCCCCCGGTACCCACAAAAAAAAAAAAAAAAAAAAGATCTTGTCTCAAAATTTAAAATAACTTAAAAAAGGGGCAGGGATGTCCAGTACTTGCCTAGAACGTGTGAAGCCCTGGTTTCAATCCCCAGTACCACACGAGAAAGGAGAAGAGCGAGAAAGAAAAATAAAAGGAGGGGGTGTTAAATATATAAGCCCACAAAAATGAGTCATTTTGTCAATCATGAAAAAAATGTGAACTGAGTTGAACACATTCTCCTTTGCCTATAAGATACGCAAACCTTAAAAAGACCATTACAAACTGCTGGTGATAAGGATTGCTGGTGTACTTCAGCAACGACCTGTATTATGAAGGATTTTAGACAGCAATTTATTGCTACCAAATTTTTAATTTATATACTGTGAATCCTATGAATCCATTTCTAGAAATCCAAACTACAAAAAAACCCGACTTGTACATGTAGAAAAATGTATACAGGAAAGTTCTTTACAATAACGTGAATATCCATGAAGACGGGAGAAATCAAATGTGGAGTCCTTTAAAAAAAAAGACACAGGACCTGCTTGTATTGCGTGTAATACCTGAAAAAATGTACTTACATGCACAGTTACATAAGAAAAAAGCCTGCCCAGCTGGGCATAGTGGCCCATACCTATAATCCAAATACTAAGGAGACTGAGGAAGAAAGATCACAAGTTCAAGGTCAGCCTGATCTACACAGTGAGACCTTGTCTCAAAAAACCCCCAATAACCTAGCCAAAAGAACACACCAGAATTATAAATGATTGTAGAAGGAAAGAACAGTAGATGATGAGTAGAAAAAGTGAAGGGCCCCATGGTCAACATGTTAACTACCTGCCACTAGCAACAGGCTCACTTTCAACCAAGCAGGACATCGCTGAGGTCAGAGGAAAACCTGGAGCTTGAGTCTCCCCATAGCACCTCACCTGGTTCTCACACTCTCCACCTCTTCTAAGACATCGATCTCTGCCTAACCAGCTGGCCCATGCCCTGCAGAACTCCCATGTGCCTGGTTCTCACCTGGAATTGTGTGCTGAAGAATCTCTCTCTCCACCGGCCAGAAGTCTTCTGCCTCCTCTAACTGAGATACCACATCTGGCTTGGAAAGCTGATGTTCTGCTCAAGGGAAAAGAGATAGTACTTGGGGATGTCTGTGTTCAGGAAAAAAATGCTGCCCTGGTGCAACACACACCGTCTCTGGCTTCTCCCTGATAGGGCATGAAAAGACTTTGTTCCTACAGCAGTCATATAGACCATATCCATCCCTTTTCTCAGATTTCCTAGATTTCCTTGAGAACAACGGTGGCTGGGGGGTGAGGGTATGACAGTCTGGGAAAGTTCCTGCTTTCTATCTAAATGTAACAGTTGTGAAAAGAGCTGGCCAGGGCTGTCCCTTTCCCTTGTTTATGCCTGGAACATAGACACAAAGCTTGGAGCAGCACTGATGCAAGGACTAGCCAGAAAATAGAAAGGTTCACAAGAACCAGAGGCAAAAGGGATCAGGAACTTTGATGAGTACAGTATATACCTGAGCTACAGGACACTGAGACCTCAGCCTCTGGAACCACTGCAAAACAAAAACATCCATTTCTGCAGCTGAAAACATCCCCAATAAGCCAACCCTAGCATTCAAGGGCTTGGACGAATAGATCCAGTGAAGATTCAGGGGTCATACTAAGAAACTGTCTTTTTCCTGTGGGTACAAGGAAAAGCCCTCTCTCTCAGGCCCCAGGCTTAAATCCCTCCATTCAGACTCCTGAAGCCTGAGCCCAAGCAGAAACCTCCGAAGCACCTTTGGTGCTACAAAGCACAGATCTTTGGCATGGAGGCCAGCCTTACCCACTGAGACCAGGTTCTTGTAGTTCTCCAGCATCACTTCCCTGTACAAGGACTTCTGTTTGAGGTCCAGCAGTCCCCACTCCTCCGGGGTAAAAGCCAGTGTTATATCTTCAAAGACCACCGGTTCCTAAAACCCACAGGATCCTGTTCAGCCAGGGCAGAACCTTCTCCATGGTGACAGAAAGCAGGGGGAGGATGAGCTGAGTACATTCTTCCTGTCTCATCTTTTTTTTTTTTTTTTTTTTTTTTTTTGGGTACCGGGGGGACGACCTCAGGACCTCGCGCGCCAACAGGCACCCGTGCCGCTGAGCGATATCACCGGCCCCTTTTTCGTATGTGGGTTCCGGGAGTTGAACTCGGGCCTTCGCGCTTGCAAGGCAGGCGCTTAAGCCGCTGAGCCGTCTCACCGGCCCTTCCTGTCTCATCTTGAGCTCCCGTCTTTGACACCTTGAGGAAACCTAAGCCTGGCCCTATTCAGGTCACACACTAAGAAGTGCAAGTGAGACCTCTGGTCTGTGAAAACCTGTTCATTAATTTGGAGATCTGACTTTTAAGATTGGTGTGCACATACATACCTCCTAGGGAATTCCCTGAGTTGAATCACCACACTCAAGCTTTCAACCCCTACCTCTGGCCCTCTTGCTTCTACCTCCTTCACCTGCCAGGGATCCAACTCCACCTCTCTTTTTGTTACTGAACTCAACACACTGCCCCTCCCCCGAGTACTGGGGATTGAACACAGGGCCTTCGCACTGAGCAACACCACCCGCCCTTTAAATTTTTCAATTTATTTTTTAAATTTTGCGACAGGATCTCATAAGTCCCCAAACTGCCCAAGCTAGTCTCGTCACTTCGATCGTCCTGCCTCAGCCTCCCTGCTGGGATTACAGGAGTGTCCCACCGGGCGTGCCTTCACATTACTTAATGGTTTATCCCAAAGTCGATGTTGAAGTCTAATCAGGAGCCCGCTTCCTGCTTGCACAAGTCCTCGCCCGCCCCCGTAGATCCACCCCAGGAGAGCAGAGCAGCTCATCCCGCAGGCGGGGTCCCTCTCGGGGCCTCCAGGGACGAGGGGCAGTTCCACCCGCTGCCGCCCTCGGGGCCGAGGGCTCAGAACTCAGGCGCCGCTACTCACAGAGAACCACGGCTTCTGTAGCCTGGCGGCCATGCTGTCCTCGTCTTTAGCGACCCTTGCAAACGGAATCCTGGGAAACCGAGGTAGGGACGGTTCTCAGATGCAGGGCGGGAGGCACCGAGGGCTCCCTGCCGCAGAACGCCCGGTTCATGCCGCCCACGCCCGACCGCCCAGCGCCACACACATCATTCCCGAGTCCATGCTCGACCTGCGGACCCCGAAAAGGGCGGCCCACCTTGTAGTCCCCGGCGCGTGCCGCACAATGGCGCCCGACGGCCGCGGTGAAGTGCGTCACCGCGCCAGCCGGACTACAACTCCCAGACGCCCCGCGTAGGGCAGCGGCGGCCATCCTCACGCGCCGTCTGGGAGGGCGATGAGGCACCGAACGGCAGTGACCGAAGTGTTGTCGATTGCCCAACGGCGCATGGGGAGGACTCGGGTGGAAGGTACCTGTACTAGGTTGCCAGGCCCAGCACCTCCGTGGGCAGCGACTGAGGCCGCGAAGGAATCGCGCTTTACCCCAAGGTTGACACCGCGTGGGTAGACCGGGTTGAGGAAAGGGGAGGGCCGAAGAGGGGCGGGCCGGAAGGGGCGGAGGCGTTGGCCCCTGGGGGCCCCGCCTTCGGAGGGAGTAGGACGGAAGTGCAGGGTGGGCCTAGCGGGCTGCGCACACTGGGTGCGGACGGCGGGACGGCGCGGGCGGGAAGCATGTGGGCGGAGCTAAAGTACCCTCTAGTTCCCGGACGGGGCGGAGCTAGGCACCACGCCACGTAGGCTCTGAGCTGAGAGGGCGGAAGCCCGCAGGATTTGGGACGAGTCAGTCGGAGTTTAGGGGCGCGGTGGGCGGTGCCAGGTGTTCGCCCGGGTCGAGGGTAGGTCGGGGAGAGGCTTGGTAGACCGGAATGTGCGGGGGTCCGGGCTAAGAGTCGCGCTAGTTTCTGGGAGCGGAGGGACAGCCAGAGGTGTACGTGCGGCTGTGTTCCCCGGTCCTGGGGAGGCTTGGCCTGCAGAGCCCCGCACCCCCAGGTCTGGAGAGGAGCGCCGGGTGCCCTGTACCCCAGGCCCTGTGAGCGGGTGTGCGCGGCAGAGGCCACCCACCACGACCTCACCTTGTAGCCGGGCAGCCAAGTGACCGCCTGTCTTGCCATAGACTACTGTCCCTGTTCTCTTCTCGGACCTCCAGGCCCGTGTGGTCTTGGCTTCCACTGGACCGGGCGCCCTGATGCCCTCCTGCTTGGGCTCGGGGCTAACTGACCGCCATCCTTCTCTGCCCTAGGGTTTCCTGCAGGGTGTAAGAGCCCCGTGTCTCGCCATGCTCCTTTGCCCACTGCCTGCTGAACTGGTCCCAGGGAGTGTTAATTTTTATTTCCACGGTGGAAAAGACCCACTCTTGGGCTACATCTTTTTCACTTTAATTGTTGCAGTTAGTAAAATCTACATTTTTGTCTAAATTTTACCCGGAAACTAGTGTTACAGCTATTTTTCAGAAAAGGGGGTTTTTGGTCTGTTTATTACTGATATTCGTATGTTCTTTACGTGCTTACTTCCAACATCAAAGATAAAGCCAACAAAATAACGTACAGTGGACCCAGCACAGGGGAAAAGGCAAAGAATTTGAGCTGTGAGCAGAGGCTGAGAACAAACGACCTCCAGAAAATTGTCTACTTGAAGGTGTAATATAGAAA
Source organism: Erethizon dorsatum (assembly GCA_028451465.1). Taxonomy (NCBI): domain Eukaryota; kingdom Metazoa; phylum Chordata; class Mammalia; order Rodentia; family Erethizontidae; genus Erethizon; species Erethizon dorsatum. The sequence goes on along the minus strand of CM051834.1, from coordinate 116,015,914 downwards.
GTCCATAGAATGCAGGACACAGGAGTGAAGAGGGCTGGGAATAATCCAGTTCATATCCTTTCACTGTATTTGCCAGGCTGCAAATAACTGAAAAGCCCCATAGAAAAGTTTCTTCATAGAATGGGAAGTCTGCAAGCATGTGATTCTCTGTGCTGCTTCTGACCACTGATGTCATTCAGGACTGGGCTCCCGCTTTCCCCCTTGCTGTCCGCAGTGGTGTGATGTCTTGTCTTATGACCACTAGAATGCAAAGAGCAAGCTGGATACATATGGACTGCTGGTCCTGAATATAACTCACTTCAGCATTTCTCCTTGCCTTAGAAAGTCTGCCTTTTCCTCTCCGATGAAAATTGACTTCTATTTTTCTTCCTCAGTCTTTTTCATATTCTGTTCAACAACCCTGAATGGCTATATACATCCAAACCAAAGAAGAAAAGCTGATCTCACCAATCTGAATTTTAAAATTTCTAGTTCTTCTAGTTACAAGTAAGATTATGAAACGGTAGAAGATCCCAAATTCAGGCTTATCCTGGGTACCTTAGGGATTTAGCGAGGTCAGTGGGTTATAGCTCAGTGCAAAGGCCCAAGGTGCTCTCTGTTTTTTTCTCTGTCTCTCCCTCTGTCTCTCTCATTCTCTCCCAGTCCCAAAGGAAAAGTTTTAATCACTTGAGGTCAAAATAAACCAGGTAGAATGAGAAACAAATTGACATAAATCAACACTCAAATATGTATGTACAAAGTCTTCTCAATAAGTGTAACAAATATATTGGGAAAAAAGACACGCTAGAATCATAAAAAAATGAGATCGATCTGTTGGGAAATGCAAAGGGCTTATGTAAAAACAGGTTTTTGGAAATAATTGTAAGTTTACATAGATGAAAATGCTTATGTTTCAGGACAGGAAGGCCAATGTTTAAAAGTGTCAGTTTTTCCAAATTTATCACCAGACCCAATAAAACAGCAAATAAAATGCAATGGAGCCTTCTGAGAGGCCTAGCCCTTATACATCGTTTTGTACTCCCCTCCTCAAAATGTGAGGGAAGGAACTGCTGTTTTTTCACAGGAACAAATTGGATTCAAACTTAAGAAATATCCACAGAAATTACTAGTTCAAAAGGGCTTCAGCTGGGTGCGGTGATGCATTCTAGGAGGCTGAGGCAAGAGGACTGCAAGTTTGAGCTACCCTGGGCAACTTGGTGATTTAGTGAAACCCTGGATCAAAATTAAAAAAAATAAAATAAAAATAAAAAGGGATGGGGATGTAGCTCACTGCAAAGGCCCTGGGTTTAATCCCCGTTAGCATAGAAAAACAAAAAACCACTGCTCACTGATTCCTGCAGCTTGATTTTTACTCCAGACTCCTGGGACTCTGGATTATCTTATTGCCACCTGCAACCCCATGACTGTGCCCCTGAGATTGCAGCTGAGGTTCCTGGGCCATTCCTACTGAACACAGTGAGCTCTCTATGGTATTTCCCTCCGAAGGAATGACTTTGAGTCAGGCTAGTGAGGGTCAGCCTGCCTGGAGGGCCTGGTCATCTGTGAGGGGCGCTTCTAGGGTGCCCAGATCCTGATTCAGCATGACTGGTGGGTAACAAGGGAAGCTTATCATGTAAGATGCTTTGTTGGTCACAGGTAACAGAATGTACCACCACTTTTTGTCTTAAATTGTGTGAAACCCAGAGGCAGGGGCCTCCAGGGCTGGTTCCTAGGCTCAGCTGTGGCTTGCAGCCAGACGTCATCCATCTTTGGGCTCAGCCCTGCTCAGTTTATTGTCTTGGTTAGTCCAAGGCTCAGGTCTTCATGGCTGCAAGGCCCAGTTCCCAGTATCACAGATAAGTGTGCAACATTTGACTGATGAGGTTGACATGGGACTGTATTTGTTTTCAGTTATCACTGTAACATACCAAAATTGGATGGCTTTAAATAAAAACATTATCTCACACTTTGGAAGTGAAAAGTTCAAAATTTACTTATTGGATGAAAATCAAGGTGTCAGCAGGGATACTTTTCTTCTGGAAGGTCTAGGAGAGAAATAAGTTTCTTTGCTGGATATTTCTGGATTTGCTAATAGAGATCTGGAATGAAGAGTCAATATTCAGGGAGCAGGCAGGAGATGGGGACCCTGGTAGGAGTTCCAGTGAGTGCTGGAAAGCCATATTGGCACCAAGGAGTGTGAAGGTAGAGTGTGAGCTCCCTCTTGTGTTCAGGAAAGAAGCCAGCCCCTCAATCTCAGAGTGAGAAGAAGGTCTTCAGAGTTCAGGTGTGAGGCACCCCCACTCCTCCTTCCCCATGAACACTCCAAGTGCCCTTCTGGGAAGCCATGGATGTAGTTGCCTCTCAGTCCCAGCTCCAGGGGATGGTCCTCACTGGGTTGGAGCCACATGGCCTTATTCTCTTCCCATTGCCTCAGTGACTAATCCAGGGGCATGCAGGTGCTCTGTCCCATGCCAGTTGGTGCAGCTATTCTTTCCATGGTGACTGGGTTTAAGGAATGAATTTAAGCTGGGAATGAAGCCCAGGGTTTTGACTAAAGGTTAGGACAGTGTGGCAGGCTGAAAATATGGCTCCCAAAGAGGTTAGGTCCTAATCCCTGGATCCTGTGATCGTTACCTTGTTAGAACAGGTATTTGCAGCAATACTTAAGCCTCTGGAGATGAGATTACCCTTGATTACATGTGCAATTACATGTCTTTACTGGAGAGAGGCAGAGAAACAAGGATTATCCACACACGCAAAAGGAGAAAGTGATGTGATCAATGAGGCAAAGATTGGAGTTACACTGTCATAAACCAAAGAATGACAGCAACTACCAGAAGCTGGAAGAGGCAGGGACGAATTCTCTCTTAGAGTCTCTCAGGGCGTGCAACCCTGCTAACTGAGTTTGTTCAGTGACACTGATTTCATACTTCCCACCTCCAGAATGATGAGAATAAATTTGTCTTGAAATTTCTCTCCCTATCCTCTCCCCTTTGTGGTACTGAGGGTCAAACACATGGGTACTCTGCCACTGAGCTACATCACCACTGTATTTATTTATTTGTACTAGAGATTGAACCTGGAACTTCACACTAAGCTACATCCCCAGCCCTTTTTATTTTTCATTTTGAGATAGTTTTACTAAGCTGCTAAATTCCTTAGGCCTCCCAGAGTGCTGGGATTACAGACCTCTGTCAACACACCCAGCTCAGTTGATTTTTATGTTCATACACACTTACACATCCATCACACAGGTCAGAACTCTTCTGTTTCTAAAACCCGCATACTGGGCTGGTGAGATGGCTCAGCAGCATAAGCGCCTGCCTGGCAAGCGCGACAGCCTGAGTTCAATTCCCGGTACCTACATACAAAAAAAGGGCCGGTGATATCGCTCAGCAGCACGGGTGTCTGCTGGCGCGCGAGGTCCTGAGGTCGACCCCCAGTACCCACAAAACAAAAACAAAAACAAACCCCATACATTTCCTGGGCAGTATCACAGAGATAACCAACTAATTTTTTGTTTTGGGCCTAGCTATTTTCACTCATTACTTTTTAGTTTCTTCCAAGATGCTGTGTGTACCAGTAGTTCATTTTTTAACTGTGTGAGAGTGTTGCACTATGTGGCTGTCCCATATTTTGTCCATTTATTTTATTATCGAAGGACTTTTTTTTTTTAGACAGGTTCTCGCTGCACAATTCAGGCTGGCCTTGAACTCATGGCAATCCTCCTGCCTCAGCCTCCTGAGTGCTAGGATTTCAGGCATGTGCCACAACGCCTGGCTATCAGGGGACTTCTGGGACGTATCCAGTTTTTTCTTATGATTAAAGCTTCTCCAAACAGCCTTTTGCATGTGTTTTGGGGACATGGCTCATAATTCTGTTGTGATTATTATATCTTATATTGTGGGAATTTTTCTGAACGGGTCTGTAAATGCTTATTCTCTCCTCTACACAAATGATACTTTGTTACAAAGTATAAAATTCTAAAATTAGAATCTTTTTGTTTCTGGAATCCTTGTCTTATAACATCCAGGATTCAGAAGAGAAAACCAATCTTGTTTATGCCTTCCATTTTAAAAAGGGTTTTGGTTGAAGCTTGTGAGCTTTGCATCATCCTTGGAGTTTGAACACATTACCAGGCTGTAGTATGTTTTCTTCATCCTACCTGGGCACTGGAAATGACCTTTGAAGTATGAGGTTGCACACAATTCTTTATTGTACCTTTATTTAAATAAATAGAATGTCACTGACAAAATATTGGTAAGTTAGCATAAAGCTCTTATTTGTTGTGACAACATGTGGAGTATAAAGGGAGAATGTGGATGGCATACCATGCAGCCCTCTTCTTTGAATATTATAAAATTATGTACATATTGGTCTCTGTGATTCCAAAACATGTAGAATTTCTGTGTAAGTCTTCAAGATTGATGGTTCTTTGATTGGTATATGATATAGAAAGATGGACCTAGTTGCATTGTTAACATTTACACTTGATTATCTATGGTAGTTATTTCTGTGAGATATTATGAGATCTAAACCATCACATGGTGTTTCTGTGGCAAATCAAGGGCACATATAGAGTAGATTTAGTCACTTCCTGTGACTGCAGGAAGTATTGTGCACATAGCCTCAGTACTTATGGGTAGTGTATCTGTTTATGGATCAAAAATAACTTGTGGCTTTTGCTCCCTTTATTGTTTGTCTCTGATGTCCAATAAAAGAGTATCAACCAATACTTTTTGCACTATTGATTATGTTCAATGAGTTTCTCTAATCTGTATGAATTTCCCTGTGTAAAATAAGATAAAAGCTAAACTGAGAGCTTGCCATCACAGATTCCTGGGGTTCTCCTGGGTGAACCCTCTTTCGTTGCATATGTGAGAACATCCGAGGCCCCTCCCCACTGGATAGACACAAGGCATCCCTAGTATGAGTTCTCTGATGCTGCACCATCAGGGCTGAGCTCTGTCTACAGCCTTCTGACAGTGAACTGCATCCATTGTTCTGTTCTCCAGCGTGCATCCATAATGCTAACAGAGGCACAAGGTGTGAAAGATTATATTCATAGGATTCTTCTCATATGTGAGTTCTGGAACATGCTGAAAGAATCTTCCTCAGGAAAGATGCTCACACTCAACACACATGGAAGGACTGTCTCCTGAGAGGGTCACTCATAGTTCAGATGACCTCTACATATACCCCATGTATGTGATCTTTCTCCAGTATGACTTCTCTGATGTCTGAACATGTATATCCTGAAGGCAGTTCTCACCTTAAGGATGTCTGTGGGCTTGATTAGCAGTGTGAGTCAAAGATGACAGGAGATCTGTGTATGCTTTTCTGCATTCCTTACATTTAAATGGGATCCCCTGCGTACCTTACATTAACCTAGGTTTAAGTTTTTCAAATTAACCACATAGATTTCATCTGTAATGTTTTTCCACATTGAACTATTTACAAGTCTTAAGAAGCTGAATGACTAGGGCATGGTGGCACACACCTGTAATCCCAGCACACTTAACAGGAGGGTTGAAGGTTCAAGGCCAACCCAGGCAATTTAACAAGTTAGTGAGACCTTGTCTCAAAATAAAAAATAAAAAAGGGGTTGGAAATGTAGCTTCGTGGGAAAACCATGGGTCCAATCCCCAGTACTGAAAAATAAATAAATAAATTTGCACTCCTTTGAGTGTACAGTTCCATGTGTTTTGATTAATGTTACAACCACTTACACAATCAAGAGAGAACATTTCCATCACTCTAAGAGCTCCTCATGCCTCTCTGTAGCCGACTTTCCTCCTCCCACCCAAGACTAAGAGGCAAAAGAGATCTGCTTCCTGTGATTGGAGTTTTCTCTAAAATTTTGGGTTGTTTTTGGCATTGTTCACAACACAGCCAATTATAGCCTATCTATCCCACTGACCACAACAGAAATCTGTGATCACAATATTAAAAGAAACTACTTAACAACTTTGAAAATTAAATAGGTAGATGGGTGTATTAATTACAGATCATTATTAAATCTTTGGTCACAGTTAATGGTAATGATATGTATTTCATATAGATGTGGGCTGGGCATGGTGGCACACAACTATAATTCCACCACTCTGGGAGACTTCATTATTTGTGCCAGTCATTTCTGTGAGACATTATGAGATCTAAATCCTGAGTCCCATCGCATGGTTTTTTAATTTGTTTTTTCTTTTTTTTTTTTTTTTTTTTTTTTGTGGGTACCGGGGGGACGACCTCAGGACCTCGCGCGCCAGCAGGCGCCCGTGCCGCTGAGCGATATCACCGGCCCCTTTTTCGTATGTGGGTTCCGGGAGTCAAACTCGGGCCTTCGCGCTTGCAAGGCAGGCGCTTAAGCCGCTGAGCCGTCTCACCGGCCCTGTTTTTTCTTTTTGAGACAGGGCTTTGCTATGCAGTTCAGGCTGGCCTTTAACTAACTTTGTAGCCCAGGCTGGCCTCGAACATGTAGCAATCCTCCTGCCTCAGCCTCCAGAGTTCTGGGGTTACAGGTATGCACCACCACACCTGGCTCATCAAATGGTGTTTCTATGTCAAATCAAGGGCATCTACAGAGTGGGAGCCTGAGGCAGGAGAATGGCAAGTTTGAAAACAGCCTAAGCCACTTAGTGACTTAGACCTTGTCTCAAGAAAGGAGGAGCTGCATTGTTGTGCAGTTTTTCTTTGTCCTAGTGCTTTTCCCAATTTTATACAAGAGCAGGTAAAACATTCAATAGGTAAACTCAAAAAAAATTCCAGAATCCTACTGCTAGCCAGAAAATCAAAAAAAGAAACATTGGTTGACTGAAGAGATTCAAGGGCTCTTCTCTCTTTCACCCCTACTTTCTATTTTATTTTTTATGAGTAAGGGTCTGTAATTGTTGATTGATTGTGTCAACTTGAGAAGTTTAGAAGCTTAACTAAAAAATTGGTTCAGCAATTCTGCACCCTAGGGTGGCTCCTCGCCTGGATGGTATAAAGGGGAAATGAGGAAGGATAGATCTTCTGTTCTTTGTAGGAACTCCAGTCTTTGCCTTCAGCTTGGATGTCATCTGCTGGCTTCCAGTGCAGACTGTTTGGCCTTCCTTTGCAGACCCATCAGCCTCCTGATATGGACTTGCATGGGCCACTGCAGTGAGCTCCAGACTTTGGACTGAAACCGTCGGTCTCCAGTGTACAGACACCCTCTGCACGCTTCCTCATCTGACTCTGTGGGTGACCATTGTAAGCCAATCTTGTAATTTCTTACACATTTATATATCTTGTGTTATATCTTTTTCTCTAGTAAAACACTGACTGATAAAGATTTTGGTACCAGGAGTGGCTCTAGAGAAACAATTATAATGATGAAATTCTTGAATGGCTTCAGGGGTTCCTGGAATCGGCTAATTTGATGAGACCTAAAGACACCATGGTCTCTCCTTCTAATTCTTTTTTTTTCTTTTTGTGGGTACCAGGGGGTTGACCTCAGGACCTCGCGTGCCAACAGGCACCCGTGCCGCTGAGCGATATCACCGGCCCCTTTTTCGTATGTGGGTTCCGGGAGTCGAACGCGGGCCCTCGCGCTTGCCAGGCAGGCGCTTACGCCGCTGAGCCATCTCACCGGCCCCCTCTCCTTCTAATTCTGTGGGGAATATTGATAATCCTTGGCATGAACTGTTTAAACTAATATGCCGTGTAGAGCCATTGATTATCCTAATTCACCACTTATGAGATGTATGGAATTTAGCAACTCCATACATGAAAGTTTTGAGTATCTTTGGCAGAGTAGGAAACATAATGATGCTGGATGGTTGGTCTTAGCATCCCTGGACAAACTAGTGAAGGAAATGCTCAGAACATCCATAGGAAGTCTAGTGAGGCCAAATTAATAAAGGAAAATAAGGAGCTCAAAGATTCAAATTCTCAGCTCCAGACACACATAAGAAATTTAAAAGTTTCTAAGTGTGTCCTGAAAGAAAATCTCTCTTTTATCTGCAAGGTTGAGATTGCAGAAACCCAAACACAGGCCCTCATAATTTGATTGTCTGAACTACGACATAAGTTTAATGCTCAGCCTCGAAGGGTATCTGAAGCAAGTGTGGGGGCACTGATTGGCAAAGAATGGGGTCCCATAAACTGGGATGGAGATGTGTGGGAGGATCCTGGTGAAGCTGAGAAGTTTCTAGATGCTAATGAGATTATTTCACCAGAGGAAGAAATTTCCCCACCTACAGTGGCAGAATCATCCCCACCTCCACCCCCTGTGATGTTGGCCTCTTCTAGTATACCTGGGGAAACTAATCCTATGTTGACCATGCAGGATAATGCTGACACTCCTCAGAATCTACCCTCACCACCCATTTTTGTCTCTAGGCTTATAATCAGGCTTAAATCACAGAAAGCTCCTAAGGGTGAGGTACATAGTATGACCCATGAGGAGGTCCACTACTCTCCCAAAGAACTTGAATGTTCTTTTTTTCTAATTTTTTTTCTAACTCTAATGTTTTTTCTAACTCTTTCTAACTCATAAGCAGAGGCTTAATGAGCAAGTGTGGAAATGGATTTTACAGGGGTGTTACAATGGTGGCAAAAATATACACCTGTATCAGGCTGAGTTTGCTGATATGGGCCTATTAAGCAGGGATTTTGAATTTAATGTTGCAGCTTGTGGAGTTGTAACACAGCCCATCTGTTAGTTGCCCAGGTAACAGTTCCTGTTACAAGTTCCTGTTACTTCTGTCTCCTAGAAATGGCTGGTCACTGTGATGCACAGCTGGTCACTATGATGCATATTGTAAGAACCAACCAAAGGCAGCCAGGTGCTCTGCCTCTGCACTTCCTGTTTGCTTATCCCATGTAAGCCCCAAACCTCCAGAGATCAGGGCCTGACATTTTTATAAGGGTTGATTCCTTGTCAGCGCCTGTGTGACATTAAATTAATCTGCCTCCAAATCTGGGGCGTCATTTCGGTGTTTCTGTTGCCATGGCAGAGTAAAGAAAGGTGTTAATGGTTTATTTGACTGGTTGGCGGAAGTATGGATCAAAAGATGGCTCACTGTGGATGAGTTGGAGATGTCTGATATTCCTTGATGAGAGGATTAAGGGGCTTAGGGAAATGGGAATGCTGAAGTGGATCTGTCTTGTTAAACATAATCCTCCACACTGGGATGATCCAGAAAATGTACCCTTCACTAACACTTTGAGAAACAGATTTGTGCAGGGAACACCAGCATCCCTGAAGAGCTCTGTCGTTGCTTTTCTCTGTATGCCAGACCTTATGGTGGGGACTGCGGTTACTCAGCTGGGAAATTTAAGGGCAATGGGCTTGACTGGATCCCGGAGTGGCAGAGGTCAAGTGGCAGCACTTAATCGCTAAAGGCAGGGTCCACATACTTACCATAATGGACAGCGGAACAATGACCAGAATAATCTGACACATGTAGCCCTATGGCTTTGGCTGATCAGCCGTCGTGTTTCCTAAAGTGAAATAGATGGTGTTGTAGTCAGGGTTTGCAAGGGAAACAATACAATACAGGACACATAATTTATAGAGTTATTTTGTAATAGTCACCTGAAGAGTCATATACAAAAGAGTGCAGGAAATCTGTCCACACACTAAAGACCCAAAGAATCCAGCTGAAGGCCTGGATTCTACAGCAGTGTCCTGCATGAGTCCAGCTGAAGACCTAGAGCCCATGGCAATGCCTCCACGAGTCCAAGTAGAGGCCCAGAGCCCACAACAATGTCTCATGCAAGGATATTTCACGGATCTGCACTGGGAAGGCCCAAAAGTCAGTGGTGGAAGCTAGAAAGTCTGCACCAGCGGGATGAAGGATCTGTGCCAGCAGCTGAGGGATCTACCCCGGAGCCAGGAAGCAACACTCAGAGTAAGGACCAGAGCTCCCCCGAAAGTCACCACAGCCATCCTCAGCGACAATGAGGTCCCGAGCTCCTCCGACGATGAGAACAGCCAAGTTCCTATCAGGAAAGCCAGCGTGACAAGCTCCTCAAGGAGAACCAACAGCAGCAACTCTTCCTCACCAGTTCTCCTTTTTATGTTGTTGGCAACAGTCCTCAGGTGGGCCCTCCACACCCAGCACCATGCTGATTCAGTTCAGCTGGGTGTTACAAGTTGACCACCAGTTGTCAATCCACCACAGATGGGAAGCCTATAAAATTTTTTACTAGATTTATATAATCCAAAAAATTTAAGGGCAGATGAACAGAAACCTACTTCAAATCGTGATAATAGGGAATCACAGCTCCTCAACTTGTTCCCGGATTTGAGCCAGTTTACAGACCCAGAACCCCTTGAATGAAGGTTAGTGCAGGTCCCCGTGAGCAAGGATCCTGATGCAGCAAAAATTTATACAATCTTTCTCCCATCCTCCCCCGGAGGGATCTAAGGCCTTTTGCCCGATTGACTGTACACTGGGGAAAGGGAAATGGTCAGACATTTTGGGAACTACTGAACACTTGGTTCTGAACTAACACTGATTCCAGGGGATCCAAAACATCACTGTGGCCTTCCAGTAAGAGTAGGGGCCTATGGAGGTCAGGTGGTCAATGGAGTTTAGCAAAGGTCTGACTCACAGGAGGTCCAGTAGGTCCTTGAGTCCATCTTCTAGTCATTCCCCCATTCTGGGATGTATAATTGGGATAGATATACTTAGTACTTGGAAGAATCCTCATGTTGGTTCCCTAACCTGTAGTGTGAGGGCTATTATGGTTGGGAAGGCCAAATGGAAGCCAACAGAGTTATCTTTGCCTGGTAAAACAGTAAACCAAAAGCAGTATCACATTCCTGGAGGGATTCCAGAGATTAGTGCCACCATCAAGGACTTGAAGAGGAGGTGGTCCCCACTACATGTCCATTTAATTCTCCCATTTGGCCTGTGCAGGAGACTTATGGGTCTTGGAGAATGATGGTAGACTACCGTAAACTGAATCAAGTGGTGACTCCAATTCCAGCTGTAGTACCAGATGTGGTTTCCTTTTTTGAGCAGATTAACACATCTCCTAGTACTTGGTATGCAGCTGTTGATTTGGCAAATGTCTTCTTCCCCATACCTATCCATAAGGACCATCAGAAACAATTTGCTTTCAGCTGGCAAGGCCAGCAATACACCTTCACTGTCTTACCTCAGAGGTATATTAACTCTCCAGCCCTGTGTTACAACTTAGTTCGTAAAGATCTTGATTGCCTTTCTCTCCCACAAGATATCACACTGGTCCGTTACATTGATGATGTTGTACTGATTGGGCCAAGTGAGCAGGAGGTAGAACCACTCTGGATTTGTCAGTAAAGCATTTGAGAGCCAGAGGAAGGGTACCTCAGTGAAATTTCTAGGAGTCAAGGGGTGTGGGGCATGTAGAGATATTCCTTGTAAGGTAAAAGATAAGTTGTTGCATATCGCTTCCCCTACAACCAAAAAAGAGGCACAACACTTAGTGGGCCTATTTGGATTTTAGAGGCAACACATTCCTCACTTAGGTGTCTTACTCCAGCCCATTTACCAAGTGACTCAGAAAGCTGCTAGTTTTGAGTGGGGCCCAGAACAAGAAATGGCTCCACAACAGGTCCAGGCTGCTGTGTAGGCTGCCCTGCCACTGGGGCCACATAATCCAGCTGACCGAATGGTACTTGAAGTGTCAATGACAGGTAAAGATGCTATTTGGAGTCTCTAGCAGGCCCCCATAGGTGAATTGCAGTGGAGGCCTTTAGGATTTTGAAGTAAGTCTCTGACATCATCTGCACACAACTATTCTTCTTTTGAAAAACAGCTCTTGGCCTGCTACTGGGCCTTAGTGGAAACTGAATGCTTGACCATGGGACAGCAGGTCACCATGCATCCTGAGTTGCCTTATATGACCTAGGTATTATCTGATTCACTGAGCCATAAGGTTGGACGTACACAGCAATAGTCTATCATTAAATGGAAATGGTATATTCGTGATCAAGCCAGGGCAGGTCTAGAGGGTAGAAGTAAATTACATGAGGAAGTTACCCAGATACCTATGGCTCCTATGCCTGCTATATTGCCTTCTGTTTCCCAGCATCCACCAATGGCTTTGTGGGGTGCACCATATGGTCAGCTGTCAGAGGAAAAAAACACTAGGGCATGGTCTATGGATGGCTCTGCATATTATGCAGGCACCACCCGCAAGTGGATAGCTGCAGCATTACAGCCCCTTTCCTGGACATCTCTGAAGGATAGTGGTGAAGGGAAATCATCATAATGGGCAGAACTTTGGGCAGTGCACCTGGTAGTACATTTTTCCTGGAAGGAGAAATGGCCAAATGTGTGACTGTATACAGATTCGTGGGCTGTAGCCAGTGGTCTGGCTGGATGATCAGGAACTTGGAACATTACTAGAAAGTTGGTGACAAAGATATTTGGGGAAGAGGTATGTGGATAGGTGTCACCATATGGGCAAAGGGTGTAAAAATATTTGCTTCCCATGTAAATGCTTATGAAAAGGTGACCTCAGCAGAAGAGGACTTTAACAATCAAGTGGATAAGATGACCCGTTCTGTGGATAGTGGCTAACCTCCTTCAGCCACCCTGTCATTGCTCAATGGGCTCATGAACAGAGTGGACATGATGGCAGGGATGGAGGTTATGCATGGGCTCAGCAACATGGACTCCCACTCACCAAGGCTGATGTGGCTACCGCCACTGCTGAATGCCCAGTATGCCATCAGCAGAGACCAGCACTGAGTCCCTGATATGGCACCATTCCCTGGGGTGATCATCCTGTGACATAGTGGCAGATTGACTATATTGGACCACTTCCATCACGGAAGGGACTGTGCTTTGTCCTCACTGGCATAGACATGTATTCTGGATACGGATTTGCCTTCGCTGCACGTAGTGCTTCTGCCAAAACTACCATTTGTGGACTCACAGAATGCCTTATCCACCATTATGGAATTCCACATAGCATTGCCTTTCACTAAGGAACACATATTCTTCATTTTCTTAGCTGTTTCCTTTTTTTCAGTTTATGGAATTTCTGCTATTGTACTTAGCACCTTCCTCCCACCTCCCGTTAGTTTAGTCCACAGTTCTTGCTATGTAGCCCAGGTTGGCCCTGAACTTATGATCCCTCCATGTCATTCTTCTGAGTGGTGGATTACATGCATCAGCCCATGCCCAGCTACATAACCTTTGATATTTCCTGAGAGTTTCTTTTTAAAATTATGTTCTTTACCTTTTTGCGGGCGGGTGGTACTGGGGATTGAAGCCAGGCCCTTTGCACTGAGCCACATCTGCAGTGTGTTATTTATTTTTTATTTTGAGACAGATTATCACTAAATAGACCAGGCTGAGCTGGAACTTGTGATCCTCTTGCCTCAGCCTCCCAGAATCCCAGGGATACAGGACTTTTTTTAAAGTTTTTTTTTTTTTTACTTTTAAATGATACATAGGCATTTACATATTGATGGAGTGTAGTGTGATATTTCTTTTAAATCTTAAGTGGAACAGTGATTTCAGTAGCCTCAACTTTTTTTTTTTTTTTGGCCAATTTTTTTGTTGTTGTTGGTTTGTTGAGACAGGGTCTTACTATGTAGTTTAGGCTGGCCTTACATTTGCTGTAGCCCAAGCTGGGCTCAAACTCATGGCAATCTTTCCTACTAAAGGTGGGAGCCACACCTGGGTCTTCTAGTGTTGGAATAAGTTTGTAATTGTTTGATGCTCAATGTGAAATTATGGTTTGTTCAGATGGATTTAGGAGCAGAAGGTGTTTGTTGTTGAATTGTCATTGGTTATACAGGGAAGCCCACAAAGCCACTTTGGGGACTGTCTTATTTAATTTTCTCATTGCTTAGACAAAATACCAGACGCTCAAGATTAAGGGAAGAAAGGTTTATTTAGTTCACAGTTTGTGGAGGTTTCAGTCCATAATCAGCTGGCTCCAAGGCAGGGTGGCATGGAAGAGGGGCAATAGTTAATGGCAGCTGAAGATAACAAAAGCAACAAGAGCAAAAGGGGAGGAGCAAGTCTCTCTTCCTCCCTTATATTGCATGCAGGATACCCACCTAGGGCTAGTGTAGCACTCACACCCCCAATCCTGGTGCTAGACAATGAACCAATCACAAGCTCTAGATTCAGCCACCTCCGAAAAGCCCACCCACCATGACTGCATGAGGCTTTGGGGGGACATCCAGACACAAACCATAACAGGGACACTGTGCTTCACCCACACCTATGGACATGTTTCTTCTGTGTTTCAAAGTATACAGTACTATCAGTGACATTTTGATATAGTCAGATGTTTCCAATCTGTGTTTTGTGCCTTTTGTGTGTTAAAGTGTTATTTATTCTGTATTCTAATCATCCTCAAGTTGTGTATGTGTGTGTGTGTTTGTGTGTGTATGTGTGTCTGTGTGGTCACATATAGATCTTTCATCCATCTGCAATGTATAATAATGTGTGATTGAGAGTGTGTATGAATTAGAATTTGCAGTTTTTGCATCTGAAAAGGCAGTAAGATAAATACACACTTTTACTGAAGTATGAGGACACCTTTACCACCTACCAAATTAGGCCTAGTCTAAGTCCTTTTGGACTGCTCTGTTGTTCCCTTCTCTTCACTGGGTCGCTTAGTTACTGGAACTTTAGAAGAGCTTTTACTCTGGTAGAGGAATTCTGAGCTACTCTTCCTCCCTTCCTTCTGGTTCTTAAGGAATGGTCTTGGATACTTCAGTAGCTGTCCTCTTTTGTGTGACTTACAGAAACTGTTTGTCATACTCTAGTAAAATTCCTCCAGAGGTTTGCTGTAGGAAGGTATGGCTTTCATAGTTTAGTCTAATGATAGTTGTCATGGCTTCAATATTGGGTTTTTTCAAGCTTGCATCAGGTCCAACTCCCTACTTATTCAAGAATCTTTTGATACTGATATAAGAGTTAGGGCATGGCAAGCTGGCTGGAGAAGTGAATGGGCCTGTAAATTACAAGACCCCAGGGTGGCACCAGATGATTCTCAGGACCTCATATGTAGAACTTCTAGCAAGCTCCCACCACATGTGGAGGTCATAAAGACCAGATGCCCTGGGTCATTTTTCTCTTTTCCTCTTTTGGTTGGCCCAAGTTCACTCTGCAGAGCCAGTTTTTCCCTTACTTCTTTACCCTCCTTTTTTTTTTTTTTCTTTCTTTTTGAGACAGGGTCTCACGATGCAGTTTAGGCTGGCCTTGATCACTTTGTAGCCCAGGCTGGCCTCAAATTCGAACTGATCCTCTTGCCTCAACCTCACAAGTGCTGGGATTACAGGCATGCACCACCTCACCCAGCCCCTAACTTTTGAAAT
Organism: Erethizon dorsatum; assembly: GCA_028451465.1. Classification (NCBI taxonomy): domain Eukaryota; kingdom Metazoa; phylum Chordata; class Mammalia; order Rodentia; family Erethizontidae; genus Erethizon; species Erethizon dorsatum. The sequence goes on along the minus strand of CM051834.1, from coordinate 116,000,637 downwards.
AAACTTTCGGCACTGTTTTGGCTTGTCTTCTTTGTTTGAGGCAAAAAGGATCTGGAATACTTTTGTTTGGCGAGCCGTATTTATTTATTTATTTATTTATGAGACAGGCTATCACTCTGTAGTTCAGGTTGGCCTTGAACTTACTATGCAGCCCAGGCTGGCCTCAAACTCATGGCTATCTTCCTACCTCAGCCTCCTGAGTGCTGAGATTACAGGTGTGTGCCACCATGCCCAGCAGGGGAGCCATTTTTGGGGAACCTACTTGACAACAGTATCTTCAATAAAGTTTTTAAACTTCTTGTCACAAGGATGCTGCATAATTTTTTTTCATTTCTTCTTTTGTGTGTGTGTGTGGGTTTTTTGTTTTGTTTTTTTTTTTTTTTGAGACAGGGTCTTGCTAGTTCAAGGTCACCTTGATCTCTCTCTGCAGCCAGGCTGTCCTCAAATTCATGGCAGTCCTCCTGCCTCAGCTTCCTGAGTGCTGGGATTACAGGTGTGCAGCACCATGCCTGCCAGTGCACTCTCTCTCTGTCTCCCTCCTCTCCCCCTCTCACTCATAGTGATCCTCCTGCCTCAGCCAGGCTCCTTTATTCTCTTTCTCTTTCTTTCATTTCTTTTGTTTTTGGAGAGGGTGTGGTGGTGGTACTGAGGCATAAACCCAGTACCTTCACACTGACCTACATCCCTGCCCCTTTGAAAATTTTATCTTCAGACAGGGTTTCACTGCATCTTTGAGTTGCCCAGGTTAGCCTCAAACTTGAGATCCTCCTGACTCAGCCTCCTAGTGAGGTAGGATTACAGGCCTGTGATTTTAAAATATCCAGATTTTTAAAAATTTGGGCATTAGGAGAATGTTGATTTTGGGTATAGTTACTCCTTAGGAAATTATTATTGCCAGGCATCTGAGCTTCTTCTATAAATTAAACAGACACAAATCTCTGCCACAGTATTGCTTGTGATTTAGGACATCTGTTAACTTTGTTGAGTACACACATTTTAAGATAGTATTTATCCATTTGCTTTAATGTATGAAATAAAAAGTAAGTTCCTAAGTGTTGTGGTCACTCTGGAGAGACAGGATGGACTTCTGTCCAAAATTTGGTTCCAGTTGAGACTGATGATGGCACATACACAGATCAAGAGGGTAAAAGGCTTCTTACTCACCTAACAGGGCAGACTTCCCAAGTACATCCACAAATAGCTTCAGCAAGCAGGAAAGGAGACGGGGCGGCCTCTCATTGTGATGAAAGCATGGGGCTGTAGCCTGTGTGGGTCTTATGTGGAGGTAGCTCCCAATGGCTCCAAGTAGGAAGCATCCAGGCCTTTCTTGGTAACTTGCTCTGATGTCAGGCAAAGGAGTGGTCTCGAAAGCTGTCAGCACTCAGACATCAAAACTGGAATTAAGCTCTGTCACATTCAGCAAGCTTAGATGGCTGATTTTATCAGGATAGGCTTGAAGTTAGTGGCAAATGGTTTCTGTTAAAGTGTGTATAGTTTAAAGAGTAAGGTAAATGTCATCATGGCTAGTCCATGGGATGGTGGGCGCTGTGTGGATGGTGTGGTCTGCTGATGTCTGCAGGTGTTGATGTCAAGAACATGGGCATCAAGCCTGACTGGACCCCACAGCAGGGCCAGAAGTACTAGGGGAAAACTGCAGAGGTGAGTGCATGGGAGTGGAGTTCTACATCAGCTCAGCACATCCTTATACTAATCCTAACCTTAAATTATTTTGACTATTGTCTGTGGCGCTAAACCCTGCTTTTGTTGTTTTGAATATGTCTTTCCTTCAGCACTTTGAAAATAACCTTGCAGCACCTGTGGTTTTTCATTTTTGCTCTTTTTTATTTTGATGTAAAGGCAGATTTTATTAAGACAACTTATACTTATTATTTCCTTTTTTCTTTCCTGAGAAACTTACTATCAAGGACTGATCTCATAGAATGTCTAACTCAGAAACACTCATTTCACAAAACAGACTCATTTCAGAGGTGGAAGAAGAGAGAATCTTTTTTTTTTTTTTTTTTTTTTTTTTTTTTTAATGTGGGTACTGGGAGTTGACCTCAGGACCTTGCACTTGCCAGCGGGCGCTTGTGCCACTGAGCGATATCACCGGCCCTTTTTTACTTTATGTGGGTACCAGGAGTCGAACTCAGGACCTTGCGCTTGCCAAGCAGGTGCTTATGCCGCTGAGCTATCTCACCAGCCCAGAAGAGAGAATCTTAATGCCAGGGCCAGATAACAAGTGTGTTCCTCCCAGGGACCTGGGATGACCATTCTTTCCTAAAAGGTATCTCAGCCATGTCATCCCCATCTCTTCACTCAAATCCTTCTTTCCACCTACCAATAACATCCAATGTCTACACCATGGTTGAGAAATGAGCAGGTAGGGGAGAGGCTGAGTCTCAAACTCTTACCTTCCTCTCTCCCAACTTCTCATGCCTGTCTGTTCAGGCTAATTACACAAAGACAGTGAGGCTCAGGCCCTCTGGCAGGCAACTGGAGGCAGGAAGACTCAAGTTCTCTACAGTTTCCTTTCCTTATTTCAGGGCTCCCCTCCTGTTCACCATCCTATCGGAATATGCATGCGCATGAACATGTGTGTGCATGCACACACAGAAACACACATTTATCTTGAACACATAATAATGTCTTGATATTCTTAACATCCAATTCTAAGCATCCCTTATCTGCATGCAAAATGGCAACCACCCATCCCATTATGGATCCACTCAGTACAGATGCTCAGTACAGTCCTGGGGAAGGCGGGGCTTTTCTGCAGTCTCTACTTGACAGTCTTATTAGGGAAACCAGAGGGATTCAGGACTGTCCATGCCCTTTAAGGGAGGACAGGGAGGGTCTTGATCAGATTCCCTATTGCTTCCATGCCCCTGCTGATGCCTCCAGGGAGAGATCTGGGGACCTCAGTACCTCTCATCATGCCTCCTGTGCTACTGTAAGTTGCCAGCCAATAAGAAAAATAAAATAGTCTTTCAGTGTCTTCTCTGTTTTGTTTTCATCTTCACAACAGAATTATTTCTTTTTCTCAAGGGCAATCTGAGAAGAACAATGTCCTTTGTATTAGTAAGTCCTGGGAAAATTCCACTGGCCTCAGTAGCTGGAGATCTGGTCAGGATCTGAGAGACGACAGTGGCCTCTTGGGCATCCCTGTCTTCAGAGGAACACTGGATGAAGACCCAAGAGAAGAAGCCCAAGAATGGCTCCCGTCATTGGATTGAACACTAAAGGAGCCACAGAATGACAGGTGGTGGCCAGAATTCCAGCAGGGGTTGTGTAAACAGTGACTCCCTGGAGGAGCTGGCTATGGGCTGTGCGCATAGCCTGGCAGAAGGAAAGGGTGTTGCATCCACAGTGGGACATTTGCCAGAGACACATACCAAGGCACTTGTAAAATTGAGGCTGCTGGTCAAGTTCCAAGGACTGCTTTTTAAGACTGGGCAGAGGCAGGGGTAGCCATGAGCAGCCCTAGGCAACCTTGCCACTACTCCAAGGTTTGGCCCAACGAGAAAATAGCAGATTCTAGAGTACACGTAATGCAAGTTCTCGACCAGTGCTATTGACTGAGGAGTTTGAATTGTTCATTGGGGGTAGAGAATAATGAGGTCAAGAAAGCCACAGGGACTTGGAGAGTTTATTTGGTATGTTACTGGTATTCCATTTTTTAAAAAATATTTTTATTTTTTTAAAAGATTCTCATTTTATTTGCATATATACATTGTTACCCCAGGCAGCCAGCTCTATTTCAGGAGTCCTTAGTTCTCCTTACCCACCTAACATCCAAGACCTACACAGGAGGATAAGCCCTAGATAAATGCCCAGGACTCAAACACCAACCCCGCATATTATAACAGAATTCACTTAGCAAAAATGGGGATAGGGACCAGTACCCATGAGACATTCCTGCCCTTTTGTAAACATTGACACCCAGGCCACTGGAGCCTGGGGAATGCCATGTCCTGCACAGCTCTCAAGGTTCCTGGGGGGAAGGATGGTGAGAGGATGGAGAAATAAAGATAAGAAACAAAAAGCTGAGGTCAGGTGGAGCCCTCTTTCCTGATGGGAGGAAAATAACTGCTCAACCAAAGCAGTGCATTTATACATTTAGCAAGTTGGCATCACATGACACCCCTTTGCCTAGCAATCCATTGCTTGGATGGCCTTGGGGCTAGGTGTTCTCTGGGCTGGAGCAGCTTGTTTACGTAGCCCACCTCCACCTGCTCTTTATTGCCACTCTTTGTTTTCCAGCCCGCCTTTCCTTGCCCCCGCTCATGTGATCAATGTCCAGCTTCAGCTGCTCCCCACACCTCCCCCTTTTCTGTTTTGTAGTTGTAAGCGATGGCTGGTCAGTTGAAGTTGGAGGAGCTATGGTTGGAGGACTCTGCAGACAGCTTTCTTGTGGTTATACTTTTCTGCTGGATGTTCGACATCAAGTTAAAATGAGACCTGTATTAATTAGCTTTTTGCTATCTAGGTCAGTGAAGTCTCCTCTGGAACTACCTTGGAACCATGCACAGCACCTCTTTGTGCTTCTGTCAGTGTCTGGATGAGTCATGGCCATTGCTTGACCAAGTTGCTTTCCGAGAAAGCTTGGGAGATTTTTCTCTCCTGGTGACTCTCCTTAGGTACACCATACATCTTAAGTCACTTCCCTCTGTGGTCCCACAATCTCCTTGGTCAGAAGACCAGGGACTCACACAGTTATGGGATGTTGCAGCAGAGGTTCTCTTATGTCCTGGGTCCTCAATGACCTTGAAGGGCTATCATTTTAGCCTATCTATCTTTCTAGTTTTTTGGTCTTCAACCCTCATTTGTTGAACATCCAGAAGGGAAGGTTAATGACATTACATTGTAATGAAGGCAGTGAGCTTAATATTACTTTCTTATCTAAGTATCGAGCACCTTAGAACATAAAACTGTTATTTTCTAACAACCATGAATATTCTAATATTTGATTCCCTATAGAATGTTAACAGTTACATATTTTACACAGAAAATTAGAACTCAAAAACAATACATAATACTGCAGCATGACAATCATGACATTTTATAACATACTTAAATTTCCCTTTTGACATAGCATAACCCTTTTAATCAATCATCTCTCTCTAATACATAAGAAACTTTTACCTAACTTGTCCTTTAATGGGATGTACATCATATAAAGGCAGATGTCTGAATCTGAAAAAGAAGTCTATCACTATAAGCAATCTTCGTTCCATACTTTAGAAGACCTGCACATCTGCGGGCATGAATACATTCAATACACTACAAAACAGTAACCATCAATTGTCATAGCCATATAAAAACCTTTGTACCAGAGCATCTTTAAATCAAAAATCTTATTGCCTAGAAAATGTAATCCTGTGATAAATGAGCAATGTAAACATATTACAATAATATGTTGTAATATGTTGTAATATTTTAATAACATTTATTGGGGTGTCTCCTGTAAAGCTATGGAGAGCACTGGGGCCTCCCATCAATGAACAAGAACTGGATAATGTTTCCAGGCAGCTGCTCTCTTCTTCATTAATTGGAGTCCTGTCCAATAATTTCTCCCCACCCCAAGGGATTTTTAATTATCTTAACAATTTTTGATGATCTATGAGAAAATTAAATTTGATATCATTTTGACCAGCAGGAAAACCAGGAGAAAGCATGCTTTTTAAATCTATAAACCAAAGTAAATTATGAACAAATGATCCAAAAATGCAAAAGAAAAAGGGAAAAGAGAACAAAATTGTTGAGCTCAAATAAAAAATAGCTGTTAGCTGATTGGACAAATGGACAAACAAACATACACAGATGATCTGTACAGATCAGACAAACAGACATACACAGACAATCCACCTACAAAAGCAGAGTGCCCTCAAATATATTTTTGACCAAATTGAATTATAATAACTCTTTCACAATTTTAGAAGTTCATAATTATAAATAGTCTAGTTACATTTATTTGTAGGTAAATTAGCAGAGATCTCTTATAAGAAGCATTTGGAAGGAGTTAAATCTTTTATCTATATTTTTCATTTTTTTTCGTATTTTATTTTTTCTTAATACTGATAACCTTTGTGTCTCTTTCACATAACCTTTAGCTCAGTTATCTCTATTCATACTCTGTCATGTACTCAGACCTTTGATTCCCATTTTTTTGTTACCATCTCCTGGGCACCCTGGGTCAATTCTTTCAATTGGCCCCAGGTCGGGTCTAGCCCCATCCTTGTCTATTGGCTGTAAAGCAGTCTCCAAGGTATCACTGTCATAGAACTGAGCATCAGCTTCTTGAAAGGTGGAATCCATTCCTTCTCTGGGTCTGTGATGTAGCCAGACAGCATGCTCTGGCACCCAGATAGGCTGTTTTGCATTCTCTGGAAAGACACAAGCATACCCTCTACCCCAAGTGAGTAGCAGGCTGGGTCCCTTCCATTGTCCAGTATGAAGATCTTTCCAAAGGACCCTTCCTAACTTCTTTTCCTTTACCTGATTGAATTGTCTTTCTGCTGCTGTAGTTTCATCCTTAGTATAATTTAAAAAGTTAATAGTATATACTGCCAAGTAAAGTCTATTGTGAGGTGTAAATTTTGTAGGGAAGGATTCCCCCTTTTGTTTTCGTAAATGAATTTTGAGTTTATGTGAGCACATTCCACAATCCCTTGACCTTGAGGTTTATAAGAATTTCCATGGTAAGGGAAATATGAAAAGTTTTACAAAACATTTGGAAAGTAGCACTTGTATAGGGTGGGCCATTGTCAGTCTTTGGTGTATAAGAAAAACCCATATCTTGTATTTGGGCACCTGGGGCTCCCACTCACAGATCCTGCCCCTAGCTGCGCCTTGGGGCTGTGGGTGAGCTCCCCTGCTGGCAGCAGCTCCTGGGCCTGAGGAGGGGACTGTTTCCCCTTGGCCTTAGTGGTGGTGACCGGGCGGGGGTCAGTGTCCGCCTCCCTGCCGGGGATGGGCTCCATCGCCGGTTTAGCTTTGCCAGTGCCCCCTGCCCTGGATGATGCCACAGCCATTGCCTCTGCAGCCACGGCCACTATTTTTTTCCTGGCTTTTCCCTCATCTTATTTGGGCTGTTGTGGCTCCTGCAGCTCCAAGCTGAGCACAGGGCACAAGGGGCTGTGGGTGTGGTTGGTGGGTGTGTGGTGCGGCTCAGGCATCCTAGCTGATTCCACCTAGGGCCAGAGTGAAGGGCCCTCTCTCTGCTTGGCCCACACCCCTCCCTCCTGCATTGCTGTGCTGCACTGAGCCAGCTTGGTGGGTGGCCTGATCTGCACACAATTAAAAAAAAATGTCATTTCCACAACAAATAATTTCCCAGACTTAAACACGCTTTAGCTACTCCTTTCCAATCATTTGGGGCCATAATCTGTTGTCCTATAAGTTCTATTAAAACTAAGGTAAAAGGGGCTGTAGGGCTATAGGTAGCAGTAGCTTGTTTTAATTCTTGTAAGGTCTTAAAGCATACAGCTTCATGAAGATGTATAACTTAACACAGATTGTTGAGGACTTGAAGTTTAGTAACAGGGTAGACATGTTGAAAACCCTCCATGGACTCCCCCACCCATCTGGCTTCTTTTAGTGCCAACTGCAAGGGAGAGAGAGAAAACAACTCTACTCCCTGTGATATGGCTAAAGTGGCTCTATTTTCTTTTTAGACGCCAGTTTGTCTGCCAGTTTGTCTTCGCTTAACCTGTAGATGCACTCACTCCCCAACCCTATTAGATATTAAGGCTCTAACCCATAGATAAACTCACTCCTCAGACGCCTTCCCAGTTAACCATAAAAGGAGAAACAAATGGTTTTAGCACAGGATGGTACCTGTTACCCCCATTCTGTGTGTTAATTAACCTGATGTTTGAAAGGGACCTTGTAAAATTTCAAAGAAATGATGTAGTAAAGAATGTAGTCTCTATGGCAACCAAGGAATTTTGTAAAACCCCCAAAGGTATTTAAAGAGCTGTAAAACAAAGGCTCAGGGTCAGCAGACTGGACTCCTGCTGGCCACTAGCTAGCTTCTCCAGTAAACTCACTTGTCTCTAGATTCTCGTTTGCTTGTGAGTGAATCTTGTGATTTTGCTGTAACACCTGAGAGGCAGAAGTTCCAATCTGTGATGCAGCAGTATTTCTCTGAGCTGAGAGGGTGGGAATTGCCATTTGTGGCTCAGTTAAACTTATCAGGGTGGCTGTTATTCCACCATACTTTTCCTGCTTAGGACCTGATTTTAAAATAGTGCTCCAAGCCAAATCCTTTGTGGTTGTCCCAACAAACTTATGATTATTAAAGCACTCCCTAATGCAAATTCACAAAAGTAAAGTAAATACAGGAATCAAGAATACAACAAACAATTCCATATACACTTGTGACTCTTGACAATTTGCCCCATGTTTAACAACTGCTAAAATCAATACACCTCTTTCCTTTTTGTTTCTTGTGAGCCTGTTTGTTGTTGTTGTTTCTCTGGCTCTAGTGGACTGACTTTTCTTTCTCTGGCCCTAATGAGCCCGTTTTTCTCTCTCTGGCCTTAGTGAGCCCATTTCTCTCTTGCCCCAAGTTTAACACCAGATGATATCAATGCACTTCTCCCCCTTTTGCATGCACCCACTATTTCTTCTTACCCCGGTCCATGTTCAGGCACCATATTCCATGTCCTGTGTAGCTCTCAAGGTTCCATGGGGGAAAGGATGGTGAGAGGATGGAGAAATAAAGAGACAAAAAGCTGAGGTCAGGTAGAGCCTTCTCTCCTGATGGGAGGAAAGGAACTGTTCAACCAAAGCTCCCCCCTTTTGCATGCACCCACTATTTCTTCTTACCCCGGTCCATGTTCAGGCACCATATTCCGTGTCCTGTGCAGCTCTCAAGGTTCCCTGGGGGAAAGGATTGTGAGACGATGGAGAAATAAAGATAAGAGACAAAAAGCTGAGGTCAGGTGGAGCCTTCTGCCTTGAGGGGAGGAAAGGAACTGCTCAACCAAAGCAGTGCATTTATTTGTATATGTCACATGACACATGTCACATGACACCCCTTTGCCTAGCAATCCATTGCTTGGATTGCCTTGGCGATAGGTGTTCTCTGGGCTGGAGCAGCTTGTTTACGTAGCCCACCTCCACCGCTCTTTGTTTTCCAGCTGGCCTTGCCTTGCCCTCACACATATGATCAATTTCCAGCGTCAGCCACTCCCCACAGGGGAAAGTGTGCAAATATGAGGGTAGCACTCTGTGTGCCCATAGGGCCACAGACACACTGGCAACTATACCCATAAAGTCCTGAGGGTCTGCCCCCACTGGAGCATAATAAGTGCCAAGCGCAGAAATGAGGCAGTCACCCCGTGCCTAAGGGTTCACATCAGACAGCATTGGCACTCTTGCCCATAGGAATTCTCCACTCAGGCAATCTCCTGGATGACTCTGGTGAAGATGCTTTGAGTCAGCTGATTCTCTCAAGCAGATGACTCCATAAATGTTGCACCCCAGGAACCTGCTAGTTTCTTCCCTTGGACCTCTCTGTCTGGAGAAAGATCTGCCTTGTTCCCCACTAGCACCTCTGGCAACAGGGTCTTCCCATGGCCTTGGTATAGCTTCTGGTACAGACTCTCAATGACCTGGAAACTATGCAGAGAGGTGACAGAATAGACAAGCACACAACCAGGGACCCCAGTGATAAATGAATAGGGTAGAATGTTGTGCTCATCTATTCTCCACTGTAGGATCATAGCCTTCAAAGAACTCGCCTTCCTCAAACCGATGTGCCAAAGATGTCTCCCCTACCGAGCGGTCCCCCGGATCACCACCTTCCTGTAGCAGACCAGCAGCATGGCAGGAACCAGTCCCAAGGGGCTTGCAGAACTGCAAGTGGAGAGAGCCAGAAGGAGAGCCCGGCAGGAACAGTCCCAAGGGGCTTGCAGGACCGCAAGTGGAGAGAGCCAGAAGGAGAGGCCGGCAGGAACAGTCCCAAGGGGCTTGCAGGACCGCAAGTGGAGAGAGCCAGAAGGAGAGGCCCAGCAGGAACAGTCCCAAGGGGCTTGCAGGACCGCAAGTGGAGAGAGCCAGAAGGAGAGGCCCAGCAGGAACAGTCCCAAGGGGCTTGCAGGACCGCAAGTGGAGAGAGCCAGAAGGAGAGCCCGGCAGGAACAGTCCCAAGGGGCTTGCAGGACCGCAAGTGGAGAGAGCCAGAAGGAGAGGCCCAGCAGGAACAGTCCCAAGGGGCTTGCAGGACCGCAAGTGGAGAGAGCCAGAAGGAGAGGCCCAGCAGGAACAGTCCCAAGGGGCTTGCAGGACCGCAAGTGGAGAGAGCCAGAAGGAGAGGCCCAGCAGGAACAGTCCCAAGGGGCTTGCAGGACCGCAAGTGGAGAGAGCCAGAAGGAGAGGCCGGCAGGAACAGTCCCAAGGGGCTTGCAGGACTGCAAGTGGAGAGAGCCAGAAGGAGAGCCCGGCAGGAACCAGTCCCAAGGGGCTTGCAGAACTGCAAGTGGAGAGAGCCAGAAGGAGAGGCCCGGCAGGAACAGTCCCAAGGGGCTTGCAGGACCGCAAGTGGAGAGAGCCAGAAGGAGAGCCCGGCAGGAACCAGTCCCAAGGGGCTTGCAGGACTGCAAGTGGAGAGAGCCAGAAGGAGAGGCCTGGCAGGAACAGTCCCAAGGGGCTTGCAGGACCGCAAGTGGAGAGAGCCAGAAGGAGAGGCCCGGCAGGAACAGTCCCAAGGGGCTTGCAGGACCGCAAGTGGAGAGAGCCAGAAGGAGAGGCCCGGGTGTGGGTAGGTGCAGCAACCAAAGCAAGAAAGTTGTTCATGCCCCAGCTGCCCAAAGCAAACTAAAGAAAAACCAAAACAAGCACTGCTCCTGGAGCTGGCAACGTGATTACCGCATGACTCAAAAATATTGTTATTAATTTATATACTGGTATATGTTTGTGATACATAATGACCAGTTTCATTGTGGGCATTTGGTACATGTACATCATATATCTTAATTCTTTTTGTTTTTACTTGTCTCTTTTCTTTCCCCTCCTTTCTCCTCTCTTCATCTCCTGTTCTTCCTATTTGTGGGTTTGCCGTGGTTCCCTTATCTTCCTCTACCCTATCCAGTGAGTAATGTGAAAAGTGTCACTGAGTATACTGCTACCAGATGGGGAGGGAACAACAGCCTACTGACTAAACTCGCAGAGCCTATGCCCTCTAGAATTAATAAGCAATACAAGTGAAACCCAGGGCCCAAATGGAGTAGAACAGTGATGAGAATGAGGGAAGGGGGTCAGAAAGGACACATCTTCTGTGTCTGAGCCTTTGTCCCCACCTAGCTTTTGGTCCTCCATGTTGCATCATCACAATAAGGTCATTTGACCTGGCTTACTAAAATGGCATGGACACTGTGGTAGACCTATTGCGTACTCCATGATCCTCAACATGGTGAATGTGGGTGCAACCCTCCCCAAGTATCTGCTGCTGGCCTCCTACTTCATCAGGTTGCTTGTGTTCTGCTGAAAGAGCATATTGTTACTGAAGAAACCATTCTCTAGGCACTGATGGCAGTCACAAGGAATTGTGCAACTCTGAACCCTAACCCTAACCCTAACCCTAACCCAACCTCATTTGTGAGAGGTGACCAAACTCATAACCTAATCATCTCTCAGAGCTCCCACTACTAAATACACTGACAAGGGGAATTAGGCATCAACACATGGATTTTGGTGGGACACAAACATTCAGCCCATTGTAATCACAATTCCCAGAGCAATCATTTAAAAAATAATACAAATATGAGGTGGCAGGGCAAGAAAGGTGACAGGGTGAAGATGATCAAAGGATATTATATGTGTGTACCAATCTGCCAAAATGAAACACATTGCTGTAGTAACTGATGGGCACTAATAAAAATCTTAATACAAAGTTATACAGCTAAAACGCCAATGGATAATCTAATGTGAAGTGCTACAAAATTTTATAATAATACAAAGAAGTCAGAAAAGGGAAATCAGGAACAACAAAAAAAATAGAAGTGACAAACAGAAACAAAATAATGAAATGGTAGGCCTAAACTGAACTGTATCAATAATTACATTAAATGTGAATGCTCTAAATACACCAATTTAAAAAAATTTTCATCAGACATGGTGGTGCACACCTGTAATCCCATCACCCTGGAGGCTGAGGCAGGATTGCTGTGAATTTGAGGCAATCCTGGTTACATGGTGAGTTCAAGCCAGCCTGAACTACATAACAAGACCCAGTCTCAAAAAAACAAAATCAAAAATTGTAAGAATTAAAAAAAAAAAAAAACAACAAAGAACCCAAGACCTGTTTGCTATCTATAAGAATTCCACTTGAAATATGATGCTATAGATAAGTTTAAGCAAACGTCTGGAAAAATATACATGGCAAATATAATAAAAAAAGGTCTGGAGTGGCTAGGTAATTATCAAGCTAAGTAAACTTTAGAACAGGAAAACTACTGGGTATAAGAAAGGATACTCCATAATTATAAATGGTCAAATGTATCAAGAAGATGCAATTCTAAATATATATGCACCTAATAACAGACCATAAAACAAACAAACAATGCTGGGCATGGTGACACATGCCTGTAATCCTGCCTACGGTATTTGGAAGCCTGAGGCAGGAGGACAGGCTGTTTAGAAACCCTATAAAAAGTTTAAACACGGTGACATTGGTAAAATTGAAAGGAGAACTATATCCATAATTATAGTTGGAGCCTCATACTCTTTTGTCTATAATTAACTAGTAGAAAACCAGTAAGGATAAAGACCCAAAAAGCACTGTTGGGGCTGGTGCTGGTGCTGGAGCTGGAGCCCAGTGGTTGTACAGGTGCCTAGAAGGCAGCAGGCCCTGGATTCACCGCCTAGCCACAAAAAAACCTAAAACACCAAAAACCAAACCAAACCCTCACCTCATTAATTTGTGATTTGCTTCTATCATAAACTACATTTCTGGCCCCACTAAGTTTCTCAGGCTGGCCCCTAATTCACACTCCTGCCTCATCTTCCCGAATAGCTGGGATAGCAAGCACCCACTATCACCTCCGGTTGCATCACTGATCCATCTACAATCCTTAGCTGTCTTATTCTAAACATATGTAGTTTGCTTCAATTCCAAATTAATTATATTGTCAAGTAATGAGATGTGCTGAGCTGAATTTTAACATAGTTTTCTCAAAATAAAACAAATCATGATGTAAAAATATTCTGGCAATTTATGTAGTAAATAAAATTAAGGCTCTACCATACGCACCGACAGCATGGCTTAGCACGCCTGGAGGGAACAGCTGGGGTGGAGGACGTGGAGTCGGAGGTAGCCTGTCGGGATCGTTCATCTGTGTGGAGCTGAGGGCCAGAAGGACCAGAGGAGTGCCCTGAGGGCACGGAGCCACCCAGGCAATCAGGTGTTCCAGCACCGGAAAAGAATGGGGCGTAAGAGCGAGCTAGTTAAGCAAAGGGGTGTCACACGACAAATGTCTAAATAAAGGCGCTGCAGTGGCTGAGCAGTTCCTTTCTCCTGTCAGGAGAGAGGGCTCCATCTGATCTCAGCTTTTTGTCTCTTATCTTTATTTCTCCATCCTCTCGCCATCCCCCTCTCCTCCCCGAACTTTGAGAGCTGCGCTAGACTCGGCTTTAGTCCTAGCGGCACAGCGAGGCCTCGGCTTAGGAAACAGCAGGCCAGCGGCTGGAGCAGGAAACCCCCACGTCCACACAGAGAGAAAGACGGGGCGGCCGTACAAGCGAAGACGCGGCGAGCAGCCCCGCCCCCCCCAACCCGGCAGTGGCTGCGGAGGACGCGCACATCCGGGTAGCGGGGCTGGCGCTTGCGCAGTGTCCGCGAACATGGCTGCCTCCGGCCCTCCGCGGTGAGTGCAGCAGTGCTCCTCTCCCCTTAGTTGCCTCACTTTCTTCCCAGGGGCGGCGTGGGAGGGGCAGACCCCGGGTGCCCTGTATGGCAGCGAGCAGCGCATCTGTAGACGAGCTTCACGCGCGCAGTGGGCGTCCAGGGCCAGCCCAGGCGGGTTGGCCCTGGACGGAAGCAGCTGTCATCGCGGGTGTGGATGTTCCCGGGCGCTTGGGTCGCACGTCAGTGTGGCCCCCTCAGCCCTTAGGCCTCTCCGGCGAGGTGGCTCCGGTGAGGCGTCGTCCTCCGGGTCGCCTGAGGGCTGTGCGGCGGCGGCCACCTCTCCTGCCGCACCGCGTCGACCGGCAGAGACCTGCAGGTGTCTGTCGCCTGGCCCCACGTCTCAGCACTGTCGTGTTTACTGTTCCCACACACTTTGTTTTCTTTTCTATTAGCCAGAAAACGTGTTTAAACATTTACTAAGCAGGTTTTAGAATCTAATTGCAATTCTAAGCTTAAGGGGGAAAAGCAAATTTTAAATTCAGTCCTCTAAGTCCAAGGGAGATAAAGCAAATATTTATTTAAAAGTTTACTCAATTTATCCTTCTTTTCATTTTTATTAGTACATGTTTGCAGTACATGATTGCATCCCTCGTCCCTACCTGTTTAGTGGCCTTTTCACAGCCTCTTTCTTTGGTTTACAGCTTTATTTCCTTAGTCAGCTCCCTGTCCCAGTATTTTATGTTAAAAGTTTTCCTGTATATAGAAGAGCTGGAAGACCCGTGCAGTGAATGGTATTAGAACAGACAATCTCTGAACCAGTTGCTGTGCCCTGTCTTTTCTTCTATCCATCCTTTTCGCCATGCATTGATCTTTCTTTTTTACCACATTTCAAAATAAGTTGCAGCTATCACTATATTTCCTCCTCATACATTTCCTTATGCTTAACATGAATTAGAGTTAAGGATTGCTTTTTCTTTTTCTTTTTCTTTTTTTGTGTGTTACGGGATGGAACCCACTGATTGGCACTTCCAGCCCTTTTTATTTTTAAGGTTTGAGACAGGATCTTGCAAAATTTCTGAGGCTGGCCTCAGAGGTTGTGATCCTGTTGCCTCAGCCTCCTGAGTAGCTGGGATTACATGCATGTGCCACTGTGCCTCGCTGGCTTTAAAATACTGGTTTTGGAGGCAAAATTGGCTTACTGTGAAATGCACAGTCTTCATGGTGTAATTGGCAGAACTTTGACACGTTAAACCTTTATTCTTTAAAATTTTGGTTGTTAGAAGTTCAGGCTTCTAAAAATAGGTTTTGAATACCAAGCCCCACTTTGTCCTCTTTTTTCCCCAACACCAAGCAACTTTATATTACTGTTTGTTTCTCTCTTTCCACCCAGTTTTTTGTTTTGAAAAGTTTCATTCCTCCAGCAAAGTTGTAGGAATCATCTAATGAATGCTTGTAAAAGCATTCAGATTCACAGCTAACAGTTTTGCTACATCAGTTTTACCTTTTTTCCATTTTTTAAACACATGCACACCTCTCTTTATGTTTTATACATAGTGTGTGATGCGGCCTGGTGTGATACTATCATGTATTTACATACACTTATTTTTTGATTGAATTACTGAACGTATATTGCAGGCATCACGACAGTTTACTTTGAAATGCTTTTGCCTGGGTATCCTAAGAAGACCATTCTCGAACAAACTACAATGCTGTTATCACATTCAAGTGCTTTATTATTGATAATGAGTTCTCATCTAATATTATACAGTATAGCTGGGCGTGGTGGCACATGCCTGTAATCCCAGCACTTGGGAGGCTGAGGCAGGAGGATCTCTGCGAGTTCGAGGCCAGCTTGGGCTAGAGAGTGAGACCCTGTTTCAAAAAAACAAAAAACGGGGGCTGGTGAGATGGCTCAGCGGCGTAAGCGCCTGCCTGGCAAGCGCGAGGGCCCGAGTTTGACTCCTGGAACCTACATAGGAAAAAAGGGCTGGTGATATTGCTCAGCGGCACGGGCGCCTGCTGGCGCGCGAGGTCCTGAGGTCGACCCCTAGTACCCCCCCAAAAAATTATATAGTATATATTCAGTTTAATCCAGGATCATGTATTGCATCTAGTTGTTAGGTCTTTTTAAGTCTTTTCCAATTTTTTTTTTTTTTTTTGTACTGGTGAGGAAACCTAGGGCCTTCATACATCCCCAGCTTTTCTTATTTTTTGAGACAAGATTTTGATAAGTTTCTGATTTAGCAGGATGGTTCCAATCCTCCTGTCTTGGCCTCCCAGAGTGCTGGGATTACAGGCCTGTGCCACCAGGGCCAGCTTAATCAAGCTTTAATCTGAGTGTTGCTTTTTCTTCTATGACACTGATTTTTTAAATTTTTAATTCAATTTAATTTTTTTTTTTTTTTTTTGGTTTTTATGAGACAAGGTCTCACTATGTAGTTCAGGCTGGCCTTCAACTTGCTGTGTAGCCCAGGCTGGCCTCGAACTCACAGTGATCCTCCTGCCTCAGCCTCCCAAGTGCTAGGATTACAGGCATGAGCCACCACACTCAGCAACACTGATGTTTTTAGAAGAACTACCTACTGGGCATGGTGGCTCATGCCTGCAGTCCCAGCTACTTAAGAGGCTGAGGCTGGAGTGCTCGAGCCCAGCCTGACCAACTTTGTGAGATCCTGTCTCAAAATAAAATTTTAAAAGGGCTGGGGAGGCAGTGTGGTGGCAGAGCAATTTTGTAGCATGGGCAGAGCCCTGGTTTCAATTCCTATTACCACAAAATCAAAAAATGAAAGATGTGGGCAGGTTATTTTGTACGTTGTCCCTCGGTGTTTAGTTAATGGTCGTGTAAATAATTCAGGTTCTGCATCTTCCACAGGAGCATATACAAGTGCAAGCATGTCCTTCAGAGTGGTACCACATATCAGGAGTCACGTGAAGTTAGTGGTGGGCAGACTGGTCATGTAGTTAGTGCCGTTTGCCAGTGCTCTCCACATTTCCCGCTTTGTAATTAGTAAATCATCCTGGTGGTGGTACTTTTAATAATTTCTTGTCATTTTTTCATTTTCTTTTAATCTCTTATTTGTGATGTACTGCTCATTTTGATACATTCAGATGTTTCAAATCTGTATTTCATGGCTTTTATGTGTTAAGACACTCTTCTTAATGTGATAACTCAGAGGTGTTTCTTAGTTCTGTATTCTAATCATTCTCAAGGTTTTTTTTTTATGTATGTGTGTGTTTGTCTGCATTGTCACATATTGATGTTTTGTCCATCTGGAATGTATAATTGTGTGTGTTGGGGATTGTTTATAAATTAAGATTTATAGTGTTTTTTTAAATCTGAAAAGGCATTAAGAGAAATAACCACCCCTACTGAGGTATGAGGCCATCTTTACCACCTACCAAGTATGTTTGGACCTCTCTGTTGTTGTCTTTCCTTCACTGGGTTGCTTAGTTACTGAAACTTCAGAAGAGCCTTTACTCAGGTAGAGGAATTCTGCATTCCTCTTCCTCCCTTCTTTTGTTTGCTAACGGGTGGTATTAGATATTTCAGGAGCTGTCCTCTAATGTGTTATTTACAGGAGCTGTTTGTCATGCTGTAGTAAAACTTCTCCAGAGGTTTCCTGTAGGAAGGTATTGCTTTTATAGTTTTATCTGGTGATAGTTGTTGTGGTTTCAATATTGTGTTTTGTTATCCTTGCACCAGGTCTAACACCCCACTTAGTCAAAGTTATCTTTTAAGATCTTGTTGCCAGTGAGATAGCTCAGCGGCATAAATGCCTGCCTGGCAAGCGCGAGGTCCTGAGTTCGACTCCCGGTACCCACATATGAAAAAAAGGCCAGTGATATTGCTCAGTGGCACGGGCACCTGCTGGCGTGTGAGGTCCTGAGGTTGACCCCCAGTACCCACCAAAAAAAAAAAAAAAAAAAAAGATCTTGTATAATTTTTCTTAGCTTTTCTTTCTCATTTCTTTACTATGCTTCTTTCTTTCTTCTATTTTATTTTATTTTTGTGGTGGTACTGGGGCTTGGAGTTGCCCAGGCTACCCTAGAACTCGAGATCCTACTGACTCAGCCTCTCATGGTGGTGGGATTACAGGACTGTGATTTAAAAAATGTTTAGACTTTCTAGTTGGGTATTGTTTTAGGAGGAAATTGATTTTTGCTTTCAGTAGTTATTCCTTAGGAAATAAATATTGCTGGGCATCTGAGTTCCTTCTGTAAATTAAACATACAAATCCCTGCCGTGGTAGTGCTTATGATCTGGGACATCTGTTAACCTTGTGGAGTGTACATATTTTAAAATAGTCATCAATCCCACCATTCTCCACCAGTTCATTGGCCAGTGTCATTAATCTCTCTAAAGCCTTTGTAATAACTCCATCAGGAGCTGTATTATTGGGAATGAAGGTACAACATTTCACACCCATCATGACATAGATAGCTCTTTTTTTCTGTTGGTATCGTATCTGCGCAGTTCTGTTTTCCCAGCCCATTTGACTGGTGGCATCTAGCTGCCTGGCTATTCCTTGTAGGGCATCTCTAGTATAGTTAGGAATCTTTGTTAATTACAATATATATATTTAACCCAATCTACATTTTTATTAATTGTGGATCTCCAGAAGAGTGCTGACTCAAACCCTGCAGCTATTTGATTCTGGTCCTTGGACTCATTGGGAACTCTTTGAGGGACTCCAGTTGAGACAATATAGACATTTGAGTCAAGTGAACCAGGTATTGCCCTATTACTCCTATGACCGGGGTCCTTTTCAGGCTACCTGTGGAATGCTAAGGTGAATGGGTTAGCCAGTTAGATTAAAGTACAAGTTCCTATCCAATTACATGGGAGTCTACCAAGAAAGTTCCATTTCCTACAAAATCACCAGACATCGACCTAGTGTACACAGAGAGCAGAGTAACTGTGACTGTCTGGTTCTCCAGTGACGTTCAAGGTGTTGGTGTAGGTCTTGAGCTGTCCTATGGGTTTATGAAACTCTGCCCCTTGCCTAGAAAGGCAAGATGACTGATTCACCTTCCCTGTGGAGAAGGAGGGGCCCACTCTCAGGTGAGACCGTTGCAGTACAGAGAAGACCAGTTCCAAGTTCTTAAAGGCCTCGTTTCCTCAGGCGTCTTTGTCCTGGTACAGAGTGAACATGCAGCACAATCCTTGCTGGCCCGTATCTCTGTTGAGGGGAAAGGAAACAACCTGTGCCTGTGGATGACTGGCAGCACGTTTATAGCAGTTGCTCTTATTAAGGGCATGCACTGAGAATTTTACCCATTTCACCCAAGCATTTGTATCTCCATATTCAGTGTCTTTCTCTAGAGGTTGTCTATGTTCAACTTCTACTATTTTTATTCTTTGAGGGTCATTTTGAGGTAACTCTTCTGGACTTGAGGTGGGAATCTCTTTGGTCAAGTTGGTTACAACTTGAAGGGTTAGATATCCTGTTGGGTCCTCCCCAGAAACATCTGTCCCTAGACCACAGATTGTGTGCTACCTCAGAGTTCTGATCCAGCGAAGCTGGATTATTAATAGTCAGGAATATTAGATTACATTGTAATTTTGGACAATTGGAGGGGACAGAGCCTTTATATAAGCATATCTTTTAAAAACCATTTTACTCCTAAACATTTTGTATCAGCCATCTATCCCTGGTTTTGACTGGCCCACCATACATCATTTCAAGTGACGGAAGGGGACGTGGGACATCTGTGCACCTCCCCATCCCAACACTGGGCAGAGGTGTTTATCAGTCTGTGAGAGTTGTCTCTGGCTTTTCAAATTCTCACAGGACAGAGTCTGACAGGAATCAAATTTAATGGTTTAAGATTCTGAGGTTCTAGTTATGTTTATTAACATTCTAACTGGATAGTAATTACCTCATTTTCTAGGCTTTTGATACCTTTTTATCGTTAACTTCGTCTTTTTTTTGCCTGTAGGGTATTAAACTGCTCAGCCAAACCAGGCATAAAAGGAATGCACCCTTCATCATTGAACCTTTTTGGTCGTTTTTAATTTTAGTCTCAGAGTGTCCTCAGGTGATTCATACACATCCCACTGACTTTGTTCTACCCCTTCCCAAGTTTCCCCTATTAGCCCCTTAGCTCAAGTATAATGAGTCCACCCTTTTTCTGCTGTTCCTATTGTGGTCTTATTTCAGGAGCACTTGATTAGGTCCTTCTCAATTCGGGTGGAACTAATCCTTTTTTCAGGTCTTTATCAACACCAGGTCACTGGGTTGAAACTGATGAACCGTGAACTCCAGAGGTGGGGTCTGGGTTAGGAGACCTTTCAACCGGAGGGAAGATAAAGTGGAGGCTATGGTCAGTACATACTTTCTTAGAAATTGGTCTTTGGTTTCCAAAGTATGGAGATCTGTAGCTCTGCCCAAATATAGGAGTGTATATAGCAGTTTATAGGGGGACAGCCTTATATCACTCTGTGTGTATTTTTGGAGAGAGATAAAGGGAAAAAGAAAAGACAAAAAAAAAAAAAAGAAAAAAAAAAAAGAAAAAATGATGGGATCCTTTTTAGGTCCCTTGTTTAGTTCCTGTGTGAACTGCCTGATGTACCTTGAGGTCACATTCATGTGCAGCTCAGCCCAAGGCTGCAGCCTGCCTCACCTTTTTGTCATGACTTGCTTATGTATCTTCACCAGTCATACAGAGATCTGTTGTTTATATCCAGAACAGCACCCTTGTTGCTACCACATAGCTATTTTAATCTTTATTAGCAGATAAAGAAGGCAAGAAAAAGGAGTCATACACAACATCTGAACTTTTACCCAGAAGTTTACCCTAAAGATTTTTATATTTAGGGATCTGTGATCTACGTAAGGAACTCATGAAAGGTTTAAAAAGTCTGGAAATGTCACTTAGCAACCATAAGTTATATACTGTTTTAAGTTATTAGTTAAGTTATATAAGTTATGTAAGTTATATACTGTTTTAACACAATTATAAAGCAATTATAAAAATTCTTACCACCACAAACAACTAGCTAGAAAGTCACCAGCGTAATATGTTTTTTCAGCTGCATGTTTGAAGGCCTGAACACTTGGGAAACACAAATACATTTAATACACTATGAGGTTAGCAATAATTAGTGTAACCAAAAGTTTGACAATGGAGAACACAAGAAACTAAGTATAATATAGAACCTTTGAGGAGTAAGGGGGAGCAGAAGGGGAAATAAGTAAAATAAAGCTATGCCATGTACAGGAACCTAATAACCTCAATGAATGTAAACATTGTATGCTATATGCATGAGCTAGGATTAATAATGTCAAGAATGAAAATGGAGAAAGGGGAATTAGAGGAGGAGAGAGGGAGAGGGCAGAGGATTTAAAAAAAGGAAGCAGGTTGTGTTTTGTACATGTACCCACTCCCCAAGATGATTGTAAAATGCATGTACTGCAAGCATGTACTAATAAGTAAAAAAGAACTTTTGTTCTTTAATTTTGTAAGTTTAACCAAAAGCATCTTAATATCGTAAGAAAACCTAATTATTTTATACATAGAGAACTTAACCGTTTGATTGTAACCAACATAAATACATTACAATAGCATATTTGATAATGTTTGTTGGGGAATGCCACCATAAGGCTCTGGGAAAGTTGCCCAAGTCCTATCAGTGGACAAAAACTTTTTGTGTTATCCACTCAGGGGAGCCTTGTCCAGCAGTTCCTCCAAACCCAATTATTTTAGATAAGAGAACAAATTATAAGAGTTAACATGCTTTAAAGCTGTATATGTTATCTTTTGATGAAGGGAAAAACCCTTAAGTCATATGTCTTTTACTGTAACAAACATTTTAATTTTAAAAAGGTCAAAAATATAGAGAGCCAGTTGTCTTAATATGAAATAAGAGTGGGACAGGGTGGTGAAAAAAAGATTGACAATGATGAAGATACTAGAGCCTTTTACAGAGTGCTGTTCCTCCTCCAGGTCGGAAGCTGTCTCAGACAGGATCCAGTTTTCCTTACAACACAGCAAAGGAGTCACTAATAGATCCAGGACTCAGATCCTGAACTTGCAGGTAACCAGCCTGTGCTGTCTTTGCAGTGAGAAGGCAGATCTCTGATCACAGAGCTAGGCAAGCCCTTCTCACTCTGCTGTTTCACACAGAATATGTATGGATTGTTAGGAATATGTTGGGAATGTGTATGGTGTTGGAAATATGTATGGATTGTTGGTATGGTCACTGGTGCTGTGGACACACACGCAGGGGCCAGGATGGTGACCAGTGTGCATAATGATAATCTGGTTTTGGGTTTATTTCTCGCCTCGCATCTTTGTCTCTCCCTTTCACAGATGTGAATTTTAAAAAGGAAACAAGTAAAACTACACAGTCACACATTTAGCCCATCATCCTTTCCATTCCTCTTCAAGATACAGATTTGTGAAGCTTACTCTGCCTACTTTCTCTTTCCTTCTCAGCTTTGGACATGAGATTGACAACGGTGGCTCAGAAGGTTCCCATAGAAGAACTGTCTTGTGACATGGAAATGGAAGGATTTGTGAGAGATGACCCCTCCTTGCTGGTTCTGGGTGACAACTGGGACTGTGAGAACCACAAGAGACATCTGAGGCAATCTGCTTTACCTCAGGAGAAAGCAGGGGTTCAGGAAGCAGTCTCTGAATATCTTGGCTTTGGGGAGCATTTGAGTGCAAGCTGGGGCCTTCCACCATCTCAGAGAGTTTCTGCAACAGATGATTTCCATGATGCAGATGCCAAAATGTTGGACTGTGACCGAGCCTTACACAATTGTCCCAAAAAGTATGCAGGCAAGAGAACTGGTGACAGTGATGCCTGTGGAAAAACCTTCCACCACTCCTTAGAAGTTACTCAGTTTGGAAGAAATCAAATGAGAGACAAGCCCTGTAAATACCCTGAAAATGTTAAATCCATCAACCATTTTACCCATGTTGGTGATCAAAAAATAATGAAAAGAGGAAAGAAACTGTATGAAGACAATGACTTTGGGCACATCTTTGCCCTGAGCTCATCTCTAAGTGACAACAGGAGGAGTCACCTCACTGAGAAACCATATAAATGTACTGAATGTGGCAAATGCTTCAAACGCAACTCTTCTCTAGTTCTGCATCACCGAACTCACACTGGAGAGAAACCTTATACCTGTAATGAGTGCGGAAAATCCTTTTCCAAGAATTACAACCTGATTGTGCATCAAAGGATCCATACAGGTGAGAAGCCGTATAAATGCAATAAATGTGGGAAGGCTTTTAGTGATGGGTCAGCTCTGACTCAGCACCAGAGGATTCACACAGGTGAGAAGCCTTATGAATGTCTAGAATGTGGAAAAACCTTTAACCGTAATTCATCTTTGATTTTGCATCAAAGAACTCATACAGGAGAAAAACCATATAGATGCAATGAGTGTGGGAAACCCTTCACTGACATCTCTCACCTTACTGTGCATCTCAGAATCCACACGGGTGAGAAGCCCTATGAGTGCAGCAAGTGTGGAAAGGCTTTCCGAGATGGCTCATACCTTACCCAGCATGAGAGAACTCACACTGGAGAGAAGCCCTTTGAGTGTATAGAATGTGGGAAATCCTTCAACCGTAATTCCCACCTCATTGTGCATCAAAAAATCCATTCTGGGGAGAAACCCTATGAGTGTAAAGAGTGCGGGAAGACATTCATTGAGAGCGCATATCTCATCAGACACCAGAGGATTCATACTGGTGAGAAGCCCTATGGCTGTAACCAGTGTCAGAAGCTTTTCAGAAACATTGCTGGCCTCATCCGGCACCAAAGGACTCATACTGGTGAGAAGCCCTATGAGTGTAATCAGTGTGGCAAAGCTTTCCGGGACAGCTCCTGTCTGACCAAGCACCAGAGGATTCACACCAAGGAATCTCCATACCAGTGTCTGCAATGTGGGAAGTCCTTTAAGCAGAACTCTCATCTGGCAGTTCATCAGAGACTGCATAACAGGGAGGGCCCCCACCAGTGTCTTCAGTGTGGGAAGTCATTCAGGAGGAGCTCATCCCTTGTCCGACATCAGAGAGCACACCCTGAAGAGCAACCTGTGGAAACATAATGCTGATGACCACACTTTTTGCCCAGTTGACTCAAAAACGTGCACAAAGGTGGTGTGGCTTCAGATGTGACTTCCTGGTCCTTGAGCTACCTGGAGAATTGGTCACTGTGAGACGTTCTATAGCCAGTTAAGCCCATTATTGAGGAACTCCTGGAGAAAACATTAGATGATGATAAATGTGAAAAAAGCTTCAAGAATCATTAAAGCCGGTCCCAAACATGGTAGTGCATATGCAGGAATAAGCCGTGAGAATGTGAGGAAGGTGCTTCCATCAAGATGTCTACCCATCTTTTACTTCAGCATGCTAGAAAGAACCATGGATGGGGCCGGCGAGATGGCTCAGCGGCGTAAGCGCCTGCCCGGCAAGCGCGAGGGCCCGAGTTCGACTCCCGGAACCCACATATGAAAAGGGGCCGGTGATATCGCTCAGCGGCACGGGCGCCTGCTGGTGCGCAAGGTCCTGAGGTCGACCCCCGGTACCCACAAAAAAAAAAAAAAAGAACCATGGATGTAGTCAGCAAGTGATCAATAGGAGGAAACATTTAATAGGAGTGTCCACCTACTTTCTAGAAGCAAATGCTTATTAGAATCGGACCTTGTGAGTGTAGTCAGGAAGAGAAGTGTTTGGAAAGAGCTTTTAGCCAGTCTTTTCTGTATCAGCAAAGACATCCTGGTAAGCAACCCCACACACCTCTCACCCCACAGCAACCACGGAATTAGAGCTGGAGTTTGCTTTGTGGAGGTATTTCTGTATTACAGTCCTCCTAGGACTCATGGAGAAAGGAGAAACTGGACAGAACAGTTGCTTCTGAAGGAGGAGTGACATCATCTTTCCTAAGACTAAAACCTGCCTCTAGGATTGAAAGGGATACTTTCAAGAAATATGATCTGTTGCTTTAGTTGAAACTATGAAATGATGAGTTGTTATGTTTACCTTGTCACTTCCCTAGCCCCACCTTTGTTCTTCATTGTGGACTTCTAATTTATTCTGTTCAGCCACGCTGACTCATAATTACAAAGGTTTTGTTGCCATGTTGAAAATGCTTATAATATGGCAAAAAGACGGCATAAGATAGGAGATTTACTGTCTTTACTGTAAAGATATGTGAACATACAGGTATAGATTAGAAATAGGTGATAAATAAGTCATTAGAGGACTAGAATTGTATATGGTTTTTTCCTCTAAATCATACATTATTGGTATAATAAATCATACATTATTGGTATAATAACTTGATAGTGGGTAACAGCATGAAGCCTGAAGAGGTAAATTTGGGGATTCTTCGGATCTTCTCTGCCAGGGGCTAGAGGCTAGATCAGGGCTGTAGGACCTCATAAGCATCAAGGCAGAAGTATCCGTGTGGTCAGATGGCTCAGGACACCAGAATCATTTCCTTCTTTGGGACTTGAACTCTAAGGGTTTTGTCATTATGGAGGAGAAAGTAGAGAATGGGGAGCCCGAGTTTTCAGAGGAGACTGGGGACAGCTCTAGAATGGCCCTAATGAAGGCTACAAAGCCATAAGAGTTCATGTAGCCTCCAATCCCTGTGAGTGGATGCCCTGGGGATTTTGACTGCCTACCCACCCCCAAGTTCTATTCCCTGGCTTCTGTGGCAGGAAAGTCAGAGGGAAGGCCATCCTGAGCTAATTAAGGCTATGAATTACACGAATTAGAAACCAAACAAGTCAAATGCACGGCACAGTGTACATGCCTATAATCACATCTACTTGGGAGGCTGAGGCAGGAATATTGCAAGTTCAAGCCCAAACTGGGCAATTTAGTGACTTAGACCCTGTCTAAAAATTTTAAAAGGTCTGGGAATATAGCTTATTACAAAGGCCCTGGGTTCAATCCTCAGCACCACAAAAAATTAATAAACCAAGGCAGGCATTTCTGTAAGCTTGCCTTTTTGTGATAGAACCATCAGATGAGCCACAAAGAGGAGGCATGAGGATGGCCTTGGTAAAGATTACACATTGATGTGTATAGGTGTCTTTCTGCAGACACAGTCTTTTTTTTTAATGTGGGTACTGGGAGTCGACCTCAGGACCTCGTGCTTGCCAGCAAGCGCTTGTGCCGCTGAGCGATATCACCAGCCCTTTTCTTCCTTTATGTGGGTACCGGGAGTCGAACTCTGGACCTTGCGCTTACCGGGTAGGCGCTTATGCTGCTGAGCTATCTCACTGGCCCATGCAGACACAGTCTTTCCCTCAGATTGTCCAAAAGTGGGTAAGAGATCTAACCCTTAGATTTGTTCTGAGCTGCCATCTCCAGACATGTTGTCCTTGGGAATGTGTCAGCCTGACTGATGCCTTTTAGTGCTTGGCATGTGGACTGTTCCTGGAATGGTGACTGAAGGGAGGAGGAAATGCCCCATGAGCTTTCTTACAGTGTCAGGTCCATTCTTCTCCATGTACACCCTTTAGATGCTTCAACACATGACTGTCCTAGATGAGGAAGCCAGAGGAGGAGAGAGAGGAAGAAGAGGGCAGCAGCATCTCGAAAGAGCCCTGTGCAGGCCTGTTCTCTGGTTCCTCTGCGAACTTGGCCTCATGCTCAATGCCCTGCCCCATCTTTATTAAACTGTCTTGTCCCAGATCTTCTCCTTGATACCCCAGTGTCTTCTTAACTGTCCTGTCCCTAGAGCTCCCCATCAAGTGTTTTTCCTGTTGGTCCAGAGGATGGGCAGAACTTTGGGTTGGGTCTTCGCTGGTTTCAGGGGTTTGAATACCACTATGATTTTCTGAGCATTAGTCATGCTGCTGTGGCTCTCTAGACAAAGCATCCTCACACCAGAGTGTGAAGATTTAGTGACAGTTGTGGGACTGGCATGAGCAACATATGAGTTTTGTGACTCTTGTGACCTGGTGTCTCCACAGTGCTGAAATTCTGAGGTCTGTCTTTTTTTTTTTTTTTTTGTGCTGGGAATCGAACACAGGGCCTTGAGCTTGCCAGGCAGGCGCTTGTGCCACTGAGCTGTATTCCCCAGCCCAGTTCTGAGGTCTTGATTCAGACCAATTGAAGAGGGGCTTCTGGTGGCCATCTTGTAGGTATGTCCTCTCGTGGGTCCAGTCTTAGCTGGTTTCTGTGTGCTGTGCACTTTGGAACAACGGAGGACAGGTATGAGCACTGACCTGGCTCTGGCCAGTGAAGCTGTGTCCCAGAGGACGGTGGGTGCCAGCACTGATAATGAGAACCAGGGACAGTGAGGCAAGAGGTGGGTAATGCAGGCAGCAGAAAGGAAGAGTACAGCCTAGGAAATCATTTGGGGAAATACCAAAGCCACCGTGCATTTGGATGTGGTGTACAGCAGAGTGGAGGCTGGTGATCTTCACTAAACCAGCTTGGCTTGGGTGAGGTGCTGTATTCCAGGGACCCTGGCTGCAGGACGGTGTGACTCTGACACATGAGGGGAATCTGACTGGCTCATGTCCTTCAGGGGTGTGTGTGTTAATATAGCCAGGCTCCTCTGAGCCCTCTGCTTGATGAGGTCTGACTTTGGGCTACCCTCTCTGTTCTTGTAGGATCCACTTCAGGCAAGAGTCCTGCTGAATACATTTAGCAAAAGCTCCACCCTCACCCCCAGTGTTCAAGCACTCTTGGTATCTGATTGAACTCCTCATCCTCCACTTCTGGTATCTTAGCTCCCCAGCCTGCCTCAAGAAGAATTCTGTTGAGCTGCTCCATAATTTCTCATGTACTGATTCCAGTCTGCTGGTTGGTTATTTTATTTTATTTTATGGATGGGATTGAACCCAGGGCCTTTCCACTGAGCTGTATTTCCAACCCTTTTATTTATTTACTTTATTTTTAAAATTTGAGGGTAGAAGGAAGAAAGGAAAGGAGAGAGAAAGAAAGAAAAACCTCTTGGTCTTGGTCTACTTTGTTAATAGACATGGCCCACTCAGCTCGGTGTCATTTGGGCATTCATACAGCCCTGAATTCCAGAACTATTCAATTAAATCTTACTAGTGAGCAGCCATTAGTGACAAGAAATATCAGGAAAGGTAAGGCAGAGATGTCCATTGCCTCCACTACCTCTGCCCCTTGGTTAGCCAAGAAGTTCCCTTTTAGCATCAGAACAAGTCCGGATCATAAGAATGTGCTGAAGTTCACATGGGGGTGATGGGGACAGTGATAACTGTGGCCATCATGTTCCTACTTTCTGCTAATCCAAACCTTTCTTTGGGTTCACTATGCCTAATATCTCAAAGGGAAAGCAGGAGGGCTAGAGTTTTGTAGTGCAGAGAAGAGGAGTGATCCGTCAGTCTCATAGAAGACATGAGGAAAGATGGGGTGAGGGGGAACAGAGGCCCCTCTATCTCAGTCTCATCTTGGAATAAATACATAAGAGCAAGCTGGTCCCAGCTAAGGCAGGAGAATCACAAGTTCAAGTCCCACCTTGTTAACTTAGTGACAGCTAGACCCTGTCTCCAAATTAAAAATTTTAGAAAGGGGTGTACTGCAAAGAAGAAAAGAGAGAGAAGAGTTGGAGAAAGACTTTTCAGGAAAATTTATCTAATATTTGACAGCAAGACAAAGAGATGAGCCAGGCTTGGTGATGCTCTCCTGTAATCCCAGCACTTTGGGAGGCTGCAGCAGAAGAGTTGCAAGTTCAAGCCCAGTTTGAGCAACTTAGCAATTGAGGAAGACTCTCTCTCACAATAAAAAATATTGGTGGGATGTAGCTCAGTATGAAGGCCCTAAGTTCCATCTCCAGTACCACAAAAAACAAAAAATGTGGGGAGCGCCTGAAGCTGGAGATTGATCACAGGTGCGGGGCTAAAGCAAGGCTGGTCCAAGAACAAAGAGTGCCCAAGGCGAGCCATATGAACAAGCTGTTCCAGTCCAGAAAACACCAAGCCCCAAGGCCATTCAAGTAATGGGTTGCTAGGCAAAGGGGTGTCACGTGACATTAATTCGTTAAATGTATAAATAAACGCACTACATTGAACAATTCCTTTCCTCTCATCAGGAGAAAGGGCTCCACCTGACCTCAGATTTCTCTTAGCTTTATTTTTCCATCCTCTTGCCATCCTTCCTCCCAGGAACTTCGAGAGCCATGCAGGCCATGGCAAAACAAAACAAAAAAAACATCACCACCAATAAAACAAAACAAACAAAAAACCCAGTAGGTGGGATTGTCCCTTGTGTGGTCAGCTATTTCAACACAAAAGAGCTGGAGCTTTCTCTAGGTGCACATGTCTCTTATACAGTTCAATATTGTCATATTGTTGTAAGTTTTCCTCTCTTGGGTAAACACCAGGGAGTCTGATGTTGGGCCATGTCATCTGTATTTAACTTTGTACCATACTATGTTCCTTCCCAAAGTACCCACTCCTTTTTGTTGTCCCACTAGCAATAAATGTATGTTCCCATTGCTCTGTGTCCTTGCCAGCACTGGATATACCAATTTCATTTTTTATTTTAGTTATTCTGATATTAATGGAGGCCATGAAAGGAATTTTAACTAGTAAAAGGGTAGTGAGTTTTGCTGCAGTAACAAATGTCTGTAAATATCTCAGAGGCTTCCAGCACCAAGGTGCATGTCTGTTGTGGACTGGCTGCTACCTGACTCCATACTGCCCTCACTGCAGGGCTTGGGTGGCCTCCTCTTTCTACCTGGGCATTGCTGCCTCCTGGCAGAGGAAAGGACAGGCAGATCCAAAAACTTAAAATCTACCCTGGCCAGGCATGGTAGGGCACACCTGTAATCTGAACACTCAGGAGCTTGAGGCAGGAGGATCATCGAGAGTTCAAGGCCAGCCTGGGCTCTGTAATAGGTTCAAGGCCAGCCTGAACTGCATAGCAAGACCTTGTCTCAAAAAAGTGGTAAATTTAGATACAACAAACTTTTAGAGGTGGCAGTGGCTGAGGAGGTCGATGTGGCAGCAACTTTGGAGGTTGCAGTCTGGGTCCTGGCTTGGCCCCAGCCCCAACATGGTAACACTTGCTGAGCTGTTTTTTGGTCCTGGCTGCTCTCCTGGACATGGCCTTGGGTTACTTTCTTAGCATCAATACTCGTACTGAGGAGTGCTTCATCGAGCAGGTCACCTCAGGCACCAAGATGGGCCTCATCTTCAAGGTGCCAAGGTCATCTTCCTGGACATCAATGTGTGCCATGTCCAGCACAGCTCTTGAAATTCCCGGGGGAGGACAGTAGAGGATGCAGAAATGAAGATGAGCCAGGATGCAGAAAGCTACAGTCAGGTGGAGCCCTCTCTCCTGATGGGAGAAAAGGAACTGCCCAATGACTGCAGTGCATTCATTTATACAATCAGCAAGAGGTTGATAACAGGTGAAGCCCCTCTCTTAATGGGAAAAAGGACCTGCCTAACAACTTGTTTGTCTGGCTCACCTTGGGCGCTCCATGTTCTTGGGCTGGATCCAGCATGTGTACTCAAGCTCCAGCTCAGCCCCTCCCCACAAATGTGGAGATCACAGGACCTGATAATAAAGGGATTTACAAAGTGGACCTTGAGTCCAGTGGGAAGTACACATTTGCTGCTCACAGGGGTGGAACATATGCATCTTGTTTTAGTAATAGGATGTCTATCTTGACTCCAAAGATAATGATGCTCACCATTGACATCAGGGAGGCTCCAAAAAGACAAGACATGGAAACAAGCTCAGCAGAACAAGCTGGAAGAGATGATCAATGAGTTGGCAGTGGTGATGATAGCTGCAAAACATGAGCAGGAGTACATGGAGGTCTGGGGGAGGATACCAGAGCCATCAAGGACAACACAAACGGCAGAGTGGTCCTTTGGTCCTTCTTTGAAGCTCTTGTTGTAGTTGCCATGATACTGGGACAGATCTGCTACCTGAAGAGAATTTTTGAAGTCTGGAGGGTTGTTTAAAAGGCATTTTCTTCATGATCCCAAACTCATAATTCCCTTATTTACCAAACACCTTGGTTGTAATAGTGTCATTAATTTCTACATTTTTATTTTTGGAACTGTACCTTCACAGCTTATTTTTTGTGATTAATAGATACAGGGAGGGGGCTTTTTAGGAAAGTTATAGTGAAAATTTGACATTTGATTTGCCTAAATTTCTTATTTGAATGCTGCCTTCATTATACAAGTCCTTCCAGAATTCAAACACTGTAACCAGAATACAGGAGAATAGTTTTTTTTTTTTATGCCTTTCGTTTTTGTTTTCATTTAAAAATGCAGATTGTTTAAGAAATTGGCACAAAGCCTAATAGAACCTTATTAAAATGAGTACAGTCTCTGGATTCTCTCCTCCTGTGGCTTGAGTCATTAAAGATTCATTCTGCCCAGTCGTTACATGAAAGAATGATTTCAACCTTGACCTTTTCTGCCCAGCATAATGGCAAAGCACTCTGACTTGGGTGTGTGCTAGCAGGCTGGGTCCTTTTATACTCTACCTTAGTATGCTTCAGACATAAGACTTGCCCCAACAAACATTTCCCCCTAAATTTTTCCATTGAACTTTAAGACTGAATCACCCCCCACTTAAATTGGTGACATAATCATCTAAGCTAACCATTGTTTGTTTTCTGCCTACCCTCCTAAGAAGACTCTGATAAGCCAATTCCCTGGGTGTCTCAGCAAATGCCAGATACTCTCTGCACTGGCACATCCCTTTTCTCCACTCTTGGCATGTAGGAAATATGCAATCACATCACTAGAAAAATCGGGGTTTCTGATGTCAAAGGGTTAAAGCCTCTGGGGTTTCTTTGCATTGGTAAACAGCCACTATTTTATTTTTCATCAGTGGCCTGGTAGGCCACATCAGGGCACTAAACACAGTGTCAGTGTCAGCACTATGGTTCTTGTTTTTGTTTCTCCTGGGTCTTTCTTTTTTAGCACATGTGAATTTTGTTTTATATAAAATGAAAAGACTTTCCCTTGCTCTCTGATGATGGGTTTAAGATTAAAGGAACTTCTGGGTTTGGTGTGGGAGTGATCCAGGATTATGTTGTGACTGATGTATATTAGCTACTTGTACATTTTTTTTTATACTTGCAAGAGGAAAACTATAAGTAACAATTTTATATAGTTAATTTAATTTTGTTATAGATTTTCATGTTCTAGACAATTTTTCAATCTTGGGTGAAAATACTTGCAACAGTTTATTGATAAGATGACTGTCTCACTTTTGGACAACTATTGCATGCCAATTTTTTTTTTGTGTGTGTGGAAACACTGCAAAATTGAGTTAAAACATGTAAGTTTAAAGTTGGTTGTGTGTCTAATATGCCCCAGGTTCAGTAAATAAACAATTATTTAGGAAAAAAAAAAAAAACCTTTAGCCAGGTGAAGTGACATGCACCAGCAATCCCAGCTACTTGGGACACTGAGGTAGGAGGATCACAGGTTTGAGACTGGCCTAGTTTCACAGCAAGGCCTGATCTCAAAAAATAAGTAAATAAAATTCATTTGTATTGGGGACGGGGGAGAGCTTCCCAGCACTGGCAAAAATAAAATAAAAACACATTTTTCATGCGAAAAATATACCAGAACCAAAGTGTTTGGTTAAAATATTGTTGGTAAAATAGCTGTAAACATAATTGCCCACAACACATAAAGAGCTCTTAAAATCAACAACAAATAATCCTGGCAAGGGCTGGTGATATAGCTCAGCAGCATAAGCGCCTGCCTGGCAAGCGCGAGGTCCTGAGTTCGGTTCCCAGTATCCACATAAAGAAAAACAAACAAACAAACAAACAAACAAAAATAATCCTAGCAATCTAAGACTATGGACATTTTTAGTTAACATCCAGAAAAAGAAATACCAATGGCTTGGTAATTCTATGAAAAGTCCAGGTATGCCTGCATGTGTGCAAAATGTCACACAGATGTTCAACTTCAGCATTTACTGCATCCAATGCTTGTCGGTAACACTGATCTATGTGCACTGGCATATAAATACATGAAATGGACTCCATGACATATGGGAAAGAGATAAAGGCTGAACACAAAACATTATACCTTATGTCTGAAAACAGTACCCCTCCCAAACACATGTCCCTAGAAGAACACAAGAAAGCAACAAGAGCCTCTGACAGGGCCCCAGGTGAGAAAGAGGCTCAGTTCTCAGTCATTAATTCTTTACCACATGCATGGATTACCTTTCCAACTAAAGTAAAAATATAGTAAAAATGAAAGAATCTCAGCACTCTGGAAGGCCAAGGCAGGAAGATGATAAATTTAAGCCAACTTGGGCAGTGTGTGAAGGCCCTGGGTTCAATCCCCAGTAACACGAATACATACACATACCATAGGAAACCCAGACACAGTCAAGTCTTGCTCAGTTGACAAGGGATGAGAACACACTTGATCCTGCCTAAAGACACAGGAGAACCCACTGGCATCTCCCAGGGCACCTCACTGCATAAGTGCAGCCTAGCCTCTGGGGACTGCGTGGTACCTGCTCTCCACCCTGCCTGTCTTAGCCTCTCCTTTTCCCTGTGGGCCACAAAATTGTCTTTGCACCATTCTCTGCATCATTCCACATTCATTCTATTTTTTGTTTCTTTATTTGTTTTTGTTAATGATCAACCCAGGACCTTGCACACATTGGGCAAGCTCTCTACCGCTAAACTATGTCTCCAGCCCCAGATTTTTATTTTTTAACAACAGATTTTAAATAAACATTCATACATCCTGTAACATCAGAAAGAAACACAATGAAAAGGAAGTCTCCTGTCACCAACATTCAAAATGTTGCCCTGTGAAGTTTTACCGTCTCATGTTTAGCACAGATTCAACAATCCCTGAATATTTTAAAATACCTGTTATACCTCTGAGGCTCCTCTCCAACAGTGGCAGAAGACGTTCCAAGGACTAAAAGATGAATTGCTTTTATTTTCAAATCTCTACTCCTCAATATAAAGTCTATGACACTGAGAATGTAAAAAGAATCTGAGGGTCACTGTCCTCATTTAACTGAATCACCCTCAGGGTGTCACTCCAGCGTGTGGACTCCGGCGTCCACGCCCGCAGTGTTGCTCCTTCCCCACATAGGACACACTCGTGGGAGGTCTCGAGCATGAGTCTTCTGGAGCTTGGCCCCACAGGAGCTGCCCTGGAGAGCTTTGCCAGCAGATTGCTGCTGGCTTCCCACTAGTATGTACCCTCTGGTGCTAGACAAGGCTAGTGGTACCCTAGAAAGTTTTGGACATGGGTTACAGCCACATGGCTTCCCACGAGTCAGAGTCCTCCAGTGCCTGATGAGCTGTGCACCCTCATTACACTTACAGGATTTTTCCCATGATGGACTCTGTGATGCACAGTGAGGGGACCATGGTGGCTGAAAGATTTCTGCACTCCGTGGACTTTGATGGTGTCTCTCTGGTATGAATTCTCCCTTTCCACACCTTGTTCATACAAAAGGCCCTGTCCTGTGTGAACCCCTGAAGGGCAGTATGGTGCGCAACACCAAGGAAGGATGTTTTGCACTACCTTTGAAGCTTTTCTGCAGCCTGAGCACTATGATGAAGAACAAGGGAAGAGTGGGGCTGGAGGACCTTCCAACTAGACACATTCACCCCACTGCACCTGCATGGGTCTTCTCCTGCTGGTGCTGAATGGTTTCCCATGTTCAGTACACTTGGAGGGCTCCTGCCTGGATTTTCTGAGGCACAGTCAGGCTGTGTGCCTCCTCTGGAGTCCTCTGGAGCCCAGTGAAGATTCCCCTCTAAGGGATCATCCACATTAGCTGCAGTCGTGGTGTTCAAGAGTTAGCTCTCTTCTGTTCTCCAGCGCACACCCTCATCACGTGCCGCCTCGTATCCCTCCCCATTCTGTGGCTGCCTTTCTCTGACTGTTGCATCCTGTCCACTAGGTGCTGCAGAAGATACCACTTCCAGTGCATCTTGCGAGCAAACTTCCTGTGAGTTTCCATGAAGGGAGCCAGGTGGACCATCCTGGCTGACAGCTCTACAGTCACTCTTCTGTCAAGCCACTGTCCTGAGGGCCCTTCTGACAGTTTTTATGTAACTGAAACCATAGCCTTCACCAGCCCCTGGCTCCCCTGAGGAAGCTGTGGGCCTCTCCTGCTCCTCTGGATTCTGACGCATTGCTACCTGGTCCTCACATGCCCAGGCTTCTCCTTCTGCAGATGAGATGAGCAGGAATCATCCCAGTGAACCTTTCTAGTCCCATACAGTTGGACGATGAGTCCTCCTGCGCAGACACTTCCATTTCACTTTTCTTTCCCAGGCTGGAGTAGGGGGAGAAAATATTTGAATCTTACAGAATAAAATGTCTAGAATTAGAATGATGCTGTATAAATATTACAACTGGACAAACCAGTATCTACTACCTGACCCTGCCCATCTTGTGACACAGTGATTTCACTCTTGCTGCACCACTATGAGAAATGTACGCATGCACCCAGCACTGGCCCAATGTCAACCAAAAGGGGACTAGATGGAAAAATCATAACTTATTGACATGACAATAATATACAGCAACAAAAATGAGTGCTATAAGGATATAAAACAATGTGATCAATTCTCTCAAGCATAATTTGTGAATGAGGGAAACACAAAGTACACAGTATGTTTACTTTTTAAAAATTTTGAGTTGCACGTGCATGCTCACACGCAATTTGTTTGTTTGCAGTACTGAGGAGTAAACCCAGGGGTGCTCTACCATTGAGCTACATTCCCAGCCCTTAAATTTTTTTTTTTCATTTTGGGATAGAGTCAAATTGTCAAGGTGAGACTTGAATTTGTGATCCTCTTGCCTCAGCCTCCCCTATAGCTAGGATGGTGGGATTACAGATGTGCACCACCACACCTGGCCACCTATATATGTTTTTTGTAGTTACTTTTCTTTCATTGCTGAGACAAAATACCCAACACCCACAAGTTAAGGGAGGAAAGGTTTATTTAGCTCACAGTTTGTAGAGGTTTCAGTCCATAATTGGCTGGCTCCAAGGCAGGGTGAGATATGGCAGAGGGGCAACAGTTTGTGGTGGCAGAAAACAGAAAAAGCAACAGGTAAGGAGAGATGAGCCTCTTTTTGCCCCTTTTATCTTCTCCAGACTGCTGGGATTAGGGCAGTGCCAATCCAATCAGTGGACTGATCCCAGCAATCACCCACCCTTAATCTCAGCACCCTTAATCCTAGCACTGAATCATGAATCAATCACAAACTCTAGATTCAGCTACCAATGAAAAAGCCCCATCTAAAAGTGCATGAGGCTTTGGGGGTACATCTAGACACAAACCATAACATGTATATTACATTTATCTGAAAAAAAAATCAAATGTATGTATACATATACCCCACCAAATAAATTATCTAGTCATACGTAGACCTGCAGGAAGGAGGGACAATATGAAGGTGGATGAAGGACGGAGACATTTGCAGAGAATAAAATAGCTTAGAAATTTTTAATCTTAACAAAATATGAAGAATATCCACCAAAGAAAGCTGGCCTCCCGGAAGGGGAAGAGGTGGTAACATTTTAAGAGGGAACCCCTTTGCCCTGGCACAGAATCAGCAGACTCCTTGGCCAACGATGTGGATATACTTCAGAGGTTGTCCCTTGATAGAAAATTTGCCCAGGGCTTCCTTGTCCTCAGGGAACATGCACCCCCTGCCCCAAAGCAAGGAACATTCTCTCCTGCCAATACTGCTGGCTCCTGGGATAAATTAACTGCAGCCATTCTGCCTTCTCATCAGCCAGTGGTTCCTTCTTTCTTCCAGATGCGCTAGAGACCAGAACAGAAATCTGGTATTCTACAGAGGGTAATCTCAGAGGCTCTCAGGAAACTAGTGAGACTTCCAGGTGCTTCTCCTTACAGGCACTTCACGGACGTGGGACTCAGACTGACAGTGCTTGGAGATCTATCCCCCAAACTGTGTGACGGGGTCAAGGTCTCCAGGGTTGCTTTAGTCACAAAGTGGGCAAACCCTTCATGAACAAAGACTACTGTCCTAATAGCCAGTGAAGACAGGACTGAGAAAATGGATAGAGGGATTCTCAGGAGATTATTTCTTTGGGTTATCTGGTATTGTTTTTAATACTTAATCATTTGACAGCTGGGTGATCTATGTCCAACTCTTAGCACAGCAAACATTCTTTCAATGACTTCTTATTCTCACTGACTCCTCAAAATTCAGGATTAAACAATTTCCTGAGTCTCTTTCTTTTCTTTTTTTTCTTTTTTTTTTTTTTGTGGGTACCGGGGGGTCGACCTCAGGACCTCGCGCGCCAGCAGGCACCCGTGCCGCTGAGCGATATCACCGGCCCCTTTTTCGTATGTGGGATCCGGGAGTCGAACTCGGGCCCTCGTGCTTGCCGGGCAGGCGCTTAAGCCGCTGAGCCATCTCACCGGCCCTTGTTTTTGTTTTTTTGAGACAGGTTCTCTCTTTGTAGTCCAGGCTGAACTTGGACTCACTATGTAGCAGAGGGTGGCCTCAAACTCAGGGTGATCCTCCTGCCTCAGCCTCCTGGGTGCTGGGATTACCAGGTGTGCACCACCCTGCCTGGCTCTGAGCCTCTTTATTTACAACAGAAATGTGTCCATTTGCATAGGTTCCATAAGAATTGCCATCCTCTTTATCAGGATGTAGCTCAACAAATCCATTGTATGTAATCAACCCCACACCCGCACTGTTATGCTTGACAACAAATCCCATCATGCTTGCTATAAAAGAACAAAGGTTGGACTCAACATAAGAAAGGTCATATGCTAGACAACCACTGTGGGAGACTTTGCTGAGGAGTGAATGGTAAACTGCAGGGCAAAAGTCAATGGTTAAACTGTGAGACAAAAGCCAGTGGTTAAACTGCAGGGCAAAAGCACACAGGCTCTACGAGAAATGAGTGGTTAAACAGCAAGTTTAGAGTAGATTAATGCTGTGTCTGGCCACTGTCCTTCCTTTTTCTCAAAGAAAAACTGCCTGCCCTTGAGACAGCCCCTTGCCCAAACTGTTTATCTTTTGCTTTTTTTCACTTATGCTGATATTCTCAACAAAAGCCAGAGTTCTCAGCTTCAGGGCTTTTCCTGGGAGTCTCTCTAACGCTGGGTACTCTCAGTTGAGACAGCCCCTCTGGGCCTCTCAGTGATTGAACTAAGTCTCCTCTCTGAGTAATCATTCACCCTCTATGCCACTGTGGTCATGCATTGTAGCAAACCACAACTAAGGTCATACTCAACAGTGGAAGACTGAAATCTTTTCCTCTAACATCAGAAACAAGACAAGGATGCCTGTCTTCACTGTGTATATTCAGCATAGGATCAGAAGTTCTAGCCGGGGCAGTCACACAAAGAAAAGAAACAACATCATCCACATCAACAAGGAAGAAGATTACAGACAGGCCTAGATTTATAATGGTTCAATTTATGATTTTTTTTACTTTATGATGAGGCAAAAGCAATATACATTCAGCAGAAACAGTATTTTGAATTTTTATCTTTCCCCAGGCCAGCAATATGTGATAAAATGGTCTTGCACTAGGCTTCCACTCAGCCATAAGTGTAGGAGTGTAAACAACCAATATTCCACAGTGTCTTGAGCATAGATTCAAATTGAGATATACTCACCTTACAATGAATGGGTTTGTCAGGATGTAACCCCATCATACATTGAGGAGTATGCATATTCCTATTCATAGATCACATAATCTTATATAAAGAAAACACTAAATATCACTCACACAAGAAGCATTAGAACTAATAAATTCAGAAAAGTTGAGGAATACAAAACCAACACAAGAAAATATTTCATTTCTATATACTAAAAATGAAAAATTTTAAAAAAGAAATTAAGTAAACAACCACATTTACAGTATCATTTTAACCAAGGACGCAAGACTCATGCTGAAAACCACAAAATGTTGCTGAATGAAATTAAAGAAACAAATAAAAGGAAAGATACCACATGTTCTTGTTCTACAAGACTTAATATCATTAAGATGTCAATACTACCCAAAGCAATTACAGATTCAACGTAATCCCTTTCAAAAACCCAAAACTGTTTCTTGCAGAAATAGAAACGTCCATCTTATAAGGGTAGGAAAGGAAGAAGTTATTATTATTATTTGTGGATGACATGGTACTCTACATAGAAGACCCCAAAAACTCGACCAAAAGACTTCTAGATTTAATAATCAAATTCAGTAGTGTAGCCGGATACAAGGTCAACACTCAAAAATTAATAGCCTTCCTGTACACCAATAACAAACTCACTGAAAGAGAAATTAGGGAAACAACACCTTTCACAATAACATCCAAAAAAATGAAATACTTAGGAATCAGTCTAAAAAGGGAAGTAAAAGATCTATACATTGAAAATTACAGTTCTCTGAAAAAGAAGATCAAAGAGGATATCAGCACATGGAAAGATTTCCCTTGCACATGGATAGGAAGAGACAACATAGTGAAAATGGCCTTACTTCCAAAATAGTTTTACAGATTTAATGCAATCCAGATCAAAATACCATTAGAATGTCTCATAGACTAGCAAAAACATTTCTAAAATTCATTTGGAAAAAGAAGAGATCTAGAATAGTGAAAGCAATTCTGGGCAACAAAGGCAAGGCAGGGGGCATCACAATTCTTGATTTGAAATTATACTACAAAGCTACTGTGATAAAATCAGCATGGTACTGGCAAAAAGACAGACCTGAGGACCAGCAGAACAGATTAGAAGATGTGGACACAACTCCAAACACACTCAGCCACCTTGTCTTTGACAAAGAGGCCAAACACATTAACTGGAAGAAAGATAGCCTCTTTAATAAATGGTGCTGGAAAAACTGGCTTTCCACATGCTGAAGACTAAAACTAGACACATATCTATCACCATGCACTAAACTAAAACCAAAATGGATCAAAGATCTAAATATTAAAACAGAAACACTAAATCTACTAGAAGAGAAAGTAGGTAGAAATCTTGAAGACATAGGTATAGGCAGAGAGTTCATGAACAAAACCCAGACCACATGGGAAATACTTCAAAGAATCAATAACTGGGATTTCATCTTATTAAAAAGCTTTTGCACATCAAAAGAAATAACCAACAGCATGAAAAGACAATCCATGGAGTGGGAAAAAATTTTAGCTAGTTGCCCCTCAAAGGACTTATATCTAGAACATATAGAGAATTGAAAAGAATCAGACCCCCCAAATTCAAAGACCCAATCCAAAAATGGGCAGCTGAGATGAATACTTCTCAGAGGAAGAAATACAAATGGCAAATAAATATATGAAAAAATGTTCAATATCATTGGTCATTTGAGAGATGCAAATTAAAACAACACTGAGATTCCATCTCACTCCAGAAAGAATGGCTGTCATCAGGAAATCAACAAATAACAAACGCTGGAGGGGCAGTGGGAAAAAAGGAACACTTTGCCACTGTTAGTGGGAGTGTAGACTGGTGCAGCCACTGTGGCAATCAGTATGGAGATTCCTCAAAAACTTAGGATTAAGTGTCCCTTCAACCCTGTATTCCCCTTCTGCATATCTTCCCGGAAGAATTAAAAACATCATACCACAGCAATATATGTGCACCCATGTTTATAGCAGCACAATTTATAATAGCTAAATCTTGGAAAAACCCCAAATACCCATCAACTGGGGAATGGATAAAAAGATGTGGTCTTTTTATACAGTGGAATACTACTCATCTATAAAGAAGGATAAACTGGAGAATTTTATAGGTAAATGGATGCAACTAGAGATCGTATTCATAAGTGAAATAAATCAGACTCATTTGTAAACATCGTATTGTCTCCCTGGTGTGAGAAACTGGAAGAGTAAACAAGGTCCAAAATGTACAATAGATATTGTTCAAAAAGAAAAAATAACTAGTATGGGGGAAAGGGGAAAGGAAGGAAGGGACAGGAGAAAAACAATATATAAGTTAGTTATACTACTTATTTGTCTTAGTTCGTTGAAAAGAAAGCTTTGTGCTAATATCATTTGGACAATTTTTTATGCCCATATCTTGTACTCTGATTAACTACTTTAAAGATAACAATTCTCAATGTATTAACTATTGTTATTCTGTTATTATTTTGTTATGAAATTTTGTTTTACTTTTTTCCATGAAAGAAAAATACGAAGTAAAAAAAAAAAAAAAAGAAAGAAACGCCTATCTTAAAATTTATATGGAATTTGAAGGGACTCTTAATGGCCAAAACAAAGTTGGAATTTCCAGATTTCTTGATTTCAAAACTTCAAAAATGATAGTAATCAAAACAGCATAGGGCCGGTGAGATGGCTCAGCGGTGTAAGCGCCTGCCCGGCAAGCGCGAGGGCCCGAGTTCGACTCCTGGAACCCACATACGAAAAAGGGGCCGGTGATATCGCTCAGTGGCACGGGTGCCTGCTGGCGCGCGAGGTCCTGAGGTCGACCCCCCGGTACCCACAAAACAAACAAACGAACAAAAAGAACAGCATAGGACCAGCATAAGGACAAGCATATACATCAACAGAATAAAACTGCCTAGAAATAAACTCTTGTGTGTATGGCTAAATGACTGTAGACAAGGCCATTGAATACAAAGAGCAGCCTTTTCAATAAACAGTGCTGGGAAAACTGGGCATCCATATGAAAAGGAATGAAGTTGAGCCCTACTTTCCACAGTATACAAAGCCCACTCTTAATGGATCATGGTTTTAAAATTTAAGGGGCTCAGTGCCAAGGCTATGGGTTCACTCCCCAGTACTGTACCCCCCCACCTATGGGACTGGCTAAAATATAGCAATAACATCGAATACTGTTAAGGAGTTACAGAAGTTTCATCATGTGTTCACTGGTGATGAGAACATAAAATGGTAGCAGCCATTGTGGAAAAGAGCTTAGCACTTTCTTAATAAAACTAAAAATCAGGTCAGGCACAGTAGTGCACGTCTGTAATCTGAGCCACTGGGAAAGAAAGGCTGAGCCAGGAGGATCACAAATTCCAGGTTAGACTTAGCAATTTAAAGAGACACTGCTTCAAAATAAAATAAAATAAATAAAATAATAAAGTAAAATAAAGGGTTGGAGTGGGGATAGCTCAGAGGTGGAGCATTTGCCCAGAGTGCACAAGGCCCTGGATTGGATTCCCACTACTGTCAAATGTAAATCTAAAAATCAACACATCACATGACCCAGCAATTGCACTCCTAGACACACATCATAGCAAAATTAAGACTTAAGTAGATTCACACAGAAACCCAGATGTGAATATTTCCAGTTACTTTATTCATAGCAGTTTAAGACCAAAAACTACCCTGATGCCTTTCAAGGGACGAATGGTTAAACAAACTGTGGTATATCCATACCATGGGGTATGGTGTGGCGATGGCTCCTCCGCAGTGCATTTTAGAAACGTAATCTCCAGTGTAACAGAGTTAGAGATGATTAATACCATCAAGAACAGGGCATACAGGCATGGCTTGCTCTCCTGCCACCTGAAGTCGTAGTGTGTGTCTTCTCTTGCACACGTGAGAACACAGATCAAATGTTTTGTTTCTGGACTTTTAGTCCCCAGAACTCTATAAATTACCCAGTCTCAAGTACTCTGTTATAGAAGCACAGAACCAGCTAAGAAACCATGGACATTTAGGGCATTCCTTGTCCCTAAACCTATGTGAGCAGGGTCATACTGTCCGCATGTTCCCTGGAGGGCTCGCAGCATTTGGCGGTAGCTCTCAGTCACTTGCACTGCGTAACTGTACCGAATATTTAGAGTTAACATCATCCTTCTCAAACTGTGCCGAAAAGAAAAGAACTGCTGATACACTCAACAACTTGGATGGACCTTAAGGAAAGCATGTTGAGGGAAAAAGGCCAGTCTCCAAAAGTACATGCTTTATGACTTTGTGTAACATTTGTTAAATAACACAATTATAGACATGGAGACCAGCTTGGTGGTGACCTAAGGCTAGGGATGGGGGATAAGGATGGGGGCTGGGGTTACAGAGGGGCAGCAAGGGAACCCTGTAGAGTGGTGCACTCAAGTATCTTGACCATGGTAGTTATAGGAAGCTACACCTCATAAAACTGGACAGTGCTACAACACATGCAAACGACATGCATTATTAGTGAAATCCAGATAAGGTCTGTAGGTTGTACTAATGTGTGTTGCTTGGCTTCATAGTGACAATTTTGCAAAATTATGCAAAATATTTGCACTGGAAAGGGGAAGGTGAAAAGTGTAAGCGCTTCTCTGTACATTTCTATGTATCTTCCTGTGACTCTGTAATTACTTCAAAAAACACTGAAAAACAACACAAAACAGTGTAATGACACCATAACCATAGAAAGACTTGACTGTAAAATAATAGTGATTATTTTATTAGTAATGACAACAGGGAAAATCTGAAAAGAGAAGGGTTACCCGATAATAGTATGAAAGTCCCTCCCAAGTGCTGGGATTACAGACGTGCCCTACCACGTTTGACGCACTGCTGTTTTTCTTTGTGGCTTCTGGATTTTTCTCTTATTTAGGTCTGTTCAAGATGTGTACAAGACCACAGCCAGTGTCTTGGCGGGAAATGTCACTGAGGAGCTCTGACAGTTCTGCCGGCACGGAGGGAAAAGCTGTGTACTCACACTGGAGCTGGAGCCCTCGGAACCTCCCCTTTGCTTCGCCGCTGGACATGGGGTGAGAGCCACAGGCCGGATTCTTCACTAGCTACATTTAACCAACT
Organism: Erethizon dorsatum; assembly: GCA_028451465.1. Taxonomy (NCBI): domain Eukaryota; kingdom Metazoa; phylum Chordata; class Mammalia; order Rodentia; family Erethizontidae; genus Erethizon; species Erethizon dorsatum. The sequence continues at coordinate 115,957,078 of CM051834.1, read as the reverse complement.
CTTTGGTACTTTTGCGTAAAGGACTCTCTCAGAAATGTTTGGGTGCCAGCTGGGTGTGCTGGTACATGACTGTTATCCCAACACCAAGTGAGGCTGAGTCAGGAGGATTGCAAGTTTGAGCCCGGACCAGAGAACTTAGTGATTTAGGAAAAACTTGTCTTAAAATAAAAAAGGCTGGAGATGTAGCTCAGTGGTAGAGCACTTCTAGGTCCATCCCCAGTACTTTAAAAAAAAGTGCTGGGCATGGTTGTGCACACCTGTAATCCCAGCATTCAGGAGGCTGATGCAGGAGGTTTGCTGTGAGTTTGAGGCCAGCCTGGGCTACATAGTCAGTTCAAGGCCAGATTGAACTATCAAGTGAGATCCTGTCTCAATAAGCAAGCAAACAAACAAAATAGTATTTGAATTAAAATATCTCCTGGCTAAAAACAAAACCAAAACCCATACAAAGATTTAAAGTTTCCATATTTTCTCTAAGTCTATATTATGGTTTTATTTTATACATTCAAATCTTAGGTTCCTCTGGAATTTATTTTGATATAAGTTATGAGGCATTAGGATCCAAAATTTTCCCCCTCAGTACCGGGGCTTGAACTCAGAGATAGTTTTGTTCCAAGACCATTTATTGAGCAATTAATCTTTTTCTTGATGGGCTGGAATTCTGTGTATTCCAAATCCACATTACAGTGTCCATTTTACATTTTTTCTGGATGCTGTGACCCTGCTCCCTGGGGGCCTTTCAAGGGTTCCCTTGCCACTGCACCTTGTGCTGGCTGCCCCAGGAAGGTGGCTCACAAGTTTGAGGTGCGGTCTCACATCTGGGGCCAGGGCTTCTGGGCTGGTCACTCGAGCTCAGTTCTTCTTACCATTTTAGAGTTGTAGGCGCTTGGCTTCAGTTTTCTCATATGATCAGTGTGGGTAATACTGCCTCATAAGGATACTGTGAAGGTTAAATATGATATATATATATATGTATACAATGCTCAAAGCAGTGCTTTGCACTGCTATGTAGGTGTCATGTAAACATAGAATTGTCACTCTCATTTCTCGACAAATATATGCATACATATCAGATTTGGGGGTTTGTGTTAGTTTTCAAGTAAAATAATTTTTGTGCTATCTTGAAGTATTAATTTTAATTTTTTTATATGTGGGTACCAGGAGTCGAACTCAGGACCTCGTGCTTCCCAGGCAGGCGCTTATGCCGCTGAGCTATATCATTGGCCCTAATTTTAAATTTTTTAAAATTTTTGTCAAAGTGCAATACATAACTGGTACAAACAGACGAATGATGCCAAAAGTGGGGAGGGAAATTGGCAGCTCCACTGCTCACCAGAGGCAGGCATTTCCTGTTCTGGCATAGGCTTCTGTATTTCTGAATATTTGTATAGAATTTCATACAACAAACATGGAAACAATAGAATAATAATGAAACTGGGCCTGTGAGATAGCTCAGCAGCATAAGCGCCTGCCTGGCAAGTGCAAGGTCCTGAGTTCGACTCCCGGTACCCACATAAAGGGAAAAAGGGGCCGGTGATATCGCTCAGTGGCATTAGCGCCTGCCTGGCAAGCGCGAGGTCCTGATGTTGACTCCCGGTACCTACATTAAAAAAAAAAAAGGTGTTTCTCTGAAAAACCAGTGAAAATGAAAAGTGGCTATCACTACAGAGACCACGTATATTCAGACAAGGGTAAAATCACAATCTCTTCAAGCTGATATAACGAAAATACAACCTGGGTAATTTATAAACAATAGGAGTTTACTGCTCACGGTTCTGGAGGCTGAGAAGTCCAAGTCAGTCACCAGAGGGCTGTTTGGTGCAGACCCGTTTTTTAAAAGTACCTTCTTGCACTGTCTTCACTTTCTGGCAGGGCCAGCAGGTTTTTTGGAGCCTCTTCATGAGGGTATTAATTCCATATATGAGGTAGAGCCCTCCCGGTTCATTTTATGATGCTAGCATTACTTGGTTACTAAACCCAGACAAAGGTACAAACAAGACAACCTGCAAACTGATAGGACCCATAAATGTAGACACAAAAAGTCTAAATATCAACAAATCAAATCTCGCAAACAACATCAGTGCAACCTAACAAAGGGGGTTTTCCTGGGAATACAAATTAGTATTTCAAAACTAATACGCTCCACTGTATTAATAGACTAAAAACAAAATTATGTAATCGTATTAATAAATTCAGACAGAGTATTTGACAAAGTTCAGTATCAGCAAGTTAGCACTAAAAAGGAACTTCCTTAATGTGAAAAAGATTATGTGCAAATAACCTATAGCTAACTTAATAAATGGTGAAACATGATTTCCATCTGTGAGTAGACACAAGACAAGATCGCCTGCTCTCCTCACTGCTATTAGAAATTACGCTACACATTTCAGTGCACTTAGGCAAGAAAGAGATACAAAATGTGCATAATTCTTCTCAAATTTCCAACCAGGTTTTGTAGACATACGTAAATCGATTCTGAAGTTTGTATGGAAACTAAGCGCAAGACTTAGAATAGCTAAAATAATTTTGAAAAAGGAAAAAAGCAGAAGTGACTGCACCCAATATTAAGATTTATAACTATGGTAATCAAGAGTGCGGTAATGGAACAAATAGAGAACCCAGGAATAGACCCACAGAGATGCTCTCAACAGAGCTTTCGATGAAGGAATAAAAGGTAGGCTAGTCTTTTCAACAGATAGTACTAGAGCAACTGGACATATGGGCTGTAATAAAACATAGTTGGTCTTTGTCCTTTGCTGGCACAGAGCTAAAGTCTTGGCATTTCCTGATAGGAGTGTCTTTTGTTTTTACAGAAGCTCTTTCGTAGTTACACCTGAGTTTAGCTAATTAGGTGACTGAGGACAGGGCCTCTAGATAGTACCAGGATGTGGGCTGGCTGGTCACCACAAAGTAGGTGAGAACTCTTGCCCCACCAGGTCCAAGGAGCCTCTGGAAGGATGCTGTGCCCAGTGGGGGCAGGAAAGTCCTGTCTGTACTTTCCACCCTATGTAGCTCCTCCATGTGGCTGATCCTGACTTGTATCCTTTGTCATTAACAGACAAACCTAAGTGCTTTTCTGTGCTCTGTGAACTGCTCTAGCAAATTACCAAGCCTGAGATTTGGGACATGGGGACCCCTGAATTTGTAGCTGGCCTAGCAGAAGTGTGAGTAGCCTGTGGCTGGTGTCTGAAGTGGGTCTGAGCCTTGACATGTCTACTCTGTACTTATTCTAGGTAGGTAGTGTCTGAATTGGGTTGGACCTTTAGACAGCCTGTTGGTGTCAGAAAAAAAGGCACCTCAGCATCCACAAGGGAACAAAATGGACCTAAGCCTAAACCTTACATCTTATACAAAAATTAAAAGTGATGATGGACTTAAACGTAAAAGGTAAAACTATAAAACTTTTATGAAAAATATAGGAGGGAACCCTCAGGACTTGTTCCTTTGTTCTGCCAAAGATCCTGTTACAAACATAAAAAGACAAGTAACTGGCTGGGAGAAAATATTTCCCAGGTTTATATCTGACAAAGCTTATATCTAGAATATAAAGACCTTTTCAAAACTAATTTTTTAAAATTTATAAGATGGGCAAAAGAGGAGCAGATAATTTCACTGAAGAGGACACACAGATGGCAAATACTGTGAAAATATGGGGGATGTTATTGTTAGCCATTAGGGAAATACAAATTAAAACCACAGTGAGGAAAAAACAAACAAAGAAACAAAACCACAATGAGATTTCACAACGCAGATACTGGCTAAAAAAGCCCACCACCACTACCAACAACAAAAACACCCGGTGCTGGTAAGAATGTGGAGAAGGCGATTCACACATGTGTTGCTGGTGGGAATGTAAAATAATGGTACTGCTACTCTGGAAAAGAATACGGCGAGTTTCTACACTATGCATGTGCCATATGAGCTAGCAATTGCAGTCTTGGGCATTTATCCCCTAAAAAGTGAGTGCTTAGGTGCCGAAAAAATCCGTACACGAATGTTCATAGCATGTTTATTTGTACCAAAATATTGGGAAGAAACTCAGTGTCTTTCAGTGGGCGAATGTTTATTGTATACCGTCAAAATACCACTTAGCAATAAGATGGAACAAATTTGATCCACACTAGGGGATTTCAAGAGAATTACGTGCAGTAAAATAAGCCAATTTCAATAGGCTACATGCTATATGATTACATTTATACAACATTCTCTGGAGGGAAACCTGTGTCCAGGGTTGCGGGTGGGAGAGGGCGTGAATGCAAAGGGGGCGGTGGGATTATTTGTCCGGATTGTGTTTGTGGTATATAAACTAAAATTCTCAGAACTGAATAAAAAGTGAGTGTTGATTTATGCAAATAAAAATGTCTATACGGTAGAAGGAGCTGTTCACATATACGTCTTAAAAATCATTCCAAACGACCAAAATGACGTCCTCAGAAGCTCTGCTGTGGGGAGCTGGCAGGACGCGGCTTCCCTCGCCCCAGCGACCTCTCCCTCTGCCCCTCCGTGCAGCTGCTCCAAAAGCCGTGCTACGGCGGGCTTCGAGTTCTGCGGTCTCTCTTCCTTGGCACGCGCGTCTAGGGTTTTCCAGTTGCTTTTACTCCCGACCTCCACGTTATCTTGTGTCTTCCAGTCTCTGCGCCTTTGTCTCCGCCTCTCAGGTGTCTGGTAATCCGGGCCGCTTTTTCTAGTGTGCTTGTTTACATCGTTGCCATGGCGTAGGAGTAGACGTAGACGCCAGTGGGGCGGGACGGAAAGAGGACGCCGCCTCTGATTGGCTGTCGGTCCTGTCAGAGAGCCCTCGTCCCGTCCCGCCCGCGCGGAGGCCCGGCAGCATCCTGGGAGTCGCAGTCCGTGGGGCTGGCCGGCGCGCACGCGCACTTCGGCCGGCCGCCATCGCGCCTCTTAGGCTGGGGGCCGCCGGAACCCGCCTGGCGCCGCTGCGCAGCAGGTGGGTCCGGCCTCGGGCGCCCTCCTGAGTGGGTTGTGAGCGCTTGGCCGGGTCGCTGCGCAGGGCCGAGGGTTCCGGGCGCCGCTCGGGGCCGGAGGGGGTGAGGGCGCCTCGGGTGGGAGTGTGGCCGTGTGCGGCCCCCGAGTGTGGGGACGGGACGAGGGGTCTGGGGGCCCTCGGGCGGGAGTGTGGCCCGGGAGCTGCCTCCCGTGTGTAGGGACGGGAGAGGAGGTCTGGCGACCCTGCGGGGGGAGTGTAGCCGGGTGCTTCTTCCCCAGATGTGGGGACGGGAGGGGATGGCTGGGGACCCTCGGGTGGCATTGTGGCCCAGGTTATCCCCCAGCCCCAGTGTGGGGTCAGGGGAGGAGTTCTGGAGACCCTTCGTCGGGAGTGTGGCCTGGGGTCCTGCCTCCCCATCTTAAACCCCCAGTGTGGGTTTAGGAGGGAGGTCTGCTTGCCCTTGGGTGGGATTGTGGCCCCAAGGTGCCCCTCACCCCAGTGGGAGGTCTGGGGGACCCTCAGGTGGGAGTGGGGGGGACGTGTGCTGGGAACCCTGCATACAGTCTGTGCAGTGTTGGTGTGGCTGAAGGAGTGCCTCTCCCCTGGGTGCTGGGTTGGGGTAGAATGGAGAGGCCAGAGTTGAGCTGGAAGAGACGAGGGGATTTCGGTGGTAATGGGCCCCCCGAATTAGGCTGGGGAGGGATGGGGACTCTTCCTGGGGTACCTGAGTGGCCCGACTGAGGGTGTCCCTGGATGGGAGCAGCGGAGGGGAGATGTGGGTGAGAGTCTCCCACCCTTCTAGGGGAGGGGGGTTATTCTGCTTCCCAGCCACCTGTAGGTGGTTCTGCTGGAGTGAGGGGTACATCTCCCCGCCAGGAGCCCTTTTGGTAGGAGGAGGGCAGAAGTGGTTGTCCTGGCCTTGGTGCTGACCCGAGGGCTTGGGGTGGGATGGATATGTCTGTCTCCCTGGTGCTGCGGGTGGAGGGAAGGCAGAGGGGCTGAAGACCACTGAGGATTGGCTTTTCCTTGTAAAATTTAAGAACTTTCTCACTAAAAGATTATGGAACTCCTGTGTGCCCTTTGCCCATTTATCCATCAGTATTTTGCCCTTTTCCTGACTTCATTCTCCCCTCCCCACTTCGCTCTCCCATTTTGTACTCACCCCGTACCTCAGTGGGCTTCTTGAGGCCGGGGTGGGCATGGTAGCATTCTGGGCTCCACCTTCATTCTCCCCATCCTGACAGTGTCTGTGATCTCTGCTCTTGTCTGAATCGCACCACGTGCTTTCTCCTCCTGGTTCTTGGGTTTGTAGCTTCCTTGCCAAAGCTGATCTTGAGGCTTTGGAGAGCCCAGGCTAGTTGTGCAGAGCATCCATCTGGTCCTGTGTGACCGCGTGACAGGACAGAGTGTATGTTCTTGGCAGGGACCTCAGATGGCAGCTGAGATTTTGTTTTATTTTATCTTATTATTTATTTATTTATGTTTTGAGACAGGATCTCGCTATGTAGTTCAGGGTGGCCTTGAACTCACTGTGGAGTCCAGGCAGACCTTGAGCTTGCAGCAGTCTCCCTGCCTCAGCCTCCTGAGTGCTGGGATTACAGGTGTAATTACAGGTGTGTGCCAAATTGCCCAGCAGCAGCTGAGATATTAATGATGATTCTTCACTCTATTTTTTCCTCCTTTTAAAGGTCCACTTTATTTATTTTTTGGAGTTTTTTGTTGTTTTTGTTTTTTGAGAAAGGGTCTCACTATGTGTAGCCCAGGTTGGCCTGAAAATCGAGATCTCTTGCCTCAGTTTCCTGAATGCCACTCCTGTCTCTGCTTGTTTTTCTTTTCGTTTGTGGTCCTGGGGATTGAACTCAGGGCCTTTGCACTGTGCTACATCTCCAGAAGTTTTTCATTTTTTATTTTGAGACAGTGTCTTGCTGAGTAACTAGAATGCCCAAGTTGGGCTCAAATTTGTGATCCTCCTGCCTCAGCCTCTTAGAGTGCTGAGATTACAGGTGTGTAGGACCCAGGTCATTTTTCCCTTAAGTAGTGCATAGTAATCTGTGGGTGAGTCCATGGGAGATGCTGGGATATCTCACTGGCCCAGGGAGTGTAGTGTCCATGGATGATCCTAGGCCTGTGACCTGGGAGTTGCCAGTGGGTTCTCTTGTTGTATGGTGGGATTTTGTTTACAGGACCTTGAGAAGGAGCTGTGATGGTTTGCTGGATGGAACAGCTGAGAGTCTGCAAAGAGGGTCCCAGAGGTGGGTGGAGTCCTGAGGAGGCCCTGAGACTACCCTGTTTTGTGCGGGGGATTTGTCCTAGGGTTCCAGAGGGCTCAGCCACCCACCCACCACTGTGCCTCTGTCTCAGCTTCTGCACCTTGTGAGACCAGCTCAAGACACATCCACACCACTCCATCTGCCGAGGCCAGGGAGCTGAGCCTCTGGAAAATCCAAGGCAAACCCTGTACCGAGCCTGCCTCCCTGTGCCCCATGCAGGGAGGAACCCAGGTGCCAGAGTGTGGCTCGCTCAAGCTGGCTCATCCCAGTGGTACTTTGGTCCAACTGGGACATCCTTATAGCCGAGTGACTGAGGTGGGGTCAGAAGAGGACAGTAAGGCCTGGGTGCCCTTCTGGTCCCAACACCAGGCCATGTAGAAAGGGAGACACAGGGACCTTGCGAATGATGGGGACAGGCTGTTTTGCAGTGTGAGCAGCTTCCTGCAGGGAGACATCTCTCAGGGACCTCAGCTGCTGTGAGTATCTTGGGGGTGCTGCTGAGGTGGCTTCCTCAGGAGGTTCACACCCCCCAACACAGGGCAGGCAGCCCTGTCAGTCCCCAGACCTGAGGTGTCCCTTTTGTGCTGTGACCTGGAAGAGGGATTCCTATTTTTTTCATTCGACCAGCTGTTGGCTAAGGGCCCCATGCCATCTCCATGCCCAGAGTAAGGGGAGTCCAGGCCCCAGCAGTCTCTACTCTGTGCCTCTTATTTCCTCACCTGCTCCCTGGGGCTGTTGGCCAGGCCCCTACCTCAGGGTAGTTGAAGTTCTGAGGAGAGGAGTCATGAGCCTGGGCAGGGCCTGATGGGTGAGCCCTGTACAGGTACTTATGGGCAAGGTCACAGTCACCTGTGTGGACAGGCTTTGCAGGGCACACATGCCTGTGACAGCTAAGAAGAGGAGTTACCCAAAACATGACCATGAAGAGCTCTGTATGTCCTTTGCCTGATGACTAGCTAGAACTGGCATTGCCACGCCACCAAGAGATTTGTCAGCTGAAGCAGAGACAACAAGCTGTCATCCCAGCACTGGGAGGCTGAGGCAGGAGGATAACAAGTCCAAGCCCAGCCTGGGCAACTTAGCTACTCATTGAGCCCCCTTCTCAACAAAAAAGGGCTGGGAATGTATCTAAGTGTGAAGACCTTGGGTTCAACCACTAGTACTAAAACAAAACAAAACGAAATGGCTTAAAAAATTAAAAGTCTGGTACAGAGATTGGCAAACCACCTAGTCAGTGGCCTGTTTTTGAAATGTATAGGTACGTACCAGGCCATGGGTGTGCAAAGAGCTCTGGTGTCAGACAATAAGGCAGAGTCGAGTAGCTGCCACCAGGACTGTTTGCCTCTGGGGCTTCAAATCTTTTCTACCTGACCCTTTACATTTGCTATTCCTAACCCCAGGAGAATGAATGAAAGAAGTAGGGAAGGAAACCCGTTTTTAACCAGGCTTCTGAATTCCAAAATTTATTTTATAAATGGCTGAATTTGATGTGAAACATGAGAAAGCTGTGTACAGTCAGAAGATGGCAGCAAGTGAAAAGCCACAGGGACCATGGCATGATGGAGCCAGAGAACTCAGTAATTACCTGACAAAGCTATAAGGAAAACAATGGAGACAGTGCAGCCACCTACAGAGATGAGAAAGCCATGAGAGTACGGAGCTATGAAGTGGGTGGGTGCTGGTCAGGTCCTCTGTGTGTGTCTCTGGGTGGGGGATGTGTGTAAGGAAGGGCTCCTGGTGGGTGCTGTCATATGGGTAGTAGGGGCGAGGCTGCGCCTTGTGGCCCAGATAATGTATTCTTCCATTTAGCTTCCAAATAGATTACGACTCCAGGTAGATGGATGTGAGTTTCCATAGGCCATTAGGCACAGACATGCCCTCAGAGATGCACTGTCAAAAAGTAAAATTTATGCAGTCATGCACTGAGCTATGCAGTGCCCAGGCCAAGACCTGCTTAGAGGAAAGCCTTGCCTTCCTGGGCTCGCGTTCCAGCATGGGAGGCAGTTAGCAAGCAGTTGAAAGGTGGAGGGGCTAAGAGGGTGTAGGGATGGATAGGAGAGAGCATGCAGAGAATGTGGAGGGAAAGGGTTCTGGAAGGACCACTTCAGAGCCCAGCCCTGGAGAAGAGAAGATTGGAGAGTGGGCCGGGGCAGGGCCAGGGGAGGTAAATGAAGGAAATGGGATGGGACAAATGGGAGGAGGGAGTTGTGGCCAGGAGGGAGGGGTGTTGGGTGATGATAGTGACGGCGATGCTGCTGCTGCTGCTGGAGAATATTGGTGGTGGTGGTGGTGGTGGTAGTGATATCAGAGGTGATGATAGTGGTCATGAAGTGCTGGTGGTGGTGGTGGTATTGTTAATGGTGGTGATGACAGTGATGTAGTGATAACTGGTGGTGATAATTGTTATGATAGTTGCGATAGTGATGGTAGTGCTGGTGGTGTTAACTGTGGTAATAGTTATGACAATGGCTGTGGTGAGAGTGGTGGTGATGGCAGTGCTGGTGCTGACAGTGGTGATGGTGATAGTGATGGTGACAATGCAGTGATGACAGTGGTGCTGATTGCGGTGTTGGTGGTGTGGGTCTTTTTTTCTTGAGGAAAATGGAATCCTGTGTGGGTTGTCTTCCCAAGCATTTAGATTTCTTCATTAACGTCTAACCCCTGCTTTACTAGCCACAGAAGGAGTGGGAAACAGTTCAAGGTTGGGTCTCTGCCAACATTTTTAACAACAGCTTTATTGAGATATAATTTATATGCCATAAAGTTCTCCTCTTTAAAGTGGACAGTACATTGGTTTTTTGTATGTTTGCAGAGTTGTGTGACAATTATGATAGTTAATTTTAGAACATTTTCATCATGCCAGAAAGAAGTCCTATAGCCATTCGTGGTTTGTCCCTATCCGCATAGTTGCCAGCTTACAGATCACTTTCTTCTCTCTGGATTTGCCTGTTCTGGACATTTCATTTCACCTCCTCAGTCCCAAGGTCCTGGCACCCTGGATATCGGTGGAGAAATGTCAGCACAGACCCTGACTGTACTTGGAAACAGCCAGCAATGCCTGCTTCCTTATCAGTTCACTTCGCAGTTTTCTCTGTAAAAGTGGGGTTGCTCAGAAGATATTCTCATGGCAGCTGTGGTCATGCAGAGATTTTCTTGGATTCCTCAAAAATATGTATCTGGAAGAAAGTGTTTTCTTTATGGTTCCACGAAGGGCAGTGCTTGCCTTGGGTTCAGATGAGGCTTTCTACTTGCTCCCATGGTGTACGGGAAGTGCCCGTTTTGCCACCCCTGTGGCTTCCCGAAGGCACCTGTTGTACTGTGGACCTCAAAGGCCTGAGGCCGGCTGTGGCTGCCTGGTCTGTTTAGCTTGCTTTGTTTGCCCGCAGTTACAATAAAGCTTCATCTGAATGTCCTGGCTTCTCTTGAGTAGTGCGTGCCCTGCAGGTGGTGCTATCCTGCCTGCGGGATTCAGCTGGAGTGCATGGAGGGCTGGCTGAGACCTGCACTCTCCCCTCCCTTGTCTCCTCCATATCCTGTCATCCTTATCCTGGCAGCCCTGATCCCACCCCTCTGATTCTGTGGATGGGTCAGCCCAGGTCTGCTGGCCTCTGCCATTTCCAGAAGTGGGGGTTGGTTGTGCACCCGGCTCCAGAGGGGCCGTCCAACTCCCACTCCTTTGCCTAAACGCAGACTTTAGTTCAGGTCTTTAGTGGCTTAAAGGGAGGGATGACCTGATACCTAGTCCTTCCATGTCATTGGAAACTGAAGTCTCCATAGGATATGTTTTAAAATGTGAAACAGACCTTCCATTTCTGGGACAAACCCAAGTCTGATATGATGTGACCTATATCGTGTATGTTACATGCGTGTTTGGGATGAGTTTACTGGTGTTTTAAGGCTTTTTCATTTGGTTTGTAATGAGGGTGTCCTGTAATTTTTCTTTCTCATTATATGCTGACATTTTGAAGAACATTGTGGTAATACTGCTCTTACTAAATGAGTTGCTGTTTGTGCTTATGTTAGTTTTTACCTGTACAAGAACAAAGCTGGAGTTCTGCTGGTTCCGGCAGCCCACGGCCGAGTGAAACGGCTCCTCATGATCCTTGCGTGCTCACTGTGTGGTGTCAATCTTGGTGCTGTCCCCTGCAGGTCGTCGGGTCCTGACACTGGCTGACCTCCCCTGGACACCTGTCATCCTGGGCGTCTCTGCTGTACCCTTGGCTAGACACGGTCACGTTTCCGGTGCAAGCTTGGCAAGATGCTACCTCTTGAGAAGGCTGTGGCCTCTCCCAGGAGCTCCCCAACACCCCCTGAACCACCCACACTAGGCTCAGAAGATGCAGCCCAGCAAGGGGAACCTGAGGCTGAGGCTGAGGCCAGGGCTGAAACTGATGCTGAGCTTGAGGCCGAGGCCAAGGTCCATGCTGAGGCCATTGCTGAGGTTCATGAGGATGTGGCCAAGGTTGATGCTGATGAGGTCGAGGTCCAGGCCGAGGTCCTTGCAGATGCCGCCAGCGTCCGTGCCAACGCTGCCGAGGTCCGTGCCGATGCCTCCGAGGTTGAGGTCGATGCCGAAGTCAATGCTGATGTGGGTGAGCTTGATGCTGATGTGGCTGACGTCACTGCCAATGTGGCTGAGGTCCATGCCAGTGCTACCGAGGTCGAGGTTGATGCTGAAATCAATGCCAGTGCTGCGGAGGTCCATGCTGATGCCACCGAGGTTGAGGTCAATGCCGAGGTCCATGCTGATGCTGCTGAGGTTGAGGTTGATGCTGAGGTTGATGCCTATGTGGCTGAGGATGATGACAGTGCGGCTGAGGTTGATGATGATGCTGAGATTGCATATGAGGTCCGTGCCAATGTGGCTGAGGTTGATGATGATGCTGAGATTGTGTACGACGTCCGTGCCAATGTGGCTGAGGCCGATGATGATGCTGAAATTGATGATGAAGTCGATCCGGATGTGGCCGAGGTTGATGCTGAAGCTGAGGCTGAGACTGGCTATGAGAGGACCCCTGTGGACCTCGAGTTCTCCCGCCTGCGCTTCCGGGAATTTGCCTACCAGGAAGCAGCAGGGCCGCACCAGACCCTGGCCCGGCTCCATGAGCTGTGCCGACAGTGGCTGCGGCCTGAGTCCTGCTCTAAGGAGGAGATCCTGGAGATGCTGGTGCTGGAGCAGTTCCTGGGCATCCTGCCTGACAGGGTCCGCCCCTGGGTGGTGGCCCAATATCCTGAGAACTGCAAGAAGGCGGCCTCCCTGGTAGAGGGCCTCTCCGACGTCCTGGATGAGCCAGGTGAAGCTGCTGCCCCAGAAGGGCCTGCCCAAGAGGGAACAGGGAGGAGGGAACAGGGAGGAGGGCCTGGAATGGTTGGAATCCACAGCACTAGGTGTGATGAGAGTTTAGTTTTCCCATGTGTAAGAAGTGTAGAGGGGAGCAGCCCAGGCCCTAAGCAAGCTGCCCAGTGGCCTCTCCCTTAGGGTTGCCTTGTGGGCCAGAACAGCTGCTTGGGCTCTTGCCCTTGCATCTGTTTTCCAGATATTTGGAAGGAGAAGAAATGGCAGTCAAAGGCAGGGACTGGTCTCTTAAAAACTGGGTAAACATTGTGGGTGCATTGCTGGCTGGAGGTTTCCTTTGTGGGTAAGGGTGGGGTCTGAGGGATGCATGGTAATGGGGCCAGAACCCAGGGGCCTCCTGCGTCTCTGTGTCATTGTTCCTTTGGTTGTGAACAGGGATGCTGCTGTGCTCCCCTGGGGGGTCATCGTCTGAGTTCAGCGAGGGAATGTATGAGCAGCACTCAGATCCGCTGCTGTTGCCAGGTGGGCTGGGTGCTTCTGGGGCCCCAACACTGAGCTGCGCCACGGGTGGTGCCTTTGGTGGGGAGGTGGGGGCAGGAGTGCATGTACAGGTGGCCTATCCCCGCAGGTTCTTGTGAATCTCAGATGTGCTGATTTTTAATTGAGTTCCTCTTATAAAGGCTTGGTCGTGCATGCTTTCCACAGATGGTGAGAAAGCATTGACATATGGAGAGGAAAGTAGTCTCCCATTCCTTGTGCCCTCTGGAAAGAAAGTTGAGTCTGCACCTTGCGTGTGTGTGAGGGTTGGGGCACTGTGTGCCTGTACCCAGTGCTTGCTGTGCAGGGGCAGTTTCTGGGTGGCAGCTGATGTGTGGTTACCTGAGCCTGGCCTTCCATCAGAGCAGGCTGCAGGACGCCCTGGCTGTGTGCTACATGTGATGTTCCTCTGTGCTGAGGGTGGGTCCCTCAAGCCACTAACATTTACATATAGTAGATATTCGTGTGGTTCCCCCTGAAGTTTTGTGTCTACAGTGCTGGCAAAAGGGGGTTTCCCATGTGCCCACATCTATGCCAGCACTTCACCAACACAGTGGGTAAAAGATGTATCCCTATTTCCTGGCTGGAATTGGCATGTCTGGGACCTCAGTGGAGCATGAACTTTTTTTTTTTTTTTTTGTGGCCACTCTGAAAATTGCAAACAGGCACAGTATCTAGGACCTGCAGTGATATGGCCACCCTGGGCCTGTGCGGGGAGGGAGTGGGGTCTGCCTCCTGTTTTGAGATTTTAAGTCACAAAGAACTTGTTTCCTCAGCGCTGCCTTCCCTCCTCCCAGCCTGGCCTGCCCTGGAGTCCATGCTTCTGGAACAGGGGAGCATTGGGGGAGAAAAGTCCAGGGAGGCTGGCCCTGCCAAAGCTGAGCTGGAGGTGGGTGGGGGCCGCTGTGGGCCCTGGGACCTGGCATTGTCCCTCCCTGGGGTCCTGCTTGGGAATCCTGAGGGTAGAGCTGTAGGAGGGTGGTGGCTTATGTCACTGGGGTCAGAGATCTGGGTGGTTGAGGGACCATGTACCCTTCGGAAAGGGCACAGGCCTTAGCTCTGGCTGCCTTGCTGTTCCAGAAGCCAGAGTCATTCTCAGAGGAGGCCCTGCCCTCAGGGGCCTGGGACCACCTGGACCCTGCAGAGGAGAACCTGCAGAGCTACAGGAAGCTGCTTCTCTGGGGTGAGGCCCCTTCTGGCTCGCTGCACCCCTAGTCCCAGGGCTGGGCCGACACCAAGGGTGTCTCCCGTGTATTTGAACTTGAATGTGTTGGATCCTTTGCCAAGGTCCCTGACCACCCTCACAGTTTGGTCTTTGAGCTCCACCTGGCCCACATGGCCCTTGCCTGTCACCCTTCCTGTTCCAGAGATGGCCTTTCATCCTGCCAGCCTGGTAGAAGTTGTTGCCCTTCTTGGTGGGGAGGCTGCCAGACTGAGCCCTGTATAGTTGTCATTATATGGTTTGGTTTGCACTGGGAATGGAGCCCAGTGCCCCACGCTCGCTAAGCTAGCACTGTGCTGCTGAGCTGTACTGCTACCCGATCCTGCATTCTGGTCTGTGACTTGTTACCCCTGGCTCCCCACCTCTCCATGTCCCATCAGCCATCCAACTTCACCCAGGTAGACCCTCTTCTTGGTCTCTGTTGCTGCCCTGTCCTCAGGACCTCCTGATTCTGGGGCTCTGATGGAGGGCGGCTGTGGTGGGGCTTGTTGTGGAGGAGGTAGGAGACCGTCAGCTGCTTCCTCCAGCTTCTATGGTGCTCTTCACCCACTCAGGATATCAGCTTTCTCAGCCCGATGCTGTCCTCAGGCTGGAGACTGAGGAGGCTGGATTGGAGGACCCGGACCTGCCAGAAGACAGTGGCCCAGGTGAGGTCAGGGTGGGTGGCTGGCAGGGGAGGGTGGCTGGCCAGGTGAGGGCTGGGCCTCCATGGGTCTCATTGTCATCTCACCCTCTGCATTAGCACAGGAGGCGGCAGTATTGTTATTTCACGATCTTTTGCTGCATAACCAGCCACCCTGAAACTGGGCCCCCCAGTGGAACAGCAGAGCAAGTATCTGTGGGTTGACACTGCTCACGTGTGTGGCTGTTCTGCTTTACGCTGGCCTTGAGGGCACCATAGTCTTCTAGGGGTCTGACCACTGCTGGAAGGACCAGATGGCTTTGGTCATGCACTGCTCTTTACTGCAGCTCTTCATAGGCAGCTCAGCTGAGGCTGTGACAGAGGTCTCTCTGTGGGGCTGCCCTGGCTTAAAGACAGGGTAGGGCATCTGAGCTTCAGGAGGGAAGCATGCGCCAGCCTTTCTGCACCTTTGTGCACCCTAATGTCCTGTTTTCCAGCAGGTCACATGGTGGGGGGAGGCACGGGTATAACCAGCTGGTTCATCCTGAGGACTCACTTGGTCCTTCCTGCTGACAGAGGTGGGTTCCCTGTCTCATGGCTGTCCATTGCCACATCACTTCCTGGTTCAGGAAGGCTGCTCAGGTCTCATCTCACTGGCAGGAAGAACAAGGCTGCCCACTCCTTACACTTGTGCTAATGGCTACATGGCCATTGTGGCTGCATGGCAGGCTGGGAATGAGATTCAGTGATACAAAGAGGGTGTTGACTGGGGGACAAGGGGCCATCTTCCAAGCCAGCTGGGCTGTGACACCCACTGGGCTGCAGTGTGGCCTTGCTGGAGTTGGGAAGAGGGTTGTTGCTCTCATCTGAGTTCCTCATCTTGCTCAGGTTTTGGCCTCACTCTTCTCTTCCCAGTTCTATGCTGTAAGCAGCTTCCATCTCTTGGGCCCTGAGAGCCAGGGCTGCTCACATTCTGACCCATTGCAGGTGACGGGGGACATCAGGAAGGCAAAGGAGATATGTGTGAGGACATCTCTGGGAATGAGGTCCTGACAGACAGGCTTGCTGAGGATGCTCCCATGAGCCCTTCAGGGGACATGGCCCAGGAGGAGGAAGGGCAACCTGAGAAGGTTCCGGATGGTCAGGGAGAGGAGAAATCCAGGCCGGGAGCCATGCCACCACTGGAAGAGCAGGACAAGGATGCAGTGGGGCTGGCCAGCCTGCAGCCAGGTTCTGGAACAAAGAGGCCCCATCCAGAGGATGAGGATGAAGGTGAGGATGAGGACAAGGACAAGGAGGGACCCGAGTGTGCCACCAGCGATGTGGGGAAGGAGCTGGCCACAGATGGCTTAGGGTCCCCAGTCGAGCAGGCCCCAGGCCCCTCCTCAGCAGCCAGCCCTGCAGTGGCTGAGGCCGGAGGCAGCCGCGGGCAGCCGTATCCCTGCAGTGAGTGCGGGGAAGCCTTTGCGTGGATTGCCCACCTTGCTGAACACCACAGCAGCCACAGCAGCAAGAAGCACCAAGCCTGCCCAGAGTGCTAGGAACCGTGACTTGGCTGCTGAGCACTGGGGCCCTCGAGGAGAAGGAAGAGGCCGGAGCCCACGTGGGGAGGACTTCAGCTCCGTTCGTATGGAAGGTGCTGTGAGCATCCCGTGAGATGACAATTTAGCCTGGCTGGGAATCCAGAAGTGTGCCCTTGGATGGTGGTTTCCTGTGGTGTCTTTTGACGTCAGTCTCCTAAGGTTGCCTAAAGCACTTAGAAGTGCTTTCGCCTCCAAGAAACACCATGGGCAGATGCTCACGGAATGAAAGCTGCTTTCTTCCACAGCCACTTCGGCACCACCCCATAGGTGGGGTCATTCAGCGTTGTGCAGAGTGTAGAGTTGCCTTACCGTGTGTGATTGTTGGCGCTTTCCTAGTCATCTTTGCTTTGACTGCTGCTCTTCTTGGAGCTCTCCAAGTTTGTTCAAGCAGAATTCTTGGCAGATTTTTTGGCCTTTTTGTAAATACATGATGTCAAGTTCATTTCTGAATCCTCAAAAATGGAAACTGTTTCCTCATTTAACGTATGTGTCTTTACTTGTGTGGAGTTGCTGGCAAAGATCCCCAAAACACTTGGGGCCTAGTAACAGTTTTCAAACTGTAGGCTCCAGCCCATTAGTGAATTGTGAGATCAAATTAGTGGATGGCCACTGGTGTTACAAAGCAACAAAGTAGAGTAGAATAGGTCAGAATGCATTGTGTAGTGAAGGCAAATCCTGTTCTGTGAAACTTTTCAGTTGTGTATCTAAATATGAAAACTGGCTGCCATGTAAAGTGTATTTCTTATTAGGGGGCTGAGATCAAAATGGGTTGAAAATACTAAAAAAGGTGGATGAAGCCATCTGTCTGCCTGAGCAATGGGAACTAAACTCCTTGCACTCCATAAGGTGATCTTTTGATTTACACTGAATCTTAGCTTACAGCATTGTTTGTTGCCTGAGCATTAATTTACTCCCTGTAGATACAGAAGTGGGTCCCTCTTTCTGTCACTGTCTGAACAGGCATTCTGTGTGACAACCTCCACGTCACAGAGGCTTAACATAATAAAGTATGTATTTCTTCACTCCCATCACAGTCTCTTTTGTGGCTGTTGTGTTGCTTTTGTGTGTGTGGGAGGGACGCTCTGCTCCCTGCACTGACTCAGGAATGTGGCTGCATCCACTTTGGAGTTCTGCTCTGCACAGGGCCTGGAAGCATGTGGAAAAGTCCGCATTCATTCACCTGTACTCTGTGTCCTTGCAGAGAAAGGGTCCCGTGACTTGTACAGGGCTGGGTTTGGTTTACTCGGGTACCTGTCTCCACCAGTTTCTGCATTAAGTTCCCCTGTAACCTGTTCAACCCTGAACCCAAGCAGAGTGGGGCTCTGTTGAGAAGAAACCTAAATGTGCCCTCTCAACTCAAATTCCCACTGTGACGTGTCAGCCTGCCTTCTCCCACTGCCACTGATTTCCTTGTGATACATCTGACACTTGGGGCCATAAATGAATCCTGTGTTACTGTGAAGCCCAACACTCCACCTCATTTCTGTTTTCGTCTCATTTAGCACACTGGTAGATGTCTGCCCTTTTTTGCATACACACACACACACACACACACACACACACACACACACTTTTTTTAAAATTATTTTTATTTTTTTAAATTTATTTTTGCAGTACTGGAGATGGAAACTACAACCTTCACATTGAACTACCAGCCCTTTTTTATTTTGAGACAGGGTCTCACCAAGTTGCCAAGTTGCCCAGGATGGGCTCAAACTTGTGCTCTTCCTGCCTCAGCCTCCCAGAGTACTGGCGTGTATCACTCTACCTAGCTTTGTTTATACTACTTATAAAACTTTTTGTTTAGAATTAACTTCAAACTTATAGAAAAGGGACAAAGTAAAAATAGTACACAAATGACATGTGCACACTGCTAACTCTGATGTGCCTATTCCTGACACTACCCGACAAGCCCATGGTTTGCCTGGGTGTACCCTGCTGGCTGCCATTTGGTACTGTAGCATCCATGTCCCTCCTATTGTAATGCTTCATTTGCTTACCTGATCATTGTTCAGTTCTCCACCAGTTGTACTGTAAGTAATCTGTGAGAAGATACTTTAAACTCAGGCAAGTATCCCCCTCATCAAAATTCTGCCTCTATATTTAGCCTCCATGGATGGTTCTGCCTGAATCAGTCTTGCGCATGGTGGTTACAGTGGTTATTTTTCCAACCCCAGCTCTCCCTTGTCTGCCCGCTGCCCTCCAGCATTCTGCTGAGCCAGTATGCACCTTTGCTGTCTTCACTCATGGAATGGACTCACAGGTTCCTGAAATTTTACACACCTCTACACTGGCTCTAGGAGCAGAAGCCATCATGCCATTTACAGAATCTGGTCTCCCAGCACATCTCCCCAAAGACAGAAGCATGGAGAAAAGGGGAGAGCTCATGCAACAAAATGAAGAGGTCAAGTCAGCTGCTCAAAGAACCGAAGCTACTGAGTCGCACTGCCCCATTTGCTTGGCTGGCTTTGTGTGTTGGGTGAGCTACAACAGAGATGTGCTGCAAGTGGAAAGTGAGCGCTAGGTTTCAAATATGCAGCGCACAGAAAGAATGCAGTTAGCTAAAAAATTTTTTTCTATTCACATGTTAAAACAGCAATATGTGGTGTATATTAGGGGTAAATATTAAACTTTACCTGCTCCTGGTTTTCAAATGGGGCTAATCCAGTATTAAAGTCACCCATGTAGCTTGCATTGTTTCTCTTGGATAGTGTTGCCATGCACAATTTACCCTGACTCTCTTAATTTTAAAATAACAATGAAACTAACTCCAGAAAGGCATTCCAGAAACCTACCAAGGAACTGTACTGGAAGACTATTTGCAACTCAGTCCCAAGAAAGAAACTGCAAGTCAACTAGGAATTTACAGTATGTCACCATTATGATTAGGAAAAGCAAACTAACTGACTTAAGGCACAACCGACAGTTGAAGACAAAAGCAGCCAATGATGAGGGCAGCAAACCACTACCTATGGGCTGTCGTCAAGGAGGCTGCTATTCGGAGATTCAGGGTTCAATGAAGTACTGCAGACTTGCAAGTTAGATATAAAAACAAAAGCTTACTGAACACCGGGGACGAAGAATCAATGAAAAACCAATTTAGGAGAGGATTAACTTGTACAGTGTCCAAGAGAGAGAGAAATCTTGCAAAATACAGAGTTCTACTGCTCATGAGATGATGGCTTAACTATTTCCCCCTTTTTGAAAGGAAGCATCTGCATCTCTAATGCCTGTGAGTTCTGGGAAATTCATGGAACAATGTGGCAAAAGCCACCACAGAATCTGCACCTCCATGGAAGTCATTCTGTGTTTCTAGTCTTCCCACAGAAAGCTTTTCAACCCCATTGTACATAGAAATTAACTTATTGCAAAATGATTGAGAGATAACAAATTTACATTCTATATATAGCATTTTGGTACTGTGTCACATGAAGTTCAGATCTCTGGGACTGGCTGCCACATACCCTGATGGGACAGTTCACACGCAAACCAGCTTTGTGCTGAAATAGTCACACATCCATGGTGAGTTTATGCAGATGCACTCTCATTTCTGGAACACTCTGCCATATTGTTTTTTAGGAATGTTAATAAACTTGAACCATTTTTAAGCATCTCTCACCCTGAGAAGACAATGTGCACTACCAGCAAATTCTGACATCATTTTTTAATGTGAAAGGCATTTGGTATATTCTCACCACTTTGAACACCTCTGGTTTAGAATTTGGTGAGGACTGGATAGAAGCCATCACCACTCACTGCATCTGTAGTTTCCGGTTTCCAGATTCTACAATGTAACATTAATGGGCACTCAAGGTTGTTCCTCAGTGTTGATTATCTCCACACATGCCTGCTGTTTAGACTTTCAGTCAACGTGGACTCTGAGGGTGTCTGACAGTCTGACAAGTGTGCATGTCTGTCTGTGTGTGTGAGAGAGGACTATGGCTTACAGGGTCACCATATCTCCAGCACAGGTGAGTGGCCTACCCAGTGTGAGTCCCCTGGTGCTTGGTGAGGGATGAGCTGTGGCTGAAGGCCTTGCCGCAGTCCCTGCATTTGTATGGTTTCTCCCCGGTGTGGATCCTCCGGTGCTGGGTGAGGTGGGTGCTCTGCCGGAAAGCCTTGCCACAGTCCTGGCACTCATAAGGCTTCTCACCTGTGTGTGTGCGCTCGTGCTGGCTCAGTGACGAGCTGTGGCTGAAGGATTTCCCACACTCGTGGCACCCATAGGGCTTCTCCTTGGTGTGGATCCTCTGGTGCTCTATGAGGAGGGAGCTCTGGCTGAAGGCCCTGCTGCACTTGGTGCACTCGTAGGGCTTCTCCCCAGTGTGTGTCCTCTGGTGCTGGACGAGAGGTGCCAGCTGACTGAAGGCCCTGCCACACTCGTGGCATGCATAGGGCTTTTCGCCTGTATGGATGCGTTGGTGCTTGGTAAGGGACGAGCTGTGGCTGAAGGCCTTGCCACACTCATTGCACTCATACGGTTTCTCCCCGGTGTGTGTCCTCTGGTGTTGGGTGAGGTGGGTGCTCTGCCGGAAAGCCTTGCCACAGTCCTGGCACTCATAGGGTTTCTCACCTGTGTGTGTGCGCTCGTGCTGGCTCAGTGACGAGCTGTGGCTGAAAGTCTTTCCACATTCATGGCACCTGTAGGGCTTCTCCCCTGTGTGGATCCTCTGGTGCTCAGTCAGCAGTGTGCTCTGGCTGAAGGCCTTGCCACACTCACTGCACTCGTAGGGCTTCTCCCCAGTGTGTGTCCTCTGGTGCTGGATGAGGGGCGTGATCTGGGTGAAGGCCTTGCCACACTCTCGGCACGCGTAGGGCTTTTCACCTGTGTGGATGCGCTGGTGCTTGGTGAGGGATGAGCTGTGGCTGAAGGCCTTGCCGCAGTCCCCACAGTGGTAGGGCCGCTCCCCGGTGTGTGCGCGTAGGTGCTGCGTGAGGTGGATGCTTTGCCGGAAGGCCTTGCCACAGTCCGGGCATGTGTAAGGCTTCTCGCCTGTGTGAGTACGCTCATGCTGGCTGAAGGAGGACCTGAAGCTGAATGCCTTGCCACACTCACCGCAAGCATAAGGCTTCTCACCGGTGTGTGTCCTCTGGTGCTGGACCAGGGGGGCAATCTGGTTGAAGGTCCTTCCACACTGAGCACATCTGTAGGGCTTCTCCCTGGTGTGGATCCTCTGGTGTTTGGTAAGTGCTGAGCTGTTTTGGAAGCTTTTTCCACACAAAGGACACTCATAACGTCTCTCTCCTGTGTGCGTTCGATGGTGTTCAATGAGTGCTGAGCTGTGGCTGAAGGCCTTTCCACACTCCTGGCATTTACAGAATTTCTCCTTTGTGTAGGTTTTCTGTTGAGCACTTACCTTGGCGTCCAGCTTCTCCCTTTTTCCACGTGTCCCCCACACATGTGGGCTGCGCCTCTCAGGAGTCATTGGTTGAGCTGGGAGGTTGGGGCTCAGATTCAGGTTGTCCTCAAGCCCATTCCCCTGCTGCTCCTGTGGGTGTCTTTACTGGCACAAAGGCTGCCTGCATGCCGGGGCTCGCAAGGCATCCATACCACCACTCCCAGGTGCTGTGTCCTCGACCCTGGGCCACAGGCCACCCCACAGAAATCTTTCCACCAGCACAGCACTGGGGACAGTTCTTCAGCAACGTCTTGCTTTAGGGCTGACAGTTTGGTGTCTTGTCTGGTTTCCAAGTCTGAAAGAAATAAGACCAAGCTGGTGTGGGTAGCTAAATAATGGCTCCTGAAGATGTCCATGTTGTGATCCCAGAGTACATATGCTGTTACCGTACATGGCAAGACGCAATTATGGTTGCTAATTGTCTGACGTGATGATTGACTGTTCTGGATCACCCAGTTGGCCCAAGTCACTCCGGGGTCCTTAGACATGGAGAGAAAGGGAGGAGGTCAGTCAGGGCAACGCCAAAAGCCAAGGAATGTGGGCAGCCTCTTGAAGCTGGAAAATGCAGAACAGTGGATTATTCCCTGCAGCCTCCTGAAGGAAACCTGCCCTGCGGACACTCCGATCACAGCCAGACACACCCATTTTCTGGTGTTCAGAATGTACCCTGCTGTAAGCCAGAAGTTTTGTAGTAATGTTACAGCAGCAACAGGAAGCTAACATAGAGTTGTTTGTTACTGTGGTGGGGGACTCTGCTGTGGCCCTCTTCCCACACTGGTCATCTTTCCTGGACCTGGTAATGGGCCACTGTTGAACATGGGGAATGGCCTGTTGTCCGTCAGAATGTGGGATGCCCGAGTAACATACCTATTGCTTATAAATTAGTCTAAGGTCCTCTGTTACAACAGCCTGAACAGATTACAAACAGAGGTATATAGAAAGAAGGCAAAGAACGGGGGGTGGTTCTTGAGAACACCGTGGTCCATTTGGGGGTTCCACAAACAGGGATCAGTATGTCTCCCTCACCCTGTGTTTCTCTGCTTCTGGGTTTGGTACTTGGTAATATGGATTGTATCTAGTGTTTCCTCACTACAGTGTCCTCCTGAAGCCCAAGACACAGGTATTTCCTCTTAGAGTCCTACCTCCATCTTTAACTCAGGAGAATTTGAACCCATGCTGTGGGAAGACTTATCAGGGACAGGGGTGTGGCCTTACCCACAGACAACAGGAGTCTGAAGGTCTCCAGCATCACATCATGGTACAGCGTCCTCTGGGCAGGCTCCAATTGTCCCTACTCCTCTTGGGTGAGGTCAACAGCCATGTCCTCAAAGGTCACTTACTTCTGAAACATACAAGCGTCCTCAGCTGAGCCAGGGCTAGCTCTGGCTGCTGGTGGGGGAGGCTGGTGAGTTCAATGTCAGCTGAACCCAGTGGGGTGTTGAGGTCAGGTTTTCCTATGGGACCTGGGGGCCTTCTGAAGTATATATGGGGGGGGAGTAGCTTAGGAGGTAATTGGTTACACCCTGCCTTCCAACAGTTTAGATCAGAGAAGTCCTTCGAAATAAATGGTGCTGGCACAGACCATCATGGGCATGCTAGGTTCACCAGGAACTGTGCCTCCCAGGACGTGTCCTTGGTGGGTGGCTGTGTCTGGGCAGCGGGAAGAGGAACACCTGCAGAACTGCCCAGCCAGAACCCTGTTTGCCCCTGTAGGCCAAAATTACATCTGCACATTGTTACCTGAAATGGTTGGGACCAGAAGTGTTTCTGATTTCAGAGTCTGGAATATTTGTGTAGACTTTACAGGTTGGGCATCCTAATCAGAAAATCCAACATGCTCCAAAATCTAAAACTTTCTGACTTTGGATTTTCAGATTAGGCATGTTCACCCTGTAAATACATAATTAATGAAGCTCTTGGAAAAAAATGAGAAATTAAAAAAAATCTCTGATCTCTAAATGAGACGGAGATGCTAACTATGACTCAAAACCCAGACCCACTGCTCCACCTGTTATCTACTGGTGATAATAAACTGCCCCAGACTGAGTCTCTTCCACTCTTGCCTTCTAGTTCCTAGGTCAGAACTCCAACACAGTGAAGCCGAGTTCTCTGCTCAGGTCTCAGGATGAAGACCAAGGGGTCAACCATACTATACATTCTCACTGGGAAGCTCTGGGGAAATCCACTTCCAGTGGGCCCCAGGGGACTCCTGTCTCCTGGGCCTTAATTCTGAACATTTAAATGTTGGGGTAACAACACAATCTTCAGAGAAAGGCTAGGGTGGTCACGGGGCTTTTCTCCCGATTGTTATAGTTCCATATGTTAGACAACACTCCCGCAGAGGCTGGTTTCTTCTGGCAGGTTCATGGGTGGGATAAATGCCATTGTGAAAGGGCAGGTTTAACCTCATTCCCCTGCAGAGATCATCTCATTCAAGGTACCATCTTGGAATGAGAGTTGCCAAACCAGCCAGCACATCGGGTTTCCTACCTCTGGAACTGGGAGCCAATCAGTTCATGTTCGATAAAGTCCCCTGCTGCAGGTAAGCAATTACAGCCGAAGTGTTAGGTATACAGGTGGTACAGCCGGAGGCAGGTGTGGAGCTGGTTAGTGAGTGCTCCTGGATGGGGACAACAGTGAGGACAAAGGCCTGGGCCAGAATGAGCCAGGTGTGACTGCAAGTCTGGGCAGGTGAGGATGGTGGCATACTTACCGGGGCCCTGGTGGTGAGGAGCCCAGTGGTCACTCCCTGGTTTTCTGCCTTCTTGTGGGAACAGCCTGCTCCAGTTCTAGGGGGAAAGTGCTGTGAGGCCAGGCGGTTCCCTGCAGTAACCAGAGACCCTAAACCAGGGCTCAGTGTGGAAGAAAGGGACTGCAGCTGTGGGACCCTGAAGCCACACCCAGGACAAACACGATGTAAGCGGAAGGTTGGCCGGGCACTTCCTGAGTGCATGCTGTGTGCCTGGCATCATTTCAGGTGCTGTTGTGGGTGATCGTGAATCTCTCCATCCTATTCCATAGACCAGGAAACTGAGGGTCTGGGCGGGTACATCCTCTGGATGTACAGGTGATTAATTTCCAGGGTGATTCTGTTGACGGGAAGCCAGATGGCTCTGGGGTTCCCAGGCATCATTTTGTGACCCTTGTAAAATGGGGGTGGTGACCCAGGACCTAGCCTAGGTGGTCTTGGCAGGAATTACAGGAACAAAAGTAGGGAAAAAGCAGAAAATGGAACCCAGCTGCAGTGAACATGTGTTGTGGCAAGTGGGGGAAGTCTTATGCTTTGGTGACCATCTGCTTACTGTCTGCCACACATGGGAGCCAGCTGACTCCCCAAAAGATGTTTCAGTCCAGAGGGAAGATGAGCTTCCCTCCTCCTCTCTGGCCCTGGATCCTGCCACTAAGAATTTTGCCTGGTCCTGCTCCTGCCTAGTCACCATCTTCACTGCAGTTTTCAAGACAGGATTTCTCTTTTTAATTATGTATTTTGGGTTTCTGATGTCTCTCTGCCCACCCTCAGTGGGATATGGTGGCAGAGACTGTGGGGGCTCCTGGGCATAGGACATCCAAATACATGTTTGCTGCACTCATGGAGGTACCTGACTTAGCACTCAATAAGAGTTTAATGATAAGGCTGTTTTCTGGGTTTCTGAAAGCTGGGGTTAAAATCTTGGGCTTTCGGTATCCCCTACACTTCTTTCGCAGTAAGGTGCAGGCTTGAGAGATGACTCCACGATGGGGTCTCAGCCTGTACCATCCCCTCAACTGTGGATGTCCGACCAACGCACGGGATGCAGGTCAGGCGGGCTCCAGCCACTGAAGGGTCAGGCCTGTGTCCCAAGCCGGGGAACCCCACTCTCCCCAGAGCCGGGCCGACGCCTCGTCCTGGACCCCGAGACCCTAGAGCATCGGGCCCCGCCCCCCGGCGACACATCCTACCTAGCCTAACAAAGCAAAACGACTGAACGCGGAGTGCGCAGCTGGGTACCCAACCCGACCCCGGTAGGGGCCGCAGGAAGAACCTGGGCACTCGTACGGCTGAGCCGCCTCCTCCCCGGCATACCCCACCTTACTTGCCCACCTAACCGCGAAACCCAGGCTGCCCCACCCCGCGCCGGGACCGCGCTGCGTGCTGCGCACTACACCTCCCAGAGGCCTGCGCGCACACCTCCGGCCGCTCGCACGCTCGGGCCGACCACGCCTGGGCCCTCCAACGTGGTAGCGAGGCTCGGGATCTGCATGAGGCCTCCGCGACCACACAGGCTCAGTCTCGCTTCCGCGTTTCCCGGATGGCAGGACGTAGGCTGCGGCCCACAGCAGCTGGGACTGCGCAGGCGGGCATAGAACTAAACTCCCAGCACGACCGCGGCGGAACTCAGCTGCCAAAGACTCGTGGCGGGGGGGCAAGCGCTCAGGCTCTTAGGTAGCCATGCCTCGCACTGTAAATGGAGACTCCCAGCACTCCTCCAACCGCTCTGCGCTGCAGCTTCCGGGTCCGAGGCCGCCTCCCCCAACGGACAACAACTCCCAGCGCCCTGAGCGCCGTGCCCTCAGTTCATCTCCCAGCAGCCCGCGCGCGGACCCCCACCCGTCGGGGTTTGCGGGGCTCCGTAGGGGTCGCCTACGTCGGGCAGAGGGGACTGCCTGGGCAGGAAGAGCTATGTGACACAAAGAGGCACTAGAGCCGATTGGAGGCCGCCTGGGCTCCCACGCCTTTGTCTTTCAGCGGCCGGAGCAACATAGGCCGGGAGGGTCGGTTGCCATGGGCGACGGGTGGCGCCACGCCTGGGGCGGAGCCGTGTGCGGTCACCCAGCGCCAAGTCCTGGTCCCCGGGAGCCGCGTGTTAGAAGCATGTCCCTCCTGTGTCCGTTGAAAATGTGAGTAGGAGTTTGTCTAGGAAAGTGTGTCTCAGTATAGACTTCCCCGATTTAGCATTTCCAGACGCAGGGCCTGTGCTGTGCAGGTCCCGACTGCTGGGATGGGAGCAGTCGTGCACTGCAAGCGTGGACTAAAAACCCAGCGTCTAGCACAGTGTCCCTCTTTCCATCAGTGCTGCAGAGGAGTGTCAGGCGCCACGTGGGGACTGTGGCAGCAATCCCCTCCTAACCCCCTCCAGTGCCTTTCTTTTTTCTTTTAAAGAGGAAAAAACACTTCAAAACAGGATAATAGGAGGGTAATAATGGTTAATACATTGCGTGTTGTTATCTTTAGTTACCAGAGTACAAGATATAGGCATTTAATTGTCCAAACAATATTAGCACGAACCTTTCTTTTCAATGAACTAAGAGAAATTAGTAAAACTATCTTAACTATCTTGTGTATAAATATATATATATATATATTTTTTTTTTTTTACTTTTCCCTTCTTTTCTCCTTTCCCCCATCCCAGTTTCTCTTTCCTTTTGAACAGTTACTTCCCATTTTACAATATCTATTGTACATTTTGGATTTTATTTACTCTTTCAGCTTCTCACACTAAGGAGACCACATGATGTTTGCACATGTGCACCTGGTTTATTTCACTTATGAGTATGGTCTGGAGTTGCATCCATTTACCTATAAAAGTCACCGGTTTATCCTTCTTTATGGCTGAGTAGTACTCCATTGTATAAAAAGACCACATCTTTTTTATCTATTCCTCGGTTGATGGGCATTTGGGTTGTTTCCGCGATCTAGCTATTACAAATTGTGCTGCTATAAACATGGGTGCACATATATCACTGTGGTACAATGTTTTTAATTCTTCTGGGAAGATACCCAGAAGGGGAATAGCTGGGTCAAATGGGACCTCCAATCCCAGTTTTTTGAGGAATCTCCACACTGACTTCCACAGTGGCTGTACCAGTCAACACTCCCACCAACAGTGGAGAAGGGTTCCTTTTTCCCCACAGCCCCTCCAGCATTTGTTATTGGTTGATTTCTTCATAATAGCCATTCTTTCTGGGGTGAGATGGAATCTCAGTGTTGTTTTAATTTGCATCTCTCGAATGACTAGTGATGTTGAACATTTTTTCATATATTTACTTGCTGTTTGTATTGCTTTGTCTTAGAAGTGTGTATTCATCTTATGCCCATTTTTGGATTGGGTCTTTAAATTTGGGCGGTCTGATATTTTTGAGTTCTTTATGTGTTCTTGATAGTAATCCTTTGTCTGGGGAACAGCTGACAAACTTTTTCCCACATTGTGGGCTGTCTCTTCACTCTGTTGGTGGTTTCTCTTGCTGTGCAAAAGCTTTTTAATGTGATGAGATCCCAGTTGTTGATTCTTTGTCATAGTTCTTGTGCAATCGAGGTTTTATTCATAAAGTCTTTGCCTACACCAATGTCTTCAAGAGTTTTACCTATTCTATTTTCCAGCAGATTTAATGTTTCTGTTTTAGTATTTAGATATTTCATCCATTTCAAATTTAGTTTTCCAGTGCCTTTCTTTAGAGTGTTACTTGGAGTTTGTAAGTAGACTGGTTTCTCTGCCTCTGTGTGGGAAGTTTCACTTTGTGCGTTCCCCATGTACTTCTCTGGGTGAGATTTCCCTTGTCATATTAGCTTCTACCAAAAGACTAATTTACAGGTCAAATTTGGTTGACATGTTAAAATTTTTAATGTGATAAAATCTCAAACACTGTAAAGGAGTGGAATCTATGCTGCCCTCTGTGTAGCAGAGTTAAACTCCCTGTAGTTGGTTTTAAAAAATTTATATATATATGTATGTATCTCCAGCGGGGCATGGTGACTTAACACTTGTAATACTACCCTTGGGAGACTAAAGGCAGGAGTAGGTAGGATGATTGCAAGTTCGACCCCAGCCTGGGATGTATAGCAAGACTCTGCCTCAAACAACGACAAATAAACAAAACAAAAGCCATGACACCCAGTGAGATTTGAATCTCAGATAAGTGTATTTAATATATTAAAATTTTTTATATATTAGTTTAAGTAATATAGTTTAGTGTCTCAGTAATTAGTTTAAGTGCTCTAGAGTACTGCTGCCAGATTAAGTAAATAAAAATACGGAGAGCCCAGTTAAATTTAAATTCCATATCAACAATAAATACTTTTAAAATTACCAATGTGTCCTATATTTACTATATTTAAAATATTTTAAATATATTGCATCTAAGTAATTTTTTTTTATTTTTTTTTAAATTTTATTTTAAAGAGAAGAAAAAACAAAACAAATCAAAAGAAGAACAAATTTTCAAAATTTATTTTTTAATTTAAAAAAAAATTTTTTTTTGTAATAGGGTTTGGTTATGTTGTTCAGGATGACTTTGAACTCAGCAAGCTTCACAGACTGGCTTCAAACTTAGGATCCTCTTGCCTAAGCCTTCTGTGTGCTGAAATTTTAGGAGTGTGCCACCGAGACCAGTTCATATAAATAATTTTTGATAATAGTGTGGGTGTCATATGCAGAGAATAAGGTTGCCGAATTTAGCAAATAAAAATACAGAAAAATTCTTAAATATAAATTTCAGATAAATGATGAATAAATTTTTAGTGTAAATATGTCACAATAGTATATCTGAGGTATGCTTATACTGAGTACTAAGTACCATGTTAAATGCAAATAGTACATCTTATTTTAATTATCTTTCAAAATATATTTGGAACATAGTTATACTTAATTCTAATACCAAATCTCTTTAAATGACTAATATTGTATCATAGTTAATGTATTTCAAAAGTATATATGGGACATATATTTAAAGTATTTATTTTAAAAAGTACCCTTCAGATGGGGTGTGACAAAAGGACTCGGGAAGACAGCACAGCCTAGGACAGAGCAGGGTGGGGCTGCTGTGGAGCAGGAGGAAGTAGAAGTTGAGCACTAGGAAGGAGGGCGGCTGGGCCTAAGGCGGCAGAGCCCCAGGGTGTCCCGGGCGGCTGTGTGCCGAGCCTGTGTGTGTCTGTCCCAGCACCCTGGGCCCAGAGGGAGAGCAGTCAGTGGTGGAGACCCTCAGGAGCCACCGTAAGCAGCAGCACAGAGAACACCTGGGCAAAACTAACATGGCTTGGAAAGAGTCCCTGGAAGAGAGGAGGCCACCTGTGCTGAGGCCCAGCTGTGGCTGTGTCCCTGCGGGCTGCTGGCCTAGGAGGGCTTCGTGTCAGCACTGGATGTGTGCAGAATCCCCTGGGACACAGGTGTTGCCATGGGCTGCTATTCTTGTGAGTCAGGCCCTTCTGTGGATGGTCCCCTGTGTCTTGTTCTCAGGAGTTGGAATTGGCCTGGCCCTCGGGGCAGTGGTGGCTCATTTTGCATTTATAACTCTGTGACCCCCCTTGGGAAGGGCCCTTGAGACAACCTTGATTTAGTGTGTCCTGGAGTCAGGAGGGACAGCTCCCACCTCACAGGCCTCTAGATCCACAGGGGATGGCAGGAGCAGATGGAGGTTTTCAGACCTTTTGCAAACAGCGGAAACCTTGGTTCCCAAGGAAATCTAATAGAAAACTCAGTTTAAAAAAAACGAAAAACAAAAGACAAAAAATAAGGCAGAACTGCTGTGGTGGCCAGAGTCCAGAAGGGCAGGAGATGGGGCACCTTTTGGGGCAGTGACCCTCGTGGGCCTTCCTCCATCTGCAGCGCTGGGCACACCTTGTCTCCAGACTTCCTGTGCAGCCGCTCTGTGGGCCTCTGTGCCCACAGGGAATGAGGAGTACCTCATTCCCTGAAGGTCCACAGAAGACGCCCCGAGCTTTGGCCTTGTGGGAGGTGGGGGAGCCGGGAAGGAAGGGGAGTTTTAATGGCCCTTGGATTTAGTGGTCCCAGGTGAGGGGCAGTGCAATAAAAGCTGGGCCATCCATCCCTGCAGACCTGATGTGGCCCAGCTTGCAACTGTGCAGGCTTGAGGTTGCTCTGTCGCAGCCAGTACAGGTATGAAGCTGCGTGTACTGTTGGCCATGCTGGCCGGTGTACACTTGGTGGCTCCAGGGCCTGTGGACTGGCGGCTGCCAGGAAGAAGTCCCCGGTTTGAGCGCCCTGGGGATGTGGTGCTGGGTGGCAGCTTTTCTGTTCTGCACTTCCATGATGTTGCCCAGCTGAACTTCACGGTGCCACCCACGGGGCTGCCTTCCTCCGGGTGAGTGGGGTCTTGGGTCCCCAAAGCTGTGGTGGGCCAATCCCAGAACGCTGGTGTGTGCCTGGTCTACTCATCACTCCCAGTGCTTGGGGCACTTTCTTTGCATCTCTGTCTGGATGGGCATATGCTCAACTGTAGTGTCTGTCTGAGCTAATGGTTCCAGACTTGGGCATGGATTCTTGTCTGTCTTTACCCCTGGTGCTGAGAACAGCCAGGGGAGAGGTAAGTATTCTTATTGACTAAGTAAATGTGGGTTAATGTAGGTATCTTCATGAGCTGTGGCCAGGGCTCCTTTGCCTGTTTTCCCTCTGGCTGTTTCTGTCCTGCAGGACCCAGTGTAGCATTTTGGCTCTTCTTTTGTGAACAGTGGATGTGTTTAGCTTTGATAAAATGTTGAAGAAAGAACCTAAGCACTTTACACTGCAATAGAAAGCCCATGAGACTTATATTTTTCCACTGTGACTGTCACTGGTATTGTAATGTGTCCTCCGTGACCCGCCCCCATGCTGAGAATTGAAACCAGGGGTTTACTCTGAGCCACAATCTCAACAAGCCACCTACCTTTAAATTTGGAGATAGGTTGTCTCTAAGTTGCTGTGTGGCCCAGTATGGGCCGGAACCTGTGACCCTGTTGCCTAAGCCTCAGAGTGAATTACACGTGTATACCAGTATACCTGCTTCATGTTATTTTAAAAATTCATAATAATAACTGTATGAAGTAAAAGTGATACACACATACACATGATAGAATGATTAAATGAGGGTTATCAAAGTATCCATGATATCAAGTAGTTATTTTTGGTGGTGTGGACATTTAAATTTTACACTGAGCGACTTGAGAATACACATCAGTTCTCATGCAGTGTAATCGCCTGTGCTGTGTAGTGGACCCTGACACTCATCCAGCCCTCTTATTGGCAATCTGTCCCTGTTCCCAGTACTGTCCATCCTGTCCCCACCCGTCTCTTCTGAATGATGCTGCCACGCACGTCTGTGTGCACAGGTTCTGTGGGGAAGCGTGCTGTCACCTGCCTTGCATGTGCCATGCACACAGGCATCACTGACTGTGCCCGCCTGCCCCATCTGCCCTGTGTCCACTGTGACCTTGGGCCTCTCTCCTCAGTGTGTCCAGCTGGGGCTACCGGGTGGCCCAGAGCTTCGTCCTTGCTGTCGAGGACATCAACAGGGGCACCCACCTGCCGCCCACCCTGACACTCGGCTTCTCCACTCGCAACTCCGGGGACTCCGTGCACGGAGCCCTGCACGAGACTATGGCCTCCCTCACAGGGCAGGAGGATCCTGTCCCCACCTGTGCGTGCCACCTCGGTCCACCCGCGCTGCCCGGGTGGGGGACACACGCTCGGCCCTGTCTGTGGCCATGGCCAGGCTCCTGAGGCTGTATAAGTTTCCCCAGGTGAGTCCTCCTCAGCGCTGCCCCCTCAGAACCAGGGAGGGTGGCAGAGAGGCTGAGGGGATGGTGACACTGAGCCGCTCTGCTGTGGGGAGGTCCCTGCTGTCACATTCCATACCCAACTCTGCTCTCCTCCATGGGAACCTTGTTATGGGAGAACTCTGATTCCACCACGTGGGTGAGCAGACAGCTTTGTATCAAACTCAGTGACGGTCCCAGCTCGCCCAACCAGGAGGAGCTGGAGCTGAGGTTCAAATCCAGGCAACTGGATCAGGCCACCAGCCTTACCGTTACCCCATGGGTGTTGCTGAATTGCAGGCCCTCGATGTTATTCCCAAGACAGTGGCTATATGAGGCTGCCACATATGCCACTGCCAATATGAGCTCTTTTTTTTTTTAATGTGGGTATTGGGAGTCGAACTCAGGACCTCGCGCTTGCCAGCAAGCGCTTGTACCACTGAACGATATCACCGGCCCTTTTTTTCCTTTATGTGGGTACCAGGAGTCAAACTCAGGACCTCGCGCTTGCCAGGCGGGCGCTTATGCCACTGAGCTATCTCACCGGCCCTGAGCTCTTATTTTTAAGAGAGGAATGGAGATGTAATATGTAGCATGAATTCACCCATTGAAGGTGAGCACCTTGGTGGCTTTTATCATGATCAGTGTGGCAACCGTGGCCACCATCAGTGTGAATATTTTCCTTGCCCTGCAAAGAAACCCCAAACCCAGTAGCTACTGTATTGCACCATCTACCCCAAAATCACCCGTCTGCGTTCCATCTGTGCATCTGCCTTTGTGGACGTTTCCCAGGATGGAATTAGACAGGGTGTGGTCTGGGACTGGCATCTTCCCTGGGCAGTGTCACGGGTCGTGCACAGTGTGGCCAGTGTCAGAGCTTCACTCCTTTTCGGGACAATTCGTGTTCCCTCTTGTGCAGACCTCATTTTGTTTACGCACTCAGCAGTTCATGGGTGTTTGAACTGCTTTTTCTTCGGCTCCTGTGGATGCTGTTTCTCTGCACGTTCACAGACGGGTTTAATCCTCTTGCGTGTGGGGCAGGATCACTGGGCCCGATGTTACTCTTTTGAACTAGTGTGGTGTATTCCTCGGCCGCTGCATGACGTTACATTCCTATGAACAGTGTGCGAGGATCCCATTGAAACCCACTTGGTTTTACTGTGAAGACTATGATTTCTACTCTCATCTTTCCTTCTACAATTTTGGGTTTGGATTTTTTTTGACAGGGTCTCTCTCTGTAATTCAGGCTGGCCTTGAACTCACTATGTAGCCCAGCCTGGCCTTGAACTCAGGGCAATCCTGCCTCAGCCTCCCGAGTGCTGGGATTACAGGCGTGTGCTACCAGGCCTGGCTGGATTGTTCTTGTTTTAATAGAACCTTGAGATGCATCACTGTGTAATTTATTTTGGATCACTTAGTTTTTCTGAAATGGATACTCTGACCTATAAACTTCTCTCTTAGAACTGCTTTTATTGTGTCCGAAATGTTCTGATATGTTGTAGTTACATTGCCTTTTGGTTTTAGGAATTTTAAAATTTCTTCCCTGATTTCTTCTTCTGTGACCCACTGTAGTACTGAGTCTCCATGTGTTTTGTAGTTTGTGTTGTATCTTTTGCTCTTGATTTCTAGTTGCATCCCGTTATAATCTGATAGGTGAAGACTTTATTTCAGTTCTGTTGTAGTTGTTTAGACATGTTACATGGTCTGAGACATGGTCTATTTTGGACAAAATTCTATTGCCTCTTGAGAAGAATGTGTATAGCCAGTTGGATGAAATATTTTGTATGGAACTGTTGAATGCGTTTGTTCAAAGGTGTGCTTCAACTCTATTTCATTGTTGATTTTTTTGTTGGTAGGTTTATCTGTTTGTAAGTGGGATTATTGAAACTCCCCACTCTGATTATAATGGTATCTTTCTGTCCTTGTATGTCAAGTAGTTTTTCCATTATGAAATTGGGTGCGTAGACATTCAGTGCATTTATATTTACAGTTGTGATCGCTTCTTGGCGACTTGTTCCCTTTAGCAGTATTTGGTGTTTAATATTATTTTACTATTTAATATTTTGTATATATTTATTGTCTCTTGCGATCGGTTTTGTTTTGAACATTGAGTGGCTACTCTTCCTTGCTTTGGGGCTCTGGCTGCAGACAGTATGGTTTCCCATCCTTTCAGGTATAGTCTATCTGTGTCTGTGGATGAAGTGTGTCTCTTTCAGGCAGCGTAATGTTGAGTTTTGGTTTTGATTCCAACTGGTCTTTGGTGTCTTTCCTTTGTGTCTCTCAAGGGAGGATGGTATCCTAGCTCTGGTCTGAACCACGTGACCAGCTGCCCTACTGCCCAGGACTGAGGATGAGCATGTGATGTGGTTCTTAGAGGGACAAGTCTGGGAGGATGTCCAGGCCACCTGGGCGAGTTGGCCCCCCACCCCCATCCTCACTGTATCTGCATCCTGAATTTAGACCTGTGACAAGCCTGCGTCTGAGTCCTGGTCCTCTCTCCTGTGCCCTGCTCTCCCCATAGGTCAGTTATGCATCCACGCTGCCCAGCCTCAGTGACAAAACCCAGTTCCCCTCCTTCCTGCGCACCCCGGCCAGTGATCGAACATCCTCACATGCTGCGACCCAGCTGGTGCTGCACTTGGGATGGTCCTGGATTGTCATCCTGGCCCCGGACGATGACTTTGGGCAGCAGGCCGGTGCTCTGGCTGCTAGGGAACTGGGAGAGGCAGACACGTGCATCGAATTCCACCTCCCGGTCCCTTCCCAGCACTCCCCTGAGAAGATCAGCACTGTGCTGCAGAAGATGCAGGTCAGCACTGCCACAGGGGTCCTTGTCTTCCTGAACGACTCCAATTTCAAGCTCATCCTGCAGAGCCTGCTGGGTTTCCGTCTCCTGGGCCAGGTCTGGGTCAGTGAGGGCCTCCTGCATGCGGCACTTGCGCTGGCCATGCCAGGTATCTCTCGGGTCCTGCGGGGCGCGTTCGGCCTTCTGTGCCACAGAAGCCGGGTACATGGGTTCCCTGAGTTCTTCGCCAGCCTGCACCCAAGTCGGACCCCAGAGGACATGTTCCTGGTGAGGTTCTGGGAGGCCACCTTTGGTTGCAGATGGCTGTATGGGAATGGCACAGTGTCAAGAGATGTGCAGCTGTGCTCAGGTAGTGAGAATCTGAGAGGCCATGAACATCCTTTCCAGGAAGTGAGTAGAGTGGACATCGCATACACAGCTGTGTGCAGTGTCGCCCACGCCCTGCAGGATCTGGTGTCCTGTGAGCGTGGGGAAGGGGTCTGCACAGACCCCCAGCATTTCCATCCCTGGCAGGTGAGGGGTTACAGGGAAGGGACACTGGACAATCTCTATGCAGCTGGGAGGACACCTGCGCCTGGAACCCAGAGGGATCTGGGAGGATCACTGGACCAGGACTCTCAAGGACGCGCTGGCTGTGTGGCCTCGGAGGGGTCCCATCCCTGTGGGGTGGATCAATTTAGTAAATACAAGATGGCTGGTGAAATTCAAAATCCAAATATACATTGAAAGATTTTTTTTTTTGTATATTATCAAAATTTGAGTTTTGGTAACCACCAAATGGTGTTTAGTATATGTGTGATTCAAACTTGAATGCGAGATAATGGCAAATAACTTTTAGGATAAATGTATCCCAAATATTAAATACATTATGTTTGTACGAAGACCTTTTTCTTTTGTGGTACCTGGATTGAACCCTGGAATGCTCTACTGTTGATTTCAATTTCCAGTCCTTTTTATCATTTATTTTTAGATACGTTCTCCTTATGTTTCCCAATCTAGACTGGAATTTTCAATCCTCCTGTCTCAGTCTCTCTCAGTGCTGGCATTACATCCAGGTAAGAGTTATTTTTTAAAATCTAAAATTCAACAAATGAAGGCTTCTGTGTTTCATTTGATAAAAATAAGTTTTAGGATAAGTGTGTCTCAAATATATGATGAATTACACTTTTACTGTTTTTTTTTTTTTGAGACAGAGTCTCACTGTGTAGCCCAGGCTGGCCTCGAACTCGTGATCCTCTTGCCTCAGCCTCCTGAGTGCTGGAATTACAGGTGCGTGCCACTATGCCTGGCCTACACTTTTACTAAACAGAGTCATCTTATGGCACTGTGGATTGAACCCAGGTATGTGCTACTAATGAGCTAGGTTCACAGCTTATTTTTTATTTTACTTTGAGAAAAGGTCTAAGTCCTTAAGTTGCCCAAGCCTTCATATCCTCTTGGCTGCTTCCAGCTGTGCTCCTGGTCAGTTTCCATATGGATATCCAGGCTGTGCACACATGGGGCCCTCTGCCTACTTCTACCTCAGTCTTATGGACAAAGACAAGTTCTGTTAAACCTGTTCTCAACGAATATATCCCATCCTGAAGACCTTCCCCACTACAGGTAACCTCGTCATTGTCTTCTCCTTCTACGTCCTGTGCCTGAGGACACTTAGGGCTAAACCTGTGGCTTCTCCCACCCAGTATGCCCAGGGCGATACCTCATTGGACCTTCATATCCATCCTGAGGGGAAGGCTTAGACTTGGGGTCTTCTCTGACCTCTTCTGTAGAACCCAGATGATGTGGGCCCATTTGCCTTTGGAAAGCAGGCTACTGGCCGGAGACAAGCAGCACAAGTGCCTGTAAGATTTCGGTTTTTAACCTTTCCCCTCACCATGTGATGTCTGCTCTCTCTGACCTGCCACCTTCTGACAGGTGGGAAGACGGAGGCCACAAGAGCATGTCTTCTCCACTCACCCTGGGTGCAGGTGGATACCCTTACTCTGGAGTCCAGATGTGTCTCCTGGGGGTACCAGGCTGGCTGGGAGGCCATAGTGTGGTCTGATGTGACCTCCACTTAGATCACAGGGCCTCTACTGCTTGCTTACTGAAGACAGATGGGGCTGTGGATGGATGGACAGTGACAATGTCTGGCTGTTGAGCAGAGCAGACAGATTAGAAATTCATAAGATGATGTCTCTGTGCTGAGAAGTGGATGAAGTCGTGGTGGGATGGGAAGGTGAGGCTTCTGCGAGGACGGATCCGAGTTCAGCCTGGAAGATGAGAAGCCTCTGCCGTGGGAAGAAAGCGGTGGCTCCAGGAGCAGTGTGTGCAAATGTCCTGCATGGGAAGAGAGTGCAGCAAGAACAGCAGCTGGGCCAGGAATGTCGGAAGGCTGGGACGGAGCTGGGAGTGTGGGTGGCAGGGCCTTCTGTGGAGGTCACACACCTGAGATGTGGGACAGGGAGTGGGTCGGGAGGCCCAGGATGGCACAGCAGCATGATGGTCCTGGGTTCTTGCCTCCACAAAACAGAGAATGAAAATTTAATTGATGGCTACCTGATGAAGATAAGGGTGTCTTGCTGCATTATTAAGTACTGCTCATCATTACATTTTCCTTTTCATTTTACCAGAAGTTTAAGGTGGATGATTTTCCTGGGCCCCTGCAGTCCATGTGCCTAATGGACCAGGCAGCCTTGCCTGGAGCTCCACTGCCATCCCCAGCTGGGGCCTTGGCCTCATGTCAGCCTCCTTCCCCAGCTCCTTCACCCCTCAGGAAGGTGCGCTTCCAGACCTCTGATGGGACCCACATCCTGTTTGATGCCAATGGAGATTTGGTGACAAAATTTGGCATTCTCCAAGGGCAGCAGAGCCCCGAGGGCCAGTTCCACTTTGTCCACATCGGCACCATGCACCCTCATCCCTCTTCTGAGGACAGAATGGCAATCCGTTTGAAGGACAGTGTCGAGGTGGGACCCCTGGCTGCATAAATGGTCTCAGGTTGGGCCCTGGATTTGGGGAAATTCAAGTCCAGATCCAGGGTTCTTATCTCTGTTTGAGTCATGAAGTGGATGTGGCTATAAATTGGGCCAGTCGTAGCTCAGCCATAGACTCTTCTGTGAGGCTGGAAAGGCATTTACTCACCATGAGAACTAAATTAACCATCAAGCTGGGCACAGTAGTGCATACCTCTCATCCCAGCTTCTTAGGTTGCTGAGGCAGGAGAAATGCAAGTTGAAGGCCAGCCTGGGCAACTTAGTGGTGGCAGAGAGGACATTTCCACTGCACTCACCCTGATCCAGCTGGGAGGATATCTGTCTGCTCTCTGCTGGGTCAGGTCACCCTGTGCTATGAGCATGTAGGGTCCCCACTGACCCCCTGCACATTGTCCCCAGGTTCCCAGTTCTGTCTGCAGTACCAGCTGTGAGCCAGGATCCAGTCCGATCCCCCGACAGGGAGCCCCCCATTGCTGCTTTGAGTGCCGGCCCTGCCCAGAGGGACAGTTTGAAGACCAGAGAGGTGAGGGGGGTGGGTGTGACTCAGGGCTTAGAGGCTGCACTATCTTTGGATCCCCACCTCTGGGAGGCACTGGGAAGACTGTTCTCTGGGGGCTTTCTGTGGAACACTGGCCAGGAGGCAGCTTTTACATTTATTCTTAGGGAAATGTGTCCTGAAGTGCGCCGCATAGACAGGCATGGTGGGCATGGTGTCCATGAGGAATTCTCCCCTCACACACTGTCAGTGAGCAGATCCTGCTGTCTGAAGGAGGGTGTTCCTTGAGATCTCTCTCCTGGACTTGCAGGCAGCCACCTTCTTGCTGTGTTCTCTAGAGTCTTACCTGGATCACAGTCCCCTCTTCCTGTGAGGACGCCAGGCATGTTGGATTAGGGCCACCTCGGTGGTCTCAGTGAACCTTAATTATTGCAGGTCTAATTTACCTGTCTCTAAATACAATCATATTCTGAGGTACCGCAGATTGAGACTTCAACAAATAAGTTTTGAGGGATACAACTCGGCATAAAACAGTTGGTAATAACGACAGTCACAGCTACCACTTGGGAAAAAGTTAACCATTTAAATAAAAACAATTGGGGGCCGGTGATATGGCTCAGTGGTATAAGCGCCTGCTTGGCAAGTGTGAGGTCCTGAGTTCGACTCCTGGTACCCGCATATTAAAAAATAAATAAATAAACAAATAAAAACAGTTGAGGTGCCGGGTGTGATGGTGCATGCCAGTAATCTCAGCAATCTGGTAGGCTGAGACAGGAAGATAGCACGTTTGAGCCCAGCTTGGGCAACTTAGTAACTTAGTAAGGTCGTGCATCAAAATAAAACAAATAATCTGGAAATGTACCTCAGTGCAAAGACCGAATCCCCTGTACTGCAGAAAAATAAAACAGAACTAAAAACAAAACAACTCAATGCACATAAAATATGTATGTCCTGCTGCATTTTTCTTAGTGCCTCTGAATCTAATGTTACCACCCATCAAGGGTGACTAAGAATAATTCATAAAAGCAGCAATGAAAGTGAGCAGCTCCTTAGAGGACTGGGTGCCCAGGGGGTGTCCCAGAGCTGGTTTCATAACCTGTGTGTGCCCAACACAGGGTCTGTGTGTCCCCCACAGACATGAAGAGCCGTCTTCAGTGCCCTGCAGAGCAGTCCCCAAGCCGGGCCGGAGACCGCTGCGTTCCCAGGACAGAGCCCTTCCCGGCCTCTGACGAGCCCCTGGGCCTTGCGCTGACCTTGGCGGCCCTGGCGCCGGCCAGCCTGGCAGGGCTAGTGTTTGGGTCGCTCCTGAGGTTCCGGCACACAGCTGTGGTCAGGGCCATCAACAGGGCCCTCAGCGACACGCTTCTGGCCTCTAACCCTCTGTGCCCTGTGTCCCTTGCTATTCCTTGGCCGCCCCTCACCCACCACCCGCCTCCTGCGCCAGACCACCTTTGCCGTGCTGTTCACTGTGGCCATGTCCTGTGTCCTTGCCAAGACCCTCACTGTGGTCCTGGCCTTCAGAGTCACTAGGCCGGGACAGGGTACACATACGCCTAAGGCCCAGTGCCTCCTGGTCTTTTCCTTGATGCAGGTCATTCTCTGTGGGGTGTGGCTGGGCACCTCCCCACCGTTCCCACAAAAGGATGCAACGTCAGAGCCTGGCCGCCTTGTGCTCCAGTGCCAGGAGGGCTCTGGTGTCGCCTTCTCCTGCATGCTGGGCTACCTGGGCCTCCTGGCCATAGGACCCTCCTCTGTGGCCTTCCTGGCCCGGGGCCTGCCGGATGCCTTCAGTGAGACCAAGTTCCTCGCCTTCAGCCTGCTGCTGCTC
Organism: Erethizon dorsatum; assembly: GCA_028451465.1. NCBI lineage: Eukaryota > Metazoa > Chordata > Mammalia > Rodentia > Erethizontidae > Erethizon > Erethizon dorsatum. The sequence continues at coordinate 115,916,592 of CM051834.1, read as the reverse complement.
CGCAGCGTCTGGACAGCCTTCCTGCCCCTGTACCGCAGCGCACGGGCAAGGCCACAGTAGCTGTGGAGGTGGTCTCCGTCCTGGCCTGCACCGCAGGACTGCTGGGTGGCATCTTCCGCCCCAAGTGCTACCTCGTCCTTCTGAAACCTGAGCAGAACTCCCTGGCCAGGCTGAGGGTAGGTCGCCAGGCTCAGCATGCTCCAGTTTCTTACAGAAACATACGTACCCCCAGGTTCCCAGCACAGTGCCCTTGAGCTAACCCTTGAAGACAGGAGGAGGGTGCGTGGACTGAGCTCATGGTTCCTGTGTGGGTTTATGGAGAGCTGTTGCGTGGATTAGGCTTCTAGGGCAAGATGCTGAGGATGGTGAACAACACCCCTGGATGTGTGTGTGGCCTCTGGGTGCTTTCTTCGAACATGGTATATCTGGTGTATCTTTGAACATTTATAGAAGTAAAAACATTAGAGAAAGGCAAAAAGGTAGTAATAATAGTGATAATAATGATGATTTAAGACAAATTGGGTAAGCATGTGGGAAGTTGAAACCCTCTTCCACTCCTATGGGGATGGATAATGGCAGGCCATTTCTCAGAAGATTAAACCGAGCCCTAATGTATAACCAGCAGTTTTACTCTTAGATACTCAAGAGAAATATGTATCCAGCAGTATAAATGAATGTTCAGAAAACCATTATTAATAAGCCAAAATGTCCATCAGCTCGTGAGTGGATAAACAAATGTCATCTATTCATAATGAAATGGTATTTGGCAAGAAGGAATGAAGGACTAATGTATGGCACAACATAGATGAAAGCCTTGAAAACATTATGCTGAGTGAAGGAAGCCCGAAAAGAGTAATACTGTGTGGTACAAGATTCCAGTGCTAAGAAATGTCCCAGAATAGGCAAACCCAGGGGACAGATTATAGAGTAGCGGTTTCCTGGTGTTGGAGGATGGAGACTATATGTTGGGGTGATAACTAAGAGTGCAACATTTGTTTGCAGGGTAATGAATTTCTAAAATTAAATTTGGTGATTGTTGGTCAATTGTGTATAGGTAGTGAAAAATATTAAATGGCTATTTTAAGTGGATTAATTATATGGTATATGAATTATATTAAATATTTTTATTAAAACTACTACTGAAAAAAAGGAACAAAATCATCCACTACAAAGTATGGGCATTGATTATATCTGGGTATTTGTGGATGGGGTATTTTGAAAATGAAAAGGAATAAAGTAGTACTACAAGGTAGCATGTGCATAAACCTTGGAAAAAATTTGCTGAGTGAAGGAAGCCAAACACTGAATGCCACATGTAGTGAGATTCCATTTATATGAGATACCCCAAATCGACACTGTCTACAGACAGAAGCTGGGCCCTTTTTACTGACCCACACGTCAGTTGGGGTTCAGTAGAGGAAGAGATTCATTTACAGTAGTAGTCCAGCAGTGACCACTTAATCAGAGGGAGAGGCATACAAACTGGCTGTCCGCGTGCTGGGAGCTGGACGATCCAGGTGAAGTTCAAGGACCAGGAGCGCACGGTAGAGTCCGGTGCAAGTCTGCATCAGGATGTCAAAGAGTCTGCGTTGGAAGCGTGAAGGAACAGGAGAGAAATGTCCACAGGCCATGGCAGAGGTCCTCCGAAGATGCAAAGGGGAAGACTTCCTTTCTCCCTGTTATTCCATCCAGGACACAAGCCTATTAGTCAGTGCCATCCAAGCCAGAATGGGTCTTCCCTTCTCAGTTTGGGGCCTACATGTCAGTCATCCACAGACATGCCCAGAACTGTGCTCCACTAATCCATTAGGCATTCCTTAGTCCACCTCTTTTTATTTGACACTTAGTGATCGCAGTCCATCCCTTGTCAACTTGACAACAAGATACATCTCCTTAAACGACCCTTAGTCTCCAAATACAATAGTAAGTTTACAATTGTACCAACATAGTACAACTGTCTTGTGCACGAATGGAAACACGCCAATTTCCTCCTCAGAATAGAAGGCAAAGTTTGTCTTTCAGTAATAATTATTCTTCTGACATTCCATAGCTTAAACTTAACAGTCTTAGCGATATTTAAGAACAGATATTAAGTCTACCAATGTTATGGTACAAAGAAAGAAAACAAACGTGCCTGCTTAATGTATGCGTATATGTGCATAAGCATATTAACAAAATAGGAAAGAAAAATTACAGTCCTCCTTTCTGTAACTGATCACGTGGTAACCATTAACCTGCTACCTCTGACCACAGGAGCAAACTCTAAAGTTATATAATAAAATCAAACATATACTGTGCACTTGTATGTGGCGATTTTCCTCTCAGTGGAATGATTTTACCCTTCTGCAGGTGGCGGGGGGGCGGTGGTGGTTAAGATGGGTAGGGGACAGGCTAAAGTGATGAATGAGGTCAAATATAGTAGAGTCAGGGCTGGAGGTCAGAGGATGATCACCCGAGTTTGGGGAAACTGGAGGACACAGGAGGGAAAGAATGAAATAGAATGGGAAGGAGTAATCAGAAAGGGCAGAGACAATTTTTACTCACTTGAAAGTTTAAATTCAAGAAGTAGTCGAGGAAAAGGAGAAAGAGGATCAGGAGAAGAAAATGAGAAAGGTAAGAAACCTAAACAGTGAAAAAAAGAAGGAAGAAAGAACAACAAAAAAAAAACCAGAGAAAGGAGAGAAAAAAAAAAAAAAACCCAAATACAAAAATAACTACAGAATACAAAACAAAGCAAGACAACAAGCAACCAGACAGGAAAGGGTTAGCCAATCAGACAAATGAGAATAAAAGTAGCAAAATACCTCTGGTGTTCACAGTTCTGTGATAGTGTCCATGTTTAATCCTAGAAATGTGCTGGGTATGGAGCTGGTCTTGGCCTCTGAATGTGGGGGCTGGGAATGGTCTTCTCTTGGTGGAGTTCTACAGAGTCCAACTGCTGGCTCCTCACTGCTGCTTCAGACACTTCCATGTTGCTGGTCTCGCTGATTAGTTCGCACGCCTGGGACCGGTTGTCCTGGGTCTCGGGGGTTCCATTCAGTCCATCCTCCAAAGTTGTGTGCGCGACTCCGGGCCCTGGCCTGTCCTGGGTGTCAGGGTTCCGGTTGTTCTGGCCTGGGAATAGATTTAATACAGGACACATAATTTATAGGATTATTTTATAATATTCACCCAAAAAGTCAAATGCAGAACAGTGCAAGAGATCTGTCCACACGCTAGAGACCCAAAGAATCCAGCTGAGGCCCTGGATCCCATGGCAATATCCTGCACGAGGCCAGCTGAAGACTTGGAGTGCATGGCAATGTCCTCCACGAGTCCAGCTGGAGACTTAGAGCCCATGACAATATCTCATGCAAATCTGGACCAAGGATCTACACTGGAAAGGCCCAAAGGTTGGTGGTGGAAGCTAGGGAGTCTGTGCCAGCGGGGTGAAGGATCTGGACCAGCAGACTGAGGGATCCGCACTGGAGCCAGGAAGCGATGCTCAAAGTAAGGACCACAGCTCCCCTGAAGACAACTGCAGCCATCCTCAGTGACAGCGAGGACCTGAGCTCCTCTGATGAGAGCAGCTGAGTTCATTCGGGAAAACCAGCATGACAAGCTTCTCCAGGAGAATCAACAGCGCACCATCTTCCCCTCCAGTTCTTTTGTGCTATTGGCAACAATCCTCAGGTGGGCCTTCCACACCCAGAACAATGCTGATTCATTTCAGCTGGGTGTTACAAGTTGCCAATTAGTTAACCCACTCAGTTACAGTAGTAGGTAGAGGATCTTATTAGGAAGTAAAAGAAAATTCATAGGTTTAGATGAAAACAACAGAATGGAACAAAAAAGAAAAAGGAAAAAAGCAGGAAAATAAAAAAGTAGAAGAAAAAGTACCAAATTTAGAAGGGAAGGGAAAAAAGAGGAAAGAAAACCCTACATACCACAAAATCAATGGGAAAAAATGAACAAATATGTTATTAAAAATTCCTACATGTAGTAGGATGACACCAGAAACTGAAGTCATACTGTATTTTAGGCTTGAACAACCCCTTCTCAAAATGGCTTCTAATTAAACCCTCTCGGATATGGCAGGAGCTGGACTGGATCTCCTCTCCAGCTCCAGCCTGCTGTGCAGAAGGGTTACTTTCAGAGTAAAAGCCCATGCTGTTTTGCAGCTTAAAATTGGCAAAAGGTTTGAGATTTTTAGGGGGACCTGCACTGAGCAATGTAGCCAAGCCCTGTCCCAAAAGAACAAATACAAAATTAAAAAAATTAAAAAGTAAAAATTGTTTATGTGAAATATATTTAAAATATTTCAAATAAAATAAATATGGTGGTTCGCAAGTAAAGTTTGTAAGTAGATTTGGGCTTTGTAAGTAGACTGGGTGGCCTTGAACTCACCAAGTTGCACAGGCTGGAGCTGAGCTTGTGATCCCCCTGCCTCAGCCTCCAGCCAGGATAAAGTGTGCCTCCACCTGTTTATCCCTTAGTCCTGCAGCCCCCATGTGGCACCCCAAGCTGCTGGGCCCCCACAAAGCTCCCTTCCCCATCCCAGCACCTCAGACAAGTCGCCGGAGTTAAGGACCGGTGCCAGCTGTGAAGCCCTCCTGCACTGCCCCCAGCAGAGGCCCTCCATGGCCCAGGGACTCCCAGATACCCGTACACCTTCCAGGACCCCACACTGGCCTGAGACTCTCTACCCCCAACAGAGACATCATCCCCCGTGTGGACCCAGACACCCACAGGTCTCTGCGCCCCCAAGCCTCTCAACCCCACCTCTCCCGACACGTACTCCATGTCAGGACCTCCATCCTGGGGTCCACCTGGGTCCTGCTTCTGAGCATGGAGAGAAGATCCTGAGACCTTCAGAGAGGAAACCCCTAGCCACTTGGACCTGTGAGGTACAAAAATCAGTCCATTTGCAAAAACATAGAAAGCTAGGTGTGGTGGAGCACACCTGTAATCCCACCACTCTGGGAGGCTGAGGCAGGAGTATTGCAAATTTGAACCCAGCCTGGGCCACTTAGTGACTTAACAGGACCCTGTCTCGAATCCATCATACCCTGGGGATATAGCTTAGTGTGAGAGCCCTGCGTTTGATCCTCAGTGACTCAAAAAAAGAAAAAGAAAAAGAAAAGAAAACAAAGGTCCAGTAGGATGCCCTTGCACTTGTCATATGATGGCTTTCTCCCATGAAAATCGTCCTAAGGGTTTGAGGTGGGGTGATCCCCCATGCAAATGAAGGACACCATTTGTAGATTCACAGAAGGGTTGAGGATGCAAACCACATGCCTGGCCATCAGGGGGCTCTGTCCGGACACTGCACTTGTGCCCTTTAACAAATAGGGACAGCTGCTGTGTCCCAATATTGCATGCTACACCTGGGATGGGAGGCGGGGAATGGATCCCACTGAGCCCCAACTTTTAGCATTTCTGTAGTGAATCTCAGTGCCTACGTCTTTGTCCACAGTTGGGTAAATCCCAGTGTGAGCTTTTGGAATTGCTGATACAAGCTGCCACCAAGCCTTCCAGAAAGGCCTGGACAGTGCACACTCCCACCAGTGGATCGCCACAGAGGTCACATGTTTACAAAACACAACTCCCTGTTCATTTTAATGGTTTTTTAATGTTTTCCTCAATTATAGGTCACTGTAGCGAGTTTGGAGAAGGTGCCTTGCCCTTCCCCTTTTCCTCTGCATTCAGTCTTTCCTCTAGGCCCCTGGCTCGTGGCTACCTCCCCCAGCCAGGACATGGCAGAAAGGGTAAAGAGGACAGCAGAGGTGACACCCAGGGCACAGGTGGCCACTGCCACACTGTACTGTAGTGTGGACAACACCCCACCCAACTGTTTCCATTTCAATGAATTAAAATGTCAAAGCCCAGTTCTTTATTTCAGGTGCTCTGGGTGGAGGGCACCATCCATCCTCCGAGGCGGTTCTGCTGGCCAGATGGCTACTCCACGAATGTGCAAGTCCTCCTGGCTCCTCAGTGGACGTGTGCTGTGTGACATGGAATGAGGTGGAGGTAGGTGTTGCGCTGAATCAAGGGTAAAGATGTGTTCAGAGCTGGATGGGTGTGAAGATGGCAAGGTGAGGATGGCATTCACGGGAATTCATCGAAGCTGGATGGGAGCCACAGGAGTGCAAAGGCCCTGTCGCAGCTGCTGGCTCATTCTTGGCATGCCAGAGCTCCTGATGGGCTGTTCTGTGGGTGCTGGTGGCCAAGGCAAAGAGGCAGGGAGTATCTCAGGTCCTGAGCTGGGAGGGCCATCATCTGATGTGGCCTCTCTGTCCGTGCTGCCTGCCAGCACCCAGGTTGGCCCAGAGCTGCTGGCACTGTCCTGGGACAAACCCTGCACACCCTCCTTTGGGCAGCCTCAGCCGGAGTCTGCTCTTGCTCGGCAGAGTCCTTGCCACTCCCTAAATGCTGAGCCAGCCCTGAGAGAGCAGATACCACATCTGGGGCCTTTGCTTGCAGCTGTTCTGGGTTCGGGGGGCTGCCTGTGGGTGTTGTATGGCCAGTGGCTGTGGCCCGAGTGATAGTAGCCACTCACTGGCAAGGAAAAGGATGCAAACCCTGAACAGACAAGCTGCGGGCAGGGCCATCCTGCTCTTGGTAGCAACCTCAGACAGCAACACAATTTTGATGTCAGGCCCAGCCATTCCTCCCAAGAAGTGTAGCCCATGTTCTCTAAAAGGCATGTACAGACCTTGTCACCATCTCATCTAAAGCTGAAGGCCTTCTGTGAGCCAGAGCAGAGTGGCCTTGTTGGAATTGCAACTGGAAAAGTAATTTAAACACAATACAGGTGCTTCTAGGAGACCTGCAGGGTGCTAGGTGATCGTGCAAAAACATCCTTTAAATGATCACTTTTGCTGCCTAGAGCTTTTTCCATCCCCAAACCCTCATAAAAGCCCAGCCTCTCACCCTGACTGTGGAGTGTCCCTCTTGAAACTCACCAGCTGTCCCTCTTGGCAGCGTCCCTGATCTAAATGGACTCTTGTCTTCTGTGTTCCTTGCTCCGCCTGGTGGTGCTCACATGGAGCAGACACTGTCGTTCTGGCACTGAGCGGCTCCTGGGTGAGCGGCCTGACTCAGGAGAGGCCCCCACCTCACCCAGGTGAGCAGGGGTGGGAGAGGTGGCTGGGGCTCCAGGAGGACCGAGCCTCTCTGGCTCTGATGTCTTGTCTGCCCTGTGCTGCTCCCAATCCCTAGGAACAGCAGCTTTGGTGAGTGAATGTCTCCCTCCTGTCGTGTTCAAGAAGCTTCCACACACACACACACACACACACGCGCGCACGATGTCCTGGGTGAGTGTCCCATCTGCCATTTCTCAGTCTGTGCCCAAAGATCCCCCATTTCCCATCTGTCTGGCCTCATCCAAGCCACATACTCATGCCACCTCCTAGAGACTTTCAGGCTCCTGGAGCCTTCGGATCTTTGGTTCCCACAGAACCCAGGGTCCAAGAACCCTCCACAGACAGAGCTCAGGGAGCTGCAAGGTCCGGGGTGAGTCTGAGCCTCCCGCCGTCCCTCAGGCTGCATCCTCTGGGCAGTCCCACAGAGCAGGTGCCCTCGCCTAGGGAAGTAGCAGAAGTGCAGGGCTGGACACTGAGGGCCCCAAACAGCGATGAGAAATGGTTGTGATGTGGGTCAGGGAGAGGAGAGCTTGCTGGGCAGGACACCACAGGAGAATGGCCACGCTACCGCCCAGACAAAAGGTGTTGGGGGATAGACCCTTCCACTGCCTGCAAGCCGGAAATCCACTGGGGTCATGGCGGTCTTTTCACCAACGTGCATGTGACCACAGGTGATATCGTGGATACACTGATCAGCCCGATTTAAACATTCTGTTATGTATAGTGAATATATGTGCTCAGGTACATAATAGAATAAGTCTATCTAAATGTATGTGCTTATATATAATTATATTCCACACATAGGTACAAATATTTATCAGTTTTGAAAATGACATGAAGCTGGGTGTACTGATGCATGCCTATAATCCCAGCACTCTGCAAGGCTGAGGCAGGAGGGTCACAAGTTCCAGTCAGTGCTGGGCCACTTTCCAACTTAGACACAGTCTGTCTCAGAATCTGAAGGTGGGTGGAGTTGCTGTGATAATACCTAAGTGCAGCACTCCTGGGTTCAGTCCCCAGTGTATGTGTGGGACGTGCACCACTGAGAGACACAGGAACAATGGAAGTCTGTTGTATTTTGCACTGCAGTGCAAAGAGCTGAGGTTATTTTGGCAACTTTTTAGCAAAACACATACATTGTTTAGGAAGGAAGATCTAATGCACTGTATTGGGAACAATAGGACAGAAATTGGCGAAAAGAGCCTGGGGCCTATGAACTCAGACAGACATTGTCCTTGACCACAAGCCCAGCCAGAGGGAGGTGCACGGAAAGGACCCTTGAGTATCAGGAATGGTGGGACAACCAGCCACAGGCTAAAATTCTGGGATCCACCCTCTGTGCTTAGGAGAGCCATAGACCCTGAAGTCCAGCAGGCAAGATCTTAAAGTGCAGGATGGAGACACTTCCACGCAATACCACGTCCCCTGGGCACGCAAAGCAGGGGCTGCTGCCTGGCAGCTGCCAGCCCACAGGCCTTCGAGCTCCCCGAGTGAACCGTGAGTGTGTCCAGCACCATGCACAGCTCAAGCCTTTGCTGCGTTGACGAGAACAGTCTCACAGGTAGAGAAGAGAGAGGTGCTGTACGCAATGAATGAGACTACAAAGGGAGGGTTCCAAAAAGAAAAATTGAGCTCTTTATTTTAGCTGGTACCCAGTGGCGTCCTCTATGCCAGAACAAAGAGGAGCCCCGGGGGTGGGTAGAGTGCAGTTTTTATAGTAGCAAGCAGTTGTACAGAAGCCAATAGCGAGGGTTAATAAGGTAATTTTACAAACTTATTGGTTAGGCTTTTAGGTGTGGGGTATTTGGCATTATTTCATTGGGCAAAAGGAACATCTTATTATGGGTTGCCAGAAGGCGGGAAGGTGCATTTCGTCACTACAGGGGAATTGCAACTTTAACAGAAACGGAATTTATCTAGCCTAAACAAAGGCGAAGCTTATCTAACGGTATTTGGCGGGAAGCAGGAGCCGGACAGGCGAAATGGCGGTTTGTTTATAAGATGGCATTAGCCTTGTCAGGTTACAACAAGAGGCAGAAAAATACAGTCTCTTTGGGTCCTAGAATTGAGACAACTTGGTGAAGAGAAAAAAATAATTAGTTCTCTGGGAATCAGGAGGGAGCTGACAGGAAACCTAGAAACTACAGAAAAGCTGGAGGAATGGAGCACAAAGCAGGGCAAAAAGTGCAATCTTCTGGAACCCTCTCCCTAGCTTTTGGGGAGGGGGACCTGCCTCTGCTGATACAAGGTAAGCCCTGAGAGTGTCAGCAACTCCATGGAGACACAACAGATTGGGCCAGCTGTGCCAGCCCCAAGAAAAGCCCACATCTTCTGCAAATTACAAGCTGCAAAACAGCATGCGATTTTACTCTGAAAGTAACTCCTGCATGGCAGGCTGGAGTTGGAGAAGAGATCCAGTCCAGCACCTGCCATATTTGAGAGGGTTTAATCATGAGCCATTTTGAGAAGGGGTTGTTTAAGAATGAGCCACAGTACAACTTCACTTCAGTGTTCCTGGTGCCACCCTACTACAGTGACTGGGTGGGAGAGGAACACAAACGACAGTTGTGGACAGAGCATGGCCTAGACATAGACTCTCCTGAGAAGTTTAAGCTCAGGCCAGAAAGGCCATGGGTGCCCAAAACTACATGATGAGAAGCGAGACTGATCATGTGTGGCTCTCAGAGGTGACTGGGTCTGAAATTGCTGGCTAAGTCCCGTTTGCATGCACAAACCTTCATGCCTGGCTGCCTACAGCCAGCACAGAAATCAGGACTGGCTGCTTTCCCATCTACCAGTGTGAGCAAGGATATACCTTGGCTTCTAGAGTTGCCACAGTTGGGTATATGTGGGCCTCTGGAGCATGGTTGGTGTCTCACAAAGCCACAGGCCAAAGAGCTAGGCCGAGAATGACTTTGTGCTCACAGAGGAACGGGAACACTGGGATCTGCCAGAGTGGCTAAACCCCTAGGGCAGAAACCATTGATGGCCAAACCCAGTGGGAATGGTCGGGCAGGGTTTAGCACCGACACACACAAATGTGAGTGTGGAAACAAAACAGGCCTCAGAAGTGACAAACTATCCTTCCCTGATATCTGGTTGACCCAATCCTGCAGGTCCAGGAAAGAAACCACTCATTCGAAAACATGGAGGAAGCTGGGCATGGTGGCGCATGCTTATAATCCCAGTACTTAGGAGGCTAAGGCAGAAGGATCACGGTGAGTTGGAGGCTAGCCTGTGTTACATTGTGAATTCAAGGCCAGCCAGAACTATGCAGCGAGACCCTGTCACAAAAAACCCATGGAGGGATATCTTTAGACTCATTTCTTTTTCATTGATTTTGGGGGATATAGGGTTTCCCTCTTTTTTTTAAATTTTTGTGTTTTTTCTTCTTTTTTATTTAGCTCTGTTTTTTCTTTTTTGTTTGTTCCATTCTGTTGCTTTTGTATAATTCTATTCACTTTCTTTTACTCCTTAGTAGGATCCTTTATCTCACATTCTTCCTTCTCATCTTTTCTTTTTCAATTTTTGTTACATTCATTCTCCTATTCCCCACCCCTTCATCTTTACTATTATTACTATAAGGTTTTATGCATTTTTAGATATTTAGTTAAGCCTATGCTATTATTGCTGAATTATATTCTGTTCAGGGTTGTTAGGTATTGCATTTAGGAGATATTTACTGTATGTCAGTGTTTGCTAAATTATTTCTTATTGTCAAAATATTACCAAAAAAGCAGAGATAATGAAAACCCACGATTTGTCATTGGCAATTCCTTTCCTTTTATAAAATACTAACTTTATTGGAATATAAATTACATAACATAGAATTCACTGATTTAAAGTATGCAATTTAATAGTTTTTACTACCTTCACACATTGGACAGCCATCACCAAAATCAATTTGAGAACTTCATCATTCCCGAAGAAAGGCTGCACCCGTTCCTCGCCACCGGAGCCTCCAATCTCCCTCCCCCAACACCAGAAAATCACGACATTATGTCCCATGGATTTCCCTCTTCTTTACGCCATGTGGTATTCTGCGTTTGGCTTCCTTCACTTGTCATAACATTTTCAAGGTTCATCCATGTTGTAGTATCCACTAGTCCTTCCTTCTTATCTTAAATACTGTTTACTTCATGGACACATCACATTTGTTTATCCGTGTGTCACTTGACGAATACTGAATCCTGCCAGTCAAAACATACCTAGAGTTTAGGGCCAGGATCCTGCTGCTCTCTGGGAGGCCTGGCTCAAATGGTGCTCTGCTAAAGGCCTGGAGAGAACGCTGTTTCCAGGAGACTCCCAAAGCTGCTTTGAGTCCACAGTCTGGGCTTCAAACCGGGTGGAGTATTCTTTCAGGTTTCAGCAGGACGAGGTAGCACTTGGGGCGGAAGATGCCACCCAGCAGTCCTGCGGTGCAGGCCAGGACGGAGACCACCTCCACAGCTACTGTGGCCTTGCCCGTGCGCTGCGGTACAGGGGCAGGAAGGCTGTCCAGACGCTGCGGAGCAGCAGCAGGCTGAAGGCGAGGAACTTGGTCTCACTGAAGGCATCCGGCAGGCCCCGGGCCAGGAAGGCCACAGAGGAGGGTCCTATGGCCAGGAGGCCCAGGTAGCCCAGCATGCAGGAGAAGGCGACACCAGAGCCCTCCTGGCACTGGAGCACAAGGCGGCCAGGCTCTGACGTTGCATCCTTTTGTGGGAACGGTGGGGAGGTGCCCAGCCACACCCCACAGAGAATGACCTGCATCAAGGAAAAGACCAGGAGGCACTGGGCCTTAGGCGTATGTGTACCCTGTCCCGGCCTAGTGACCCTGAAGGCCAGGACCACAGTGAGGGTCTTGGCAAGGACACAGGACACGGCCACAGTGAACAGCACGGCAAAGGTGGTCTGGCGCAGGAGGCGGGTGGTGGGTGAGGGGCGGCCAAGAAACAGCAAAGGACACGGTGCAGAGGGCCAGGGAGGCCAGGAACATGTCGCTGAGCGCCCTGTTGGCCGTGGCCACAGCTGTGTGCCGGAACCTCAGGAGCGACCCAAACACTAGCCCTGCCAGGCTGGCCGGCGCCAGGGCCGCCAAGGTCAGCGCAAGGCCCAGGGGCTCGTCAGAGGCCGGGAAGGGCTCTGTCCTGGGAACGCAGCGGTCTCCGGCCCGGCTTGGGGACTGCTCTGCAGGGCACTGAAGACGGCTCTTCACGTCTGTGGGGGACACACAGACCCTGTGTTGGGTGCACCTCTTACACAGCAGCCGCTCTCGAAGGGCTCCTTTTGCACCGGGCCATGTAGGAGCAGCTCCGGTTGTTTCATAGCTATGGATTATTCTTAGTCACCCCTAAAGTGAGGGTGGCATTAGAGTCAGGGGCAGTAGGAAAAGTGCAGGTCCTATATATTTGTATACCTTTAAAATAATGTTTTGTTTTTATACGAGAAATTGAACCCAGGGCCTTTGTGCTGAGCTACTTCCCTAGCACATTTATTCGATTTTATTTTGACACAGGGTGTCCCCTAGTCACTATGTTGACTGGCTGGGCTGAAGTCGTGGTCCTTGCTTTATTACAAATGTTTTGGTCTGCATTATGTCTTTCAAAACTCATTTGTTGAAGTCTTGATCTCCAGAACATAAGGTGTTTGTAATTGCAGATAGGAAAATTGGACATGAGGTAATTCAGTTAAGGTTCAATGAGGTCACTGGGTTGGGCCTAATCCAACATGCCTGGAATCCTCAGAGGGAGAATGGACTGGGACCCCGGGAAGACATGAGGGGACACTTTCTACCCCAAACTGCTATTCAGTACACTTGAACATGGCCACATACAAGTCCAAGAGAGAGGATTCAAGAATCCCATCTTGCTGACACCCAAGATCTCAGACTTAAACCTTCAGAACTGGGAGGAAATGCATTTCTGCAGCATAAGGGGCCTGGATTGTGGGATTTATTACCATACACCCATGGGAATGGGTGTCACAGGAACAGCAGGAGAGATCATGAGATGCACAAGGATCTCGCTGAGCCCTCCATGGACAGGAGGTTAAACAGAGCTTGAGGATCAGAATGCGGTGTCCTGCTCTAGGCCAGGCAGAGATGAGAGTGTGCGTGCGGGGAGGATTCCTTGGGGCAACATCTCCACCATAGCTGTCCACAGGGTGCAGTTCAGGACATGTTTTCCTAAGTATAACTGTGAGAGTGGAATTTTAGCCAGGGTCCACTGAAAGTTCCCGGAGAATGGAGACCTTGTAGCATCCCATGTGAGTTGCCCGTGATGCCCCAGAATGCAGCTGCTCACTCACCTCTGGTCTGCAAACTGTCCCTCTGGGCAGTGCTGGCACTGAAAGCAGCAGTGGGGGATTCCCTGTTGGGGGATCTGGCTGGATCCTGGTTCACAGCTGGTGTTGGAGACAGAGCTGGGTGCCTGGGACAATGTGCAGGGGTCAGTAGAGACCTTACTCAGGGCCTAGGGGTGCCCTGATCCTGCAGAGAGGTGTCCATACTGGACCAGGCAGTGTGCAGGGGAAAGGTCCTATCTGCTCTGAGGAGCCAGACACAGAGGAACCACACAGAAAGACACTTAGCACCTGCTCCAGAGGGTCCACCTGACTCCTGGAATGAAGGTGGCATTCAGCAAACCCTATGCTCAAGGCCCTTCCCATCGCTCTTGGGTCCCACATCAGGAACTGCCTCATCCAGCGCAGCTCTTGAAATTCCAGGGGAGGAGGGTAATGGGAGGTTGGAGAAATAAAGATAAGAGTCAGAATACAAAAAGCTGAGGTCAGGTGGAGCCCTCTGGATGGGAGGAAAGGAACTGCTCAACCACTGCAGCTATTTATTTATATATTCGGCAGGTTGACGTCACGTGACACCCCTTTGCGTAGCAACCTGTCTGTATGGCAGCCTCAGGTCACCTTGCGTTCTTGGAGCTGGAACAGCTTGCTCCTGTGGCTCCCCTCGGGTGCTTTTTGTTCTTGGAACTGGCCTTGCTCCAGCCCTGCACGTGTGATTGATCTCCAGCTTCAGCTGCTCCCCACAAAGAACTGCAGGTCCTGGGTCCAGACCACCTCATGCACACATGAATGCGCACACCATCCCTCGGCACAGTGGGACTTGCACAATCATGGCTCTGCCCACTGCCCAGGCCCCATCTCCAGGGCGCAGCATAGGGGAGGGAGTGGGTGCAGACACATGGATAGAAGAGAGGGTTCTGTGTTCCTCAGAAAGGAACAGTAGCCCCAGCTCATGCCTGTGGAAAGCCCACAGGATCCTCTGAACATGCAGCTGTGTCCCTGGAGGGAGGATTCAGGGATGGAGCCCTGATCTGTGAATACCCAAGGTTACCGTGCTGGAGATGCTGCAGGGACAGAGCCAGACCAGGGTGCAGAGGAGGGAACTAGAGTGGGTCCTGGGGCAAAACAGTCCGGGATACCAACACCAATAGTAGGAGCATGTGTCAGTGAGTCATGGTGTAGAGGCTATTTTAATTATGGAAATTTAAAAACTTATATTTCTAATACTAGTCTATTTTTATCACTACTCAAGGATATGACTGACGAACACTGCCTGTTCCCTTAATTAGAAAGCTACAAAACTTAACGAGCCTTGACGTTCCAGGTGCCAGCTGCAAGATAGGTGTAACTCAGCCAGACAGTGATGTTTTGCTTACTTTCAAGTCCCAGAGACATCATTTCAAGGACAGGTCAGCTCAGTGTAAGACAGTGATTGATTCCTCCTGCTCACCCTAGCCTTGACGTCCCTGTTATAGGATAGAAAGCCCCCAATTAACTTGCCTGAATCAAAACTACCTAGCAACGTGTGACAAGACATATGTAACCAAATGTAAAATATCATGTTATCTGCCTTTTGTACTTCCAAAAACCTATATAAGAAACTACCCTACCCCAAGACAGGACTGATGATTTGGAACTGAGAAATTCCCGTCAGCCCGCGAGCGTAATGAATCCGCTTGCCTTCCGGAGTTCCTCCGGTGCCCTGTCTTCTCTCTGGTCGGTTTCTGGATTCTGTGACAATGGGAGAAGCCTGCTCTGCCTTCCCAGCACTGCCTGGGACAGGTGTGGGGGAAGAGTTGTGACCTCTCAGGTCCCCATGAGCCTGACCCTGAGACAGATGTGGAGAAAATGAACGACACCTGATGCTGACCTAATTGACTTAACTAGTGTGCCTCTCATATTTTCTTTCTTTTCTTTTTTTCTTTCTTCCCCTCCCCTCCCCTCCCCTTCCCTTCCTTCTCTTCTCTCTCTACTGGAGAGTGAACCAAGAGCCTTACTCCTAAGTGACATCACTAGCCATCATCTTTCATTGTGAGACAGGGTTTCACTAAATTGCCCAGGCTGGCCTTTAACTTGCAATTCTTCTGCCTTAGCTTCATGAGGAGCTGGAATGAAAGGTGTGCACCACTGTACCCAGATCAATGGTTTTAGATTTGATGGGGAGTAAATGCCTTTCCACCCTTATGGAAGAGTTCACTATGGACAAACACCATAGCTGAGCTACAACAGGCTCGGTTTACAGCCAGATCCACTTCATGCCCCAAACAGAGACAAGAATCTTGAACCTGAGTTTCCCCAGCTCCAAGGCCCAGGGTTGGGTGTGGGGAGGGGTTGAACCGTGGCTGAGCCTGAGGTCAGCAAGCTCCTTGAGACTAGAGCAAAGCCAGTCCCAAGGACATGGAATGCCTGAGGCATTGTAAACAAGTTGACCTCTGGCTCAGTTGCATATCAACAGGTGTCTGGCCTTGGTGTTCTTCCCTGTTAACTATAGCACAGATAGCTATGAGAATGTTTTCACTTGCAATATTCTCAGCAAAATATTGAGACCTTGCACTTTTGACTCCATTGCACATTTCCCCCATTTTTACCGTGTATAAATAAAGACTCTGAGGTTGAGATATTGTCACTGCCTCTCCATCAGAGAGGTCAGGTCCCGCCTGGTCCCAGCTTTTCTTTTAGTATGTGCCTATAGTTTTTTCTTAATCTTCCATTGCCCCCTCTTAGGACCCCGCTCCCCACGTAGGTCGCAGCACTTAGGACCATTTGTGCAGCCAGGGGACCCACCTGAACATCGTCCTTCAAAAGAATCATCATTCTGTCCCCTGAAGAGGGATGAGAGTCCATTGTGCCGATGTGAACAAAGTGGAACTGGCTCTTGGGGCTCTGCTGCCCTTGAAGAATGTCAAATGTTGTCACCAGGTCTCCACTGGCATCAAACAGAATGTGGGTCCCATCAGAGGTCTGGAAGCGCACCTTCCTGAGGGGGTAAAGGAGCTGGGGAAGGAGGCTGACGTAGCCTGGCCAGGGCCCCGGCTGGGGGACAGAGGTTTGAGCTCCAGGCAGCACCAACTGGCACAGGTGGTCAGGAAAATGTTCCATTTTACCTATTGTAAAATCAAAAGAAAAGTTTAAAAATGAGCCATGTCTAGTAATGAATCAATCATACTTATCTTTATAAGGCAGTCATCAATTAAGTTTTCATTATCTGTTCCATGGAGGCAGGAACCCAGGACCATCATGGCTGTTGTGTCCCATCCTGAGCCGCCTGTCCTACTCCGAGTTCAATGCATTCTCCATGCGTGGTGTCCACACAAGGCCCTGCCTTCTGCGCTCCTTTGCCCAGCCCAGCTCCTGCCCCCAGCCCAGCTGCAGCCCTGCCCTGGGCTCTTCTCCTTTGCAGGGCCCTGGCACAGTCTGCCCTTGGGGCCACCTCTCTGCTCCCATGGCAGCAGCTTCCTGTGCAGGCTGGATCTCAGATCCGTCCTCCTTGAGATCTAACCTGGGTCCTCTACTCATTCCCCACCCATCATCCACCTCCCCACATGCAGACGTCACATCCTTGTGGATTTCTGCTCTCTCTGCCCTGCCCCACAGCCAGCCGTGCTCATTGTCCTGTCCATACAAAGCCACACGTGTTCGCAGTCCTCAACCAGTAGAGGTCCCTTAATGGGAGTGAAGGTCATAACAGCACCCCTTCCTTCCTCAGCCTCCATGTGGCCTCCGTGCTCTGCAGCATATCCCCAGGAGATGGCTTTTGACTCCAGGCAGAGGATGTCCACCTGTGTTGTACGTAGGTGGGGAAGATGCCCTTCACAGCCTCCCCATCCTCCCACCCATCAGATGGCAGTGGGTCAGAGACAGTAGACATACACTGAGGAGGAAGGTTAAAAATCCAAGCCTTACAGACACCTGTGCTGCTTTCCTCAGGCCAGTGGCCTGCTTTCCAATGTCAAGTGGGCCCCCAACCTCTGGATTCTGTGGAAGAGTTCGGAGAAGACTGCATGTGTGACTCTTCCTCTCAGGACAGTTATGAAGGTCCAATGAAGCATCACCCTGGGCACACTGGCTGGGAGAAGCCACAGGGAAAGCCCTGAATGGACTGCAGCATGAGGAGGTCAGGGACATGGACATGGCTATCTGCGGTGGGGAGGCCTCCAAATTGTGATATCTTCCTGGAGAGAGCAGATTTAGCTGGGGGTCTTTATCCCTAACTCTGAGGTCAAGGTGGGCCAGACAACACCTTTGTGCACACAGCCTGGGTCTCCAGAGGGCAAATTGAGGAGTGAAGCTTGACACAAGAGGATAAGAAGGCCTGGGCCTCTTAAGGACTTAGCCAGACCCTATCTCAAATAAAAAATGAGCTGTGGACCTACAGCCTTAGGAGCACGTCCCTGGATTTAATCCACAGTGCTATTTAGAAAACCTCTTACTAGTAACAACATATCTCATGCTGTGTAACAGACACATGCTAAAAGCTATTTTCTATTTATCTTAAATTCAAATATGGACCATGCATTTATTATAAATCAATTATTGGTCACAAAAACTCAAATTTGGGACACACACTAAAAAAACTATTCCTAGTAGATCTAAAATTCAAATTTCAGGAGGCATCCAACCTATGCTAAATGGAGCCACCCCGTGGGAATGGAATGCATTGGAGCCCACACAGCCAGTATGGCTTTGGGACTCCTGGTCCAGCGTTCCTGTCAGGAACCTCTGGGCTGCAGCCACAGGTGTCTGCCCGATGGGTGCCGTTTCTGGGCACAGTTGTACTGAGAGTGTTGGTTCTCCTCCCTTCCCTGTGACCCTGCGCACCTGTCAGGGCTGGAAGTGTCAGGGATCTCCACATGCCTTATCACCATGCTCACAGCACACCAGGTCCTACAGGGCATGGGTGGTGCTGTAGATGGCAGGGTGTGTGGCATCTACTCTACTCACGTCCTGGAAAGGATACTCATGGCCTCCTTGACTCTCACTACCTGAGCAGAGCTGCACGTCTCTTGCCGCAGTGTCATTACCATGTGGCCACCTGCACCCAAAGGTGGCTTTCCAAAACCTCCTCAGGAACATATCCTCTGGGGTCTGGCAGGCGAAGAACTCCGGGATCCATGTAGGTAGCTACTGTGTGGCTCAAGACCAAATGCACCCTGCAGAACCCAGAAGGCACCCAGTGTGGTCAGGGCAATCACCGTGTACACGAGGCTCTCACTGACCCAGATCTGGCCAAGGACACGGATGCCTGCCAGCCTCTGCAGGATGAGTTGAATATTGTCAGTACTCAGGAAGACCAGGACCCCTGTGGCCATGCTCTTCTCCATCTTCCACACAATGGCATCAATCTTCTCAGGGGACTGAAAGGAAAGGACGTGCAGATGGAACCCGATGCAAACACCTGTCTGGCCCAGTTCCTGGGTGACCAGAGTGCCAGCCTACTGCCCGAAGTCATCATCCTGGACCAGAATGCCCACCCAGGACCATTCCAAGTGCAGCACAGCTGGGTCATGGTGTAGGAGGATGTGAGGTCACTGGTACGGGTGTGCAGAAAGGATGGGAACTGGGTCTTGTCACTGAGGCTGGGTAGTGTGGATGCATAGCTGACCTGTGGGGAGGTCCAGTGTGGGGAGCGGCTGAAGCTGGAAATTGATCACTGGGCGCTCCTGCTCCACCTCCCCCGCTGGTGAGAAAGGCCAGCCAGAGAACAAAGAGCAACAAAGAGCGGCCCAGGTGGGCTACTTAAACAAGCTGCTCCACCCAGAAAACACCTAGCCCCAAGGCATTCCAAGCAATGGGTTGCTAGGATAAGGGTGTCATGTGACACCAACTTGCTAAATGTATAAATAAATGCATTGCTTTGGTTGAGCAGTTCCTTTCCTCCCATCAGGGGAGAGGGCTCCACCTGACCTCAGCTTTTGTCTCTTTTCTTTATTTCTCCATCCTCTCGCTGTCCTTCCTCCCCATCCCCAGGAACTCAGAGCTGCGGGCGCAGCAGTCCAGGGCACAGAAGAAAAGACCAGGACTCAGAAACAGGCCAATCATAGGTCTAATCCAGGAACAAGGGCACAGTGAGGACAGAGTAAGAAAGGCCAGCTCGCTGGGTGGCCTGGACATTCCTCCAGCCTTGTTCCTCTAAGAACCACATCCCATGCATAGACACCATCATCCCTCAAGAAACGCAAGGGCAGTCATTCTGCCACATTGTATTCTTCCGCCTCAAATTTGCAGCCTTTTCCACAGGAACAAGTCTCCTATGGAGAAACAAGCTCAGAACTGGTGAGTTTTGTTTCAGTGGCAGGTCATTACTGTTGACCCATCCATCGCACATTGTTTTCATCTCCTTCAGCAGATCTGACAGTGGCCTTGATGTTCATTTCCCAAAATCTCCCACAATAACTTAAAAGATTGAGAGTAACATGGCATATGATTGAAGGAAAAATGGAGCAGTGAGTGCCAGCAACTCAGCTTCTCCAGGAGGAAGTGTCCATAGTCTGGAAAATTACAGCGTGGAGAGGAATCAAAGTGAGTGGTGATTACCCAAGAATCAGGATGGAACTGACAGAGGAAAACAAAATAGGATTAAGTGATGCAGAAGAAATAGATCACACCATGGAGGACAGACCATGCAGCACTGCCAACATCAGGTGCAAGCCACCATCTGGGAAGCAAAGTGAAATTAACAAAGTTTTTGCTCATGGAGAACCAGAGAACTGCCTTGGGGTGGAAAAAAATCATCTGCCGTTGAAACCAGCAAGGAACATGCAAGATACTGTTTCCAGGGTGGCCTTCCACAGCCGCCAGTTGGTCAGTGACCTCAGTACATCACCCGCAGCCACAATCACAGAGCAAGAGCTTGCAGGGATGCCACTGTAGGGAGGGGCTGCTTGAACCTTGGTTGCAGGGTAGCCCCTTGGCCCCAAACCATGCTGCACACTGCCAGTTTTCCGTAGTGAATGAAGGAAAGACACCCACGGGAGACGGCCCACAGTTGGAGAGCAGACTAGGGAAAGTCTCACTGAGGAGCGTGGGCTGGTAATCACGGATCTGGTTCCTGTGGTCAGAGGCCAGGTTCAGCCTGAGTTAACAGGACTGGCATTATGTTCTTACTGTATGCAGATCACTACTCCCTGCACCATTCTGGGGACGGACTGCCACCTTAGACATCCAGCATGAACAGAGACACATCCTGATTTAAGCTCTGCTCTTTAACCCTAGCCTGAGGAAAAGAGCCATGCATCCAAAACAATAGACATCTTTCTTTTGTTATTCTTTATTTGATTGTATTATTTTTATTTTTTATATTTTTCTTCATTGCTGTTTTCCTTCTCCTGTACCTTTCTCCCCACACTTTTATTCCATTATTTTACACTTTTCTTTTATGAATGAGTCTGTCTGTGTGTATATGTGCTTCTCTTCCTCTTGCTTTTTTCTAATATCACTTATAGAAAGTAAGCCTTTATAGTCCTACTTTTAACCATATCTCTTTGCCTGACCTCTTTCTCCTGTGTCTTATTCATTCTCAATTTTCTTTTTTTTTGCGGGTACCGGGGGTCGACCTTGGGACCTCACGTGCCAGCAGGCGCCCGTGCCACTGAGCGATATCACTGGCCCCTTTTTCATATGTGGGTTCCAGGAGTCGAACTCAAGACCTCGTGCTTGCCAGGCAGGCGCTTACGCCGCTGAGCCATTTCACCGGCCCTCATTCTCAATTTTTATTTTCTTTCTACTCTCCCTTTTCATTTGTCTCCCTTTAATTTTTTCTCTAATATCAGTCATAGAATCTTTTTCCATCCCATTTCTCACTACCAATTTTGTACACAGTTTTCTCTGTTATCCCCATCTAAACATATGACATACCCTGATAATCACTGGGATCCTTTGCCCCCTCTTTTTTCTTCCTTCCCATACCACGCAAGGGAAGACATAAAATCTTTTGTTTTCTTTTTTCTCTTATCTTCCCCCCTCTGGCATTACCTTTTCAGTTATCTAAATTCCCCCTGGCTTTAGATAATTGATTCTATAAAATTACTGTTGAATGCTGGTTTCATCATAAGAGGAAACATAACCATTGAATTTACTGCACATTAACTGTGTGTCAAAACTTGGGTGGTTATGATGCTTATAATATAACTGTGTATTTCTTCTCCAGGCTAAAGGGAGACCAAAACAGGTCTCGTGGAATTGTTATTTCTAAACTAGCCCTGATAGATACTACTGTAACAGATTAGACTTTTACTACTGTAGCTGATTTGATTGCATAGGAATAATCCTGACTCAGTGGACAATTTCATGCTAGTGAATCTGTCTGCCAAATCCACCATCACACTCAGGGAGACAGATAGTAATAGTTCCTAACCCAAGAACTCGGACTTGATTGGACTCTGCAAGAATGTCTGCAACCTGGCAGAAAGAAGCCCTGAGTCTGAGTTATTGTGAAGTCCTGAGTCTTCTGTGTTGTGGCGGAAAGATCAGCAGTTACTGGGGTGAGAGCACTCAGCCTCCGTGGCAAAGAAGCTACTTGGGAATCACATATGCAATGTCTCATTGGAATATTTAATCTGCGTTCCCATCAGACATGTGATAGGTTTAAGTTTTTCTGTTTCTTGACTTATTTAGTAATATGGGGTTATGTTATGTTCTTTTATGGTTTTCTGTGTTTATCAGGTTATTACTTTTGTGTATTTGTTCTTTCATTGGCACTGATGTAGTAGGTATCTAGGTTCTCTCCCTCGTCTCAGCTCCCCGTCTAGTTTCTTGACCTCGAACTCTCAAGACAGTACTATTAACCTATTTTTTATTTTTTTACCAAACATGTAAAATCTCTCTCTCAAGTATTAAATTCTCAATACTTATCTCCCCCACAGTCACTCCTATTTTCTCTAGCATTAATCTTTGATCACCCCATCATAAGCCTTTGGCTGTCCCATATCTAGCTTATTATCCTGTCAGCAAGTGCTGACAACCACATAGCTTTCCTCAATCACAAAGTAAATCCCCTTTCTCTCATCGCACAATCTTGTCCCCATAGAATAGCCTCTAAAAACTGTCAGTACTACCCTTCAACTCAGCTAAAAGCACCCCAATACAATCAGACACCACATCAACCTTTTTTACTTTTACCACTATTCCCCCTTCAAACCTCCCCTTTAGTGTCTAACAGTCTTATCAAAGCACCTCCCATTCTTCCCACCCCACCTCATCTACCTCATTGCAGAACAAGCACAAATAATAAATTGTGGTAGTGTACATGGAGAATGGACAAAGCAGGGAAGAGTAATTGCAAGGACTATCATCTAGAAGGGTTATAAGATTGAATCTGTGGCTACTGTTATAACCAGAAGTAATTTTTTTGGAAAAACATAGGGACAGAGTTGAAATCACTTAAATAACAGAAAGAGTAAATACTAGCATTGGACATATAAAACTGAAAATTATTCATGGGAAGCAATATCCTACTAAAAATCATATAAGCCACAAACTCCTCACTTCACTAGTCCCCAGTCTGCAGTAACTTCCCAAAAAAGGAAGGGGAAAAGGGACACGTATATCACAGATACACGTAAAAGAATGGGGAAGCAAGGAAATAGATCTCTGAACTCCCCTCAAAACTCTCCCAAGGCAGAGCACAGGTAACAAAGGGGGAAATAAAAAGCTACAAACACCAGGTGGCAGAAATCTATAGAAAATTCGTAGAAGAGATGAAGAATATAGGTGAGTTCAAAGAGGAAATGAACCTAAAGTTCACAATAATTTCACTCAATATTTCCATGGTGGATTTCAGGTAAATAGGTAAAACATTGCATGAGCTAACCAAAACAGTTCAAATCTGGTTGACAGACTCAGCAAGGATATGAAATCCTCAAAATGACATCAGACAGAAATACCTGAAATGAAAAAAAAACTGTATAGAATTCATACATTGCAGAAATGACCAATGTGAAGACAATATTTGATGCTGAGGACAAAATAGTGAATTATGATAAAGAGCTCAAAGAAGCCAAAAAAAAAAAAAAAAAAAGTAAAAACAACAGAGAAGACTATCCAGTGGCTACTAGATGACAAGAAAACCAATCTAAGGATAATCATAGAGAAAAACTAGAAGATAGCACAGATAGATTCACTAACATGCCTACAGAAATCATAGAAGAAAATTTCCTAACTGTAAGAAAAAAGTATAAAATGCAAGTAAGCAACAATTATAGAATACCAAACAAATATAATGAAAAAAGAAGCTCATCAAGTCATATTCTTATTAAATTACCATATACCCAGCAAAAAAGCCCACATAACTTAAAAAGCGGCCAGAGAAAAACAAAAAAGATTTGTGCTTATATTGTTCGATCAAATTTTCATGCCTATATCTTGTAATCTGAGCAACTACTTTGAAGATAACAATACACAATGTATTAACCATTATTACTCTCCTACTATCTTGTTTTAAAATTTTGTATCATTGTTTTTATTGTTTTTTCTCTTTAAAATAACAAACAACCCCCCCCCAAATCCCATATAAAGGTAAGCCAATTAGAATCACAGATTGCTTCTCAACACAAACTCTAGATGTAGGAAGACCTTGGAGTCCTATAAATTATGTGTCCTTTCCCTTGTAAACCCTGACTACAACAACACTTAAGTATATTCTTGACAGAAACAATGAGTCAGACACAGCTAAAAACACAGAGGAAACTAGTGAGGTCAATAGATAAACAGCAACAAAAAACATCAGGAAAAGAGAAACAAAGGATTCACCAACAGACGAAGGCAATGACAGTAAATAACCAACACATCTCAGTAGTATTTCTCAGTGTTAACAGGTTCAATTCTCCAATTGAAAGACACAGACTGCCAGGCTGGATTTAAAAAATGGAATCCAACATTCCATTTCATTCAAGAAACTCATCTAATCCAAGAAGTTATTCATAGACTTTAATAAAAATTAAAAAAAAAATTAATAAAAATTAAAGGATGGAAAACAACATCTCATACACCAAAATTGCATGGGTAGCAATTCTAATATCAGACATAGTAAACTTCAAGCTAAAAGTGTTAGAAGAGACAAAGAAAGTCACTACATGCTAGTTAAAGGAACAATCCAACAAGAAGAGATAACATTGATGAACATATATGCAGCAAATACTGGAGCACCTATCTTCATAAAACCAAAACAAGATCAAATAAACACTAACATAATCATAGTGGCGGATTTTAACTCCCTGATTTCACAAAGAGATTAACTAAACAAAAAACCAATAAAGCAATTTCACAGCTGAACCACACCCCTGAAAATATGGACTTAATTGATGTATACAAAGTATTCCATCCCTCTACCACAGAGTATACATTCTTTTCATCAGCACATGGTACTTTTCCAAAATATATCTCATACTAGTCGAGCTTTACAAAGCTTGCTTAAGTAAATATAAGTATGCATACTATCATGCATACTATCGGGCCATTGTGCAATTAAAATAGAAATAGGTGACAGAGGAAATGTCAGGAAAAGACTAAAGTTCTTAGAAAATTAACAATATACTCCTAAACAACCAATGTGTCACAGAAGAAATCAAGGAAGAATTTTAAAAGGTTCTGGAAGTTAATGACAATGACAGTACAATTCAGTGGAACTTCTGGGACATAATGAAAGCACTTCTAAAAGGAAAATTCATCTCAATGATTACATTAGGAAAATACGGCAACTTTATTTTTTTATTTTTTTATTTTTTGTGGGTACCGGGGGGTCAACCTCAGGACCTCGTGCGCCAGTAGGCGCCCGTGCCGCTGAGCGATATCACCGGCCCCTTTTTCGTATGTGGGATCCGGGAGTCGAACTCGGGCCCTCGCGCTTGCAAGGCAGGCGCTTATGCCGCTGAGCCATCTCACCGGCCCCAAATACGGCAACTTTAAATAGACAACCTTATGAGAAATCTTAAGATACTTGAGAAACAACAACGAACAAGAAACAAAGTGAAATTAAGGAGGGAAAGTATAAAGATGAGAGCAGAAATTAATGTAATTGAGACTTTAAAAACTTTAAAAAATAATCAATGAACTAAAGCTGGTTCTTTGAAAGAATAAATGAAACAGATAAGTCCTTAGCCATACTCGCCAAGAAAAAGCGAGAAAAGACACATTAACACAATTAGAAAAGAAAAAGGTGAACACACACCTTTCCACAAGGAAATGCAGAAGATAGTAACTACTTTGAAAAATTATATTTCAACAAATTAGCAAATTTTAAAGAAATGGACGATTCCTAGACCCTTTGTCCTTCTGCACCCTTAAGAATGAAGGAAAAGTCTCAGGGGAGGAAAATGGGCTAGGATATAAGAAATAAAATAGGTAAGAAGGAGACAAGGAGAATCATAACTAAAAATTGTACTTTGAGGAACATTGAGACATCTGGGACACAATTGTAGTTACCCAGTAGGATCCATAGCAGCATTCCATTTGTTATATTTGGGCGCCTTTTCTGCCAGACCCACCACTTTTCCCCAAGACTCAGGAAAAGTATACGTCCATGAATTGACTTAATTGAGAAAATAAAGAACAGGAACCTGATCCTCAGTTAAAGGAACACAGTGAAAGAATCCAAGGAATGTTTATATTCCAAAGGAATCTCTAAAAAATGTGGGCCCATACCCGTAAATAGGCTAGTGCGCATCTCGAGTGTGAGCCAATTTTCCTGGTGTTCCCGCCCCCTCAAGAGAAGCATAAATGTAACCATTTCCAGAAAATAATGCTCTCTCTTGAGGGCCTGCACTGTATTTCTTTGAGTGTGTACATTTGAATTTCTGCCTAATAAAACCTCTCCTGTGCCTCTTACTGCCTCGTCCTGGAAATTCTTTTTCGAGAATTGGAGGTTGTGAACCTGCAAACACATTCTACAGACAGAATAGTCAGGTTTCTTGTCTCAGCTCTGAGAACCTCCTCAAACCCTGTCTAGGGGTAGTGGCATGATCCCACTGCCTGGGTTCACGCCTCAGCTCCAGTGCCAGCTCCTCCCAGCTGGGTGAGCTGGGACCATTACTGATTTTGATCCAAACCTGTCTGCTCGTGCATGTGGTGGGATTAGGGTTCTCCCGTAACAATGTTCTGTAGAGAAGAGCAGAGTCGGGTGTGGAATGTGACAGCAGAGATTTGCCCACAGCAGAGTGGCTCAGTGTCACCATCCCCTCGACCTCTCTGCTATCCTGGCTGTTCGTGAAGGGGCATGACTGGGGAGGACTCACCTGGGGAAACCTGTAGGGCTCCAGGAGCCTGGCCATGTCCACAGACAGGGCCGAGCATGTGTCCCCTGCCAGGGCAGCTCGGGGTGGACTGAGGTGGCACACATAGTTGGAGACGGGATCCTCCTGCCCTGTGAGGAAGGCCATAGTCTCGTGCAGGGCTCCGTGCACGGAGTCCCCAGAGTTGCGAGTGGAGAAGCCGAGTGTCAGGGTGGGCGGCAGGTGGGTGCCCCTGTTGATCTCCTCAACAGCAAGGACGAAGCTCTGGGCCACCCGGTAGCCCCAGCTGGACACACTGAGGAGAGAAGCCCAAGGTCACAGTGGACACAGGGCAGATGGGGCAGGCGGGCACCTGTCAGTGATGCCTGTGTGCATGGCACACACAGTACACGTGACAACATGCATTCCCATGGAACCTGTGCACAGAAATGCACGCAGCATCATTCAGAGCAGAGAAGGGGGGCCAGGTTGGTGTGGTGGTGCACGCCTGTAATCCCAGCACTCTGAGAGGCTGAGGCAGGAGGTTTGCAAGATCAAGCCCAATGTGGGCAACTTAGCAAGACCCTGTCTCAGAAGAACTACGACGACAACAACAGAAGAAAACCAAAATGTGCCATGGATATTGCTAAACAGGAATGTCCTGTTTTCAAACCCCAACACAGAGAAAACAAAAAATAAACCATAAAGTTGGCAGGGGACAGGAGATACTGATCAAAGGGACAGACTGTCAGATGAGAGTGCCAAGTCTAGTGACAAAGCATGGTAACTAAAGATCACCATAGCTAATGTGTATTTCAAAGTGGCAAAGAGAATAAATTTTAAATATTGTCATCACCAAAAAACAAAGTACATATATGACATGGTGGATGCATTGACTACTGTGATTTAATCCATGATGTGTACACACATCAACGTGTCTCATTGTACTTTCCTGTGCCCAGACATAGGAAAAATTGCCGTTCATCAAATTTCAAACAATGTAACACTCAGTGAGGATCAGAGGAACAGTGGAAAACTTTAGCATTTTTGGTGGAAGCACAAAGTGCTATTATTTCAGAAAGCACTTTGACAACTTTTTAATAAAGCTGAACGTGTACTTAAAAAACAACAACAACATAGTGCTTCATTGGGAACTGCAGGACAGAAACAGGCAATGGGAAAACAGCCAGAGAGGAACCTGAGTCCCAACTCATGAAGAGAGGCATTAAGCCACGCTTGTTCAGGCGGTGAAAACACCTGTCTCTCATCTGGCCCTGCTCATAGCACAGAAGGAGAGACAAGAACACTTGCCCAAGCCTGCAGCCCAGGAGCTCAGGCACACAGCATGGTCCTGGTTGTACGGGAGCCCTGACAGAAAGAGATGCACAGAAAGGGTCCCTAAGCACTGGGAGTGATGGAGGACCAGGCACAGACCAGCATTTGGGGATCTGCCCCACCACAGTGTTGGGGACCCAGGGACCCTGCTCACTCCGAGGATGGTAGTCCCACAGGTGGCACCATGAAGTCCAGGGAGACAACATTGTAGAATGGTAGGATGGAGGAGCTGCCACCTAGCACCACATGCCCTGGACGCTCAAAGCGAGGGCTGCTGCCAGGCAGCCCAGGAGCCGCCGAGATGGTACCTGTTCGCATGGCCAGCAAGGCACACAGCCTCGTGCATGCACTGGCCATAACCAGGGGCTTCAGGCCAGAAGCGTGTCGCTGAGGGCCCTGTTGATGGCCCTGACCACAGCTGTGTGCCGGAACCTCAGGAGCGACCCAAACACTAGCCCTGCCAGGCTGGCTGGCACCAGTGCCGCCAAGGTCAGCGCAAGGCCCAGGGGCTCATCAGAGGCCGGGAAGGGCTCTGTCCTGGGAACGCAGCGGTCTCCGGCCCGGCTTGGGGACTGCTCTGCAGGGCACTGAAGACGGCTCTTCATGTCTGTGGGAGACACACAGACCCTGTGTGGGCACACACAGGTTATGAAACCAGCTCTGGGACACCCCCTGGGCACCCAGTCCTCTAAGGAGCCGCTCGCTTTCATTGCTGCTTTAATGAATTATTCTTAGTCATCCTTGACGGGTGGGTGATATTAGATTCAAGGCACTACTTACTTTATGAGGATTGGGTTATTTTGTTTTGTTTTGTATTGTCTTATTTTTCTGCATACGGGAGATTCAACGTTTTCACTGAATTACATCCTCAGATTATTTGTTTTATTTTGATGCACGACCTTACTAAGTCACTAAGTTGCCCAAGCTGGGCACAAACGTGCTGTCTTCCTCCCTCACCCTACCAGCATGCTGGGAATACTGGCATGCACCATCACACCTAGGACCTCAATTTTATTTCAATGGTTAACTCTTTCTGAGTACTAGCTGTAACTCATTATTACCAACTGTTGTTTTGTATCCCTCAAAACTTATATGTTGAAGTCTTGATCTCCAGTACCTCAAAATGTGATTGTATTTAGAGACAGGTAAATTAGACCTGCGGTAATTAAGGTTCACTGAGACCACCGAGGTGGCCCTAATCCAACATGCCTGGCGTCCTCACAGGAAGAGGGGACTGTGATCCAGGTAAGACTCTAGAGAACACAGCATGAAATTGGCTGCCTGCAAGTCCTGGAGAGAGATCTCAAGGAACACCCTCCTTCAGACAGCAGGATCTCAATGTCCAACCTCCAGAACTGTGAGGAAATGCACTTATGTGACTTATGGGAACCAGACTGTGGGATTTATGACCACTGAGCCATTGCGATGGATGTCACAGTTCCAAGGCAGAGGAGAGCAGGAGACGCACAAGGACCTCACCAAGTCCTTCATGCACAGGGGGTTAAACACAGGCTGTGGGGTCAGGACATTGCTGACCTGGGGCCAGATGAGGGGCACTGGGGTAGGTTACCCTACTCTTGGTCAGGCAGAGATGACAGTGTGCGAGGGGAGGATTCTTTTTTTTTTTTTTTTTTTAAAGAGAAGAAAAAACAAAACAAATCAAAAAAAAAAAAGAACAAATTTTCAAAACAACATAATATGAGGGTAACAATGGTCAATGCATTACGTATTATTATCTTTAAGTTAGTTATTCAGGATACCAGGCATTAGCATTCAATTGTCCAAACATTATTGGCTCAAACCTTACTCTTCAATGAACTAAGTAAAATTGGTAGTGTATCTATCTTAACCATCTTATATATATATATACAATTTTTTCTCCCTTTGAGGGGAGGATTCTTTATGGACACCATCCCCACCATGCCTGTCTGTGCAGTGCATCTCAGGACACATTTCACTAAGAATAAATGTGAAAAACACCTCCAGACCAGTATTCCACAGAGAGTCCACAGAAAACGAAGACTTTCCAGTTCATCCTGGGGGTTGGGATCCAAACATAGCGCAGCCTCTAAGCCCTGAGTCACACCCACCCCCCTCACCTCTCTGGTCTGCAAACTGTCCCTCTGGACAGGGCCAGCACTCAAAGCAGCAGTGGGGGGCTCCCTGTCGGGGGATCTGACTGGATCCTGGCTCACAGCTCGTGCTGCAGGCAGAACTGGGCACCTGGGGGCAGTGTGCAGGGGCTCAGTGGGTATCCTGCTTGCTTGGAGCCCAAGGGTGACCTGACCTAGCAGAGAGCAGATAAGTGTCCTCCCCAGTGGACCAGGCAGAGTACAGAGGAAACGTCCTCGCTGCCACCATCAGAAACCATATGCAGAAGGACCACACATGGAGGGTTGAGCACCTGCTGCATAGTGTGCATCTGGCTGCCCGCCATTTGGAGGCAACATTCAGCAAACCCTGCACACCTGGCCTTTCCCCTCACACTGGGCTCACACATCAGGACCTGCAGGTGTTGGGCTCACACACACACACATCCTCCCACAATACAGCAAGGACCATCTGCCACATGGGACCTACACAGCCACGGTGCTGCACTCTCTGCCCAGGCCCCATCTCCCGGCAGGTGAATCAGGAGGGAGTGGTGTAGAGATACCATGGAGAGAAGAGTGGGTGCTGGGTGCCCTCAGGAGAGACTAGGAACCCTCAGCTCACTCCCATTGAGGGGATAAAGAATCCTCTGACCACACAGCTATGTCCCTGGAGGAAGGAGTCAAGGACAGAGCCCTGTCTCCAAGTGAATCCTGAAGCCACCAGGATGGAGACGCCCTGGGGTCAGAGATGGGTCAGTCTGCAGAGACGGGGGGAGAGTGGGTCCTGAGCTAGAGCAGCAGCGTACACCCGACTCTGACAGCAACGACATGTGTAACACATCACAGCACAAGGCCTGCTCTGCATGGGATGGCACAGAGAACAGAGCTGCAACCTCTGAGGTGTCCGTGGGCCTTGCAGACCATGAAAGAGACACGGAGAAACAGGAGAAATGTCTGACACAGACCTAATTCACTCACCTACTGTGGCTCTCCTAGTTTACTTTCTTCTTTTTTCTCTCTATTGAAGATTGAACCAAGAACCTTCCCACTTTGCAGCATCAGGAACCCTTTTTCTTTTAATTTCTTTTTGAGACAGGGTCTCATTAAATTGCCCATTCTGGTCTTCAACTTGTAATTTTCCTGCTAAAGCCTCCCAAGAAGCCTGGATGACAAGTGTGCACCACTGTGTCCATCTTGATGGTTAATTCAGTTTTCATGGTGAGTAAATGCCTTTCCATCCCAACAGAAGAGTCCACTGAAGACAGACACCATGGCTGAGCTACAGCTGGCCTGATTTACAGCCATATCAACTTCATGTTGCCAACATAAACAAGAACCCCAGATCTGAGTTTACCCAACTCCAGGGCAGAGGCCTGGAAGCATTCATCCAGTCAGGGGTTGCATCTGAACGTTGTCCTTCAAGCAGATCGTGATTCTGTCCTCTGAAGAGGGATGAGGTCCATCATGCCAATGTGGACAGAATGGAATTGGCCCTCGGGGCTCTGCTGCCCTTGGAGAATGCCAAATTTTGTCACCAAATCTCCATTGGCATCAAACAGGATGTGGGTCCCATCAGAGGTCTGGAAGCGCACCTTCCTGAGGGGGAAAGGAGCTGGGGAAGGAGGCTGACATGTAGCCTGGCCAAGGCCCCAGCTGGGGATGGCAGTGGAGCTCCAGGCAAGGCCGCCTGGTCCATTAGGCACATGGACTGCAGGGGCCCAGGGAAATCATCCACCTTAAACTTCTGGTAAAATGAAAAGGAAAATGTAATGATGAGCAGTACTTAATAATGCAGCAAGATACCCTTATCTTCATCAGGTAGCCATCAATTAAATTTTCATTCTCTGTTTTGTGGAGGCAAGAACCCAGGACCATCATGCTGCTGTGCCATCCTGGGCCTCCCGACCCACTCTCTGTCCCACATCTCAGGTGTGTGACCTCCACAGAAGGCCCTGCCACCCACACTCCCAGCTCCGTCCCAGCCTTCCGACATTCCTGGCCCAGCTGCTGTTCTTGCTGCACTCTCTTCCCATGCAGGACATTTGCACACACTGCTCCTGGAGCCACCGCTTTCTTCCCACGGCAGAGGC
The DNA here is from genome assembly GCA_028451465.1 of Erethizon dorsatum. Lineage (NCBI taxonomy): Eukaryota > Metazoa > Chordata > Mammalia > Rodentia > Erethizontidae > Erethizon > Erethizon dorsatum. The sequence continues at coordinate 115,884,469 of CM051834.1, read as the reverse complement.
TTCTCATCTTCCAGGCTGAACTCGGATCCGTCCTCGCAGAAGCCTCACCTTCCCATCCCACCACGACTTCATCCACTTCTCAGCACAGAGACATCATCTTATGAATTTCTAATCTGTCTGCTCTGCTCAACAGCCAGACATTGTCACTGTCCATCCATCCACAGCCCCATCTGTCTTCAGTAAGCAAGCAGTAGAGGCCCTGTGATCTAAGTGGAGGTCAAATCACTTCCTTCCTTACTTCCCACTGTAGCTTCTCAGCCAGCCTGGTATCCCTAGGAGGCACATCTGGACTCTGGGCCAAGGATAACCATCTCCACCCAGAGTGGGGGGAGAAGATGTGCTTTTGTGGCCTCCCTATCCTCCCACCTGCCAGAAAGTGGCAGGTTAGAGACAACAGATATCACATGTTGAGAAAGAAGGTTAAAAACCCAAACCTTACAGAAACTTGTGCTGGCAGCAGCCTGCTTTCCAAAGGCAAATTGGACCACAATGTGTGGGCTCCATTGGATAGGTCAGAGAAGACCCCAAGTCTGAGCCTTCCCCTCAGGATGGATACAAAGTCTCAGTGAGGTGTCATCCTGGGTGTGTTGGGTGGGAGAAGCCACACGTTAAGCCCTGAGTGTCCTCAGACATGTAGAGGTGGAAAGAGAGAACAATGACATGGTTATCTGCATTAGGGAAGGTCTCTAGGATGGGATATACTTGTAGAGAGCAGGTTTAACAGAACGTGTCTTTGTCTGTAACACCGAGGAAGAGATAGGCAAAGGAACCCATGTGTGCACAGCCTACCCATCTGGATATCCAGATGGAAACTGACCATGAGCACAGGCGGAAGTGACCAAAAGGATAAGAAGGCTTGGGCAATTAGGGACTTAGCTAGACCCTGTCTGAAAATAAAACAGAAAATGAGCTGTGAACCTAGCTTATTGGTAGCACACCCCTGGGTTTGATTCACAGTACCATAAGATGATTCTTTTTAGTAAAAGTGTAATTCATCCTATATTTGAGACTCACTTATTCTAAAACTTATCTTTATCACATGAAACACAGAAGGCTTCATTTGTTCAATTTCAGATTTAAAAAAATGACTCTTACCTGGATGTAATGCCAGCACTGAGAGAGACTGAGACAAGAGGATTGCAAATTCCAGTCTAGACAGGGAAACATAAGGAGACACTGTCTAAAAATAAAGAATAAAAAGGGCTGGAAATTGAATACAAAAGTAGATCTTCCCAAGATTCAATCCCAGGTACCACAAAAAATTATTTTTAGTAGATGCATAACTCACTTAATATTTGGGGCACACTTATCCTAAAAGTTATTTGCTATTAGTTCACATTCAAGTTGGACTTATGCATATTCTAAACACCATTCACTGGTTACCAAAGCTAGAATTTGGAAATACACCAAAAATCTATTCAATGTATATGTGAATTTTGAATCTCACCAGCCATCTTGTATTTACAAGATGGATCCACCCTGCAGGGATGGGACCCATCAGAGGCCACACAGCCTGGTCCAGTGATCCTCCCAGATCCCTCTGGGTCCCAGGCGCAGGTGCATTCTCAGCTGCACAGATTGTCCAGTGTCGCTTCTCTGTGACCCCCTCACCTGCCAGGGATGAAAGTGCTAGGGGGTCCGTGCAGACCCGTTCCCCACGCTCACAGGACACCAGAACCTGCAGGGCGTGGGCGACACTGCACACAGCCGTGTGTGTGAAGTTCACTGTACTCACATTCTGGAAAGGATGCTTATGGCCTCTCAGATTCTCACTACCTGAGCACAGCCACACATCTCCAGACACTGTGCCATTCCCATGCAGCCATCTGCACCCAAAGGTGGTCTCCCAGAACCTCCCCAGGAACATGTCCTCTGGGGTCTGGCTTGGGTACAGCTGGGTGAAAAACTCGGGGAACACAGGCACCCCACTGCTGTGCTGCAGAAGGCCAAACACACCCTTCAGGACCCAAGAGATCCCAGGCATGGCCAGGGTGAGTGCCATATGCAGGACGCTCCCACTGACCCAGGCTTAGGCCATGACATGTACACTAGCAGGCTCTGCAGGATTAGTTTGAAACTGGAGTCGTTCAGGAAGACCAGGACACCTGTGGCAGTGCTGGGCTGCATCTTCTGCACCACAATGTTGATCTTCTTGGGGAAATGCTGGTAGGGAGTGGGAGGTGGAATTAAATGCAAGTATCTGCCTCTCCCATCTCTCAGTGGCTAGGGCACCAGCCTGCTGCCTAAAGTCATAGTCCTGGGCCAGGATGACAATCAGGACCATCAAAAGTGCAGCACCAGCTAGGTCACAGCATGTGAGGATGTGAGGACACTGGCCAGTGTACACAGGAGGGACGGGATCTGGGTCTTGTCACTGAGGGTGGAGAGTGTGGATGTATAACTAACCTCTGGGAAGAGCAGGACAGAAGAGAGGACCAGGGCTCAGAAATAGGATTGTTACAGGTCTAAACTCAAGACGCAGACACAGTGGAGACAGGGGGAGGGGGCCAACTCGCCCACTTGGCCTGGATATCCTCCCAGACTTGTCGTTCTAAAAACCACATCCCATGCGCATCCTCAGTCTTGAGCAGTGGGGTGGCTTTCCTTTGAGAGACACGAGGGCAAGACACAGAGGAGCAGTTTGAATCAAAACCCAAACTCAATATTAAGCTACCTGAAAGAGACATACCTCGTCCACAGAGGCACACGTAGACTAGAATGAAAGGATAGAAAACCATACACCCTGCAGCCAGATCCTCAAAGCAAGGAGGACTAACTACTCCAATCTCTGACAGGGTAGACCAATCATTATATAAAATTATTAAACACTAAATATTGTTAAAGGGAACAATTCACGAGGAAGAGATCACAATTGTAAATATATATGCACTGAATGTCTACACACCCGATTTTATAAAGCAAAATCTACTCAACATGCAAGGACAGATAGACATCATTATAATTATAGTGAGGGGCTGCAATAATCCCACTTACAAACAGATAAGTCAACCAAACAAAAAAATCGACAAAGAAACAGAGCTGAATCACACTTTGAAGAAATGGGTTTAACAATTAGCTACAGAATATTTCATCAAACAACTGAAGAATGTATGTTCTTCTCAAGAGTCAACAGAACTTTGTCCAAAACAGAGCATGTCTTACAGCATACAGTATATCAAAATAAATACAAAAGTGCTGCGTCCAGTGCAGCTCGAAATTCTCGGGGTGAAGGACGGTAGCAGATGAAGAGATAAAGACAAAGAGTCAGGAAACAGAAAGCTGAGGTCAGGTGGAGCCCTCTCTCTGGATGGGAGAAAGGAACTGCTCAACTACTGCAGCGCATTTATTTATAGATTCAGCCCGTCGATGTCACATGACGTCCCTCTGCCTAGCAACCTGTTTGTTTAGATTACCTCAGGTACTTGGTGTTCTCTGGGCTGGAGCAGCTTGTTCATGTCTTGCCTCGGGCTCTCTTTGTTCTTGGGACGGCCTTGCTCCAGCCCTGCACGTGTGATGGATCTCCAGCTTCGGCTGCTGCCCATAGCACACCACACCACAAACTCGAGCACTGTCTGAAATGAGGTTAATGGGAGTGGATGAATGATCTTCCAAGGCCCATATAACAGCCTGCAATTTAGTCTTTTGTTCAGAAGAAAAATGCGTATCCTGTATTTGGCACCCAGGGCTCCTGCTTGCTGCTTCTGCCTCTGGCTGCAGCTCCCACCCCATTGCCTCGGGGCTGTGGGCAAGCTGCCCCGGCTGTGGCTGCTCATCGGCCTGAGGGTAGGACTGCTGCCCCTTGACCTCGCCATCTGGCACTAATGCTTTGGTAGCAGAGACCAGAAGAGGGTCAGTGCCTGCCTGGCTGCCAGGGATGGGCTACATCTCTGGGTTGGCTTCACTGGCACCCCCATCCCTGGAGGATGCTGCAGTCATTGCCTCTGCAGCCACAGCCACCATTTTTTTCCTGGCTTTTCCCTCCTCTGATTCAGGCTATTGTGGCTCCCATGGCTCCAGCTGAGCCTGGGGTGCAAGGGGCCACGGGCATGGCTGGTGGATGTGTGGATGCAGGGATGGCTGGGGTATCCCAGTTGAGTCTGCCTAGGGCCAAAGTGTAGGGACCTCTCTCCTTTCAGCCCATGCCTCTCCCTCCCAAGGCTCTGCACTGGGCTGAGCCAGCTGCGAGGGTGGCCTGACCCACCCACAAATCAAAAAAATTTCCCTGCCACAATAAATAATCCCCCAGACTAAAACATGCTTCAGTTCTTCCTTTCCAATCATTTGGGGCCGTAACCTGTTGTCCTAGGAGCTCCATTAGCCCGAGGTAAAAGGGGCCCTGGGGTCATAGGTAGTGGTAGCTTGTTTGAACTCTTTTAGGGTCTTAAAGGGCACAGCTTTAGGAGGACGTATAATTTGTCCCAGATTATTGCGTACTTGGAGTTCACTAACAGGGTAGTTACGTTGAAAACCCTCCATGGACTCCCCCACCCATCTGGCTTCTTTTAGTGCCAGTTGCAAGGGAGAGAGAAAATGACTCTACTCCCTGAGAGGTGGAAGTTCCAACCTGTAACAGCAAAATTTCTCCGAACTGAAAAGGCAGAAGTTGCTGCTTGTGGCTCAGTTAAGGTGAACGATTTTTCCTTGGGTGGCTGTGAAGCTGAAGCCACAGCAAAACACTCTTCTAGTGGGGAAAAGTCTTTTTTTGTCCCCCACAGCTCCTTCCTTATCTGATTGAGCAAAGCTAGAGGGTTTAAGCTGTATTGGGGGGGCTGTTTCTCCACCATCTTTTTTCTGCTCAGGACTTAGTTTTAAAATACTGCTCTGAGCCAAATCCTCCATGGTCATCTCAATAAGCGTACAATCATTGAGATGCTCCCTAATGCAAGTCCACAACAAAAAAGTAAATACAGGAATCAATACAACAAGCATTTTTATTTACAACTGTTGCTGTAATGAGCCTGTTTTTGCCCCGTGTTTTACACCTGATGAAATCAATATCAATACACCTCTCTCCCCTAGGCTTCTCTTGAGCCTGTTTTTGTTTGTGTGTGTGCACTGTCAAAGGTGTCCTCTCACCTGCTATTTCTTTGTACCCCAAGTCCCTGTTCAGGCACCAATATGCCGTGTCCAGCACAGCTTTCAAAATTCTCGAGGTGAAGGATGGTAGAGGATGAAGAAATAAAGACAAAGAGTCAGGAAACAGAAAGCTGAGATCAGGTGGAGCCCTCTCTCTGGATGGGAGAAAGGAATTGCTTAACCACTGCAGTGTGTTTATTTATACACTGAGCAGGTTGATGTCACATGGCACCCCTCTGCCTAGCAACCTGTTTGCTTGGATTGCCCTGGACTCTCCATGTTCTTGGAGCTGGAACAGCTTTTTTGTGTGGCTCACCTCGGGTGCTCCACATGTGTGATTGATCTCCAGCTTCAGCCACTCCCCACACAAAAGAACTGAAATAATCTTTGCATCCCATCAGATTATAATGGATGCAACTAGAAATCAAGAGCAAAAGATACAACACAAAATAAAAAACACATGGAGACCAAATATTACCTCTTTGAATAAGCAATAGGTCTCAGAAGAAGAAATCAGGGGAAAAAATTAAATTCCTGGATCTGAAATGTAAATACAACACATCAGAGCTTCTGGGACACAATAAAACCAGTTCCAAGAGAGAAATTTATAGGTCAGAGTGCCTCTTTCAGAAAAAGTATGTGATCCAAAATAAATTACATAATGATGTCTCTCAAAGTTCTATTAAAAAACAGAACAATTGAAACCCAAAATTATAGAAGAAAGAACAGAGTAGAAACCCATGTAATTGGTACTAAACAAAAAAATGCAAGTGATCAATGAATCCAAGACTCATTTTTTAAAAAAAGAATAAATATATTGGCAAACCTTGCACCAGACTTACTAGGAGAAGGGAAAGGAAGGAAGGGAACAGGAAAAAAATAAATATATATATATACACAACATAGTAAGATAGTTATACAGCTAGTTTCTCTTAGTCCATTGAAAAGAAAGGTTTGTGCTAATATTGTTTGGACAATATTTCATGCCTATATCTTGTACTCTGAATAACTACTATGAAGCTAATAATACGCAATGTATTATTATTTTTTCTGGCCCTTTTATTGTATGTGAGTTCCGGGAGTCGAACTCGGGCCCTGGAGCTTGCCAGGCAGGCGCTTACGCCGCTGAGCCATCTCACCGGCCCCAATATGCAATGTATTAATTATTGTTACTGTCCTACTAGTCTGTTTTGAAACTCTGTTTTAATTATTTCTCTTTAAAATAAAAAAGAAGAAAAGGCCTACATCAAGATTCAGAATCCAGATACTGGAAAATAACAACTTGGGGAGGAAAAAAAGAGGGAGGTGTATCCCCAGGACCCTGGAAAGTTCTGAAGGGAAAATTGGTGCCCACAGAGAAAGAGACAGACCACAACACAGAAAAAGAAAGGATTCTGCACTTTCTCTCTGGCTCTGGGCTTGTGGTGTGAGAAGGAGGATCAAATCAACACAGACACAGTGAAAGTGGGTGACTCTGGAGGCCTCCAGAGAGAAATGCACCAGTGCAGTGGAGAAGTGGATGGCGTGTGCTACAACAGCTGCTGAATGACTCCAGTCCAAGTGACTGCAGTGTCCCCTGGAAACAATGTTTGGTTGAATGCCATTTAAGGGAGGGTTCAACTGAACCCAGGACTCAGGGCAGCCATAGGTTTTCTTCATGTGTGGGCTCCCAGTGTTAAACTCCCACAGCGATTGGGTGAGGGGCAAGCACAGGAGCCATTCAGGGCCAGGAAGCCATGGTCAGGCCAGCAAGGGACACCCAGAGTGTTATAATTGAAATGACTCAGGCCCCAACCCCACGATGAGAGCCCAGGCTGAGCATGAGCTTCCGTGGAGTTGAAAGTACCAGAAGGGGCACGCTGCCCTAAACCTACTGCAGGCTTGTTAGAATCACCCAGATGGCTTTGGGCCCTGAATGCCTCCTTTATCTACTAGTGAGAGCAAAGTCGTGCCCTGAATTGGACGCTATCACGAAAGTAAACCCTAGAAGAAAACCACAGGCTTGAAATCACAAAGAAATAACTTCTTTTTTTTCTGTTCACCTGGGGTTTGTTTGTTTGTTTTTGATTTTTTGTGAGTGTGAACAATGTTTTTCATTGTTTTGTTTTGTTCTTGTTTCTGTTTCTTCCTTCTTTCTTTTTTATGGTCTTTTCCATCTTCTTTTTAAAATTAAGTTTATTGGTACAACTTTGATATACATAATAATCATATTCATCATAGGGAGTTGGTACCTGTATATGGTATATCTTGGTTCCTCTTTTTTTCCCAATCCCCTCCCATCCCTTCAACACCTATTCCCCTTCTTATTTACAAAGCTTTGTTTCCATTTTATCCTTTTATTGTTGTTTTCCTTTTCCCTTCCTTCCTTTCCTCCTTTCCCCTCCCTAGTTCCTCTTTCCTTTTGAAAAATTTCCTATTTCACAATATCTATTATACATTTTGGTCCTTATTTACTCTTCCAGTTTCTTACATCAGGGAGACAATGCAATATTTACATGTGTATCTGATTTATTTCACTTACGAATATGGTCTCAAGGTGCATCCATTTACCTAGAAATGTCTCAAGTTTATCCTTCTTTATGGCTGAGTAGTACTCTACTGTATAAAAAAACACATCTTTTTTTAACCATTCCTCAGTTGATGGGCACTTGGGTTGTTTCCAAGATTTAGCTATTACAAACTGTGCTTCTATAAACATGGGTGCACATATATTGCTGTGGTATCTTAGATAAATACACACTTATCTGAGGAAGAAATACAAATGGTAAATACATATATGAAAAAATGTTCAACATGACTGGTCATTCGAGAGGTGAAAATTAAAACAACAATGAGATTCCATCTTACTCCAGAAAAAATGGCTATCATCAAGAAATCCACCAATAACATGCTAGAGGGACCGTGGGGAAAAAGGAACGCTTCTCCACTTTTGGTGGGAGTGTAGACTGGTGCAACCACTGTGGAAATCAGTGTGGAGATTCCTCAAAAAACTAGGATTAGAGGTCCTTGAGCCAGCTCTCCTCCTTCTAGGTATCTTCCTGGAAGAATTAAAAATCTTTCTTCTTTCTTTCCATCCTGTTTTCTTTGCTAGTTTCCTGAGGCTTGGGTAATCTTCCTTTGTCTTTCAGCCTGTTTTCCAATCTTTTCTCTCTTTTTTTATTTCTCTATTTTTTCTTCTTATACCTTTTTAAATTTTAAATTTTACCTTAAGGGTAAAATCACTCTGTTGAGTGGCTATTTACTGTATATGATTTTCTTATTTGTCTTAGATTTTGTTATATAACTACAAATCTTATATCCATGTTTAAGTAGCAATATAATAGTTACCACAGTTTGTCATTTTGTACTCTGTGCTTGATGCTATTATTATTACTGATTGCACTACTTTAGCCAAGGCAACATAGTTGTGATCAATTGATGTTCCTTGTATCTCAATACCTACATTATTTGTGGGTCATAAACAATACTATATTTCAGTGCCAAAGAACTGGGTGCTAGGCAAAACAGGCTGCAATCTTCCATCTCTAATAAATTGAAGAGGCAGGATCCTGGGACAGACCCAAAAGCCAAAAGCCAACTAAGCCTTGAAGACATCTCTGAAAAGTAGTTATTTATTAAATAGGTCTCTGTACTAGTAGCAAAGCTACCTTCCATAAGTAACTCACAAGCCTCAATGCAGAAAACAAAAAAACAAAAAATAGAAAATGAGAAAACATGGAAGCAAGATGTGACCCATGACCCACAACTTGCCAGGGGAAATCAAAGGGACATTGAAGTGGAAGAATTCAAAGCCACCTAGCTGAATTTTCTGAAATGGTAGCAATGAAAGTAATGAAGCAGATCAATAAGTCTGTTGACAAAAATATCTGAGATAATTAAGAGATGATGACCATAATGGAGGAAATGATTAGTGACTATGGAGTAGATATGGATTTTTAAAAAATAGAGGAGGTTAAGAATGACATGCAAGGGCCAGTGAGATAGCTCAGCAGCATAAGCACCTGCCTGGCAAATGCGAGGTCCTGAGTTCGACTCCCAGTACCACATAAAGGAAAAAAAAGGGCCGGTGATATCGCTCAGCAGCACAAGCGCCTACTGGTAAGCATGAGGTTCTGAGTTTGACTCCTGGTACACACATAAAAAAAAAAGAATGACATGCAAACCATGAATGCCCAACATAGAAAAAAACTGGATTCCATACAACAGACTCAAATAGAAATTCAGGAGATTAAAAATTCTACTGAAAGTATATGCAGCAGCATCAACCAATGTGAAGACAGAATATCAGATCTGAAAGCCTGGGTTGTGGTTGGTGATCATCAAATGAAAGACCTTTTAATAATAGTGAAGGGAGGACTTCCAGGAAGATGGCAGAGTGGTAAGCAGCAAAGAAAGAGCCTTTCTGAGATTTGCTGTCCAGATACTGGAATATAGTAATGCAAGGAAGAGAAGAAAGAGGGAAGTGGGTCCCCTGGACCCCGGAGGATCTGAAGTGAGAACTGAAGCCTACAGGGATAGTGAAGAGAGAAACTTCAATGAAGAAGGAAATGATGGGCAGTGCCTTCTCCCTGAGTTATGACTCACTGCATGGGAGGATCAGTTCAAGCCTACAGACACACAGTGACTGCTGGCAACACCAGAGGCTTCCACAGAAAACACAGCAGTGGAACAGAGGATTGGATGCCATGGACTGCACTGGCTGGTGAATAGAGCAAATTTAGCCATCCCACAGGAGAGGGCAATTGGCTGGGGGCCATCTTGGAGAGGGGCCAATTGAGCTTGGAACTCAGAACAACTGCTGGACCCAGTTGAGCAGCTCCCAGCTCCCAGCTGAGTTTTAGCCAGCAGAAGTGCACTGACTGCTGCAGGCTGAATGGTTCTGGTCCCAGCCTCGTGGCCAGAGACCAGCCTGAACATCATGAAAATATGGTGCAGCCTTGCTGAGATTATCCACTACCCCACCATAAATCTACTGCTGGCTTGCTGGGATAAATCAACGTGGATATGGACTGTGTCTCCACACATTGTCTACCAGTGACAGCAGAAACAATCTTTGAAGTGGACATTTTTTTCTCTCTCACTTTACTTGTTTTTTGTTTGCTTTTTCTTCATTGTTTGATTTTTTTTTTTTTTTTTGAGAAAGGGTCTTCCTGTGTAGTTCATGCTGGCCTGGACTCACTATGTAATCCAGGCTGGCCTTAAACTCATGGCACTCCTCCTGCCTCAGCCTCCCAAGTGCTGGGATTACAGGTGTGTGCCACCATGCCCAGCTCTAATCTTGATTTTATATGAATGTGAACATGGTTTCCAGTTTTTTGTGGTGGTTCTGTTCTTCTCTCTTTCTGTCCTGTCTTCTGCACCAGTTGCCCAAAGTTTGTGTGACCCTCCTTTGTCCTCCAGCCTTGTTTCTCACCTCTTCCTCTTCTATTTCTCTATTTTTTCAACTAATCCCTCTTAGATTTTCTCTGCTGAGGTTAAAATTGGCATGTTGAGGGCTTATTTACTGCATACAATTTCCTAGTTTGTTTTAGATTTTGTTATATAACCACAAATCTAGTTCATATGGATAAAGGTGGCAAATTACCTCAGTTTGTCATTTTCTAGGCTGTGTTCAATGCTATTGTTACTGCTGATTGTACCACTTTAGCCAAAATGACATAATTGTTCTAGCCAACTGTTCTTCCCTGAATACCAAAACTGAGATTGCCTAAGGTCATAGAAGATACTGTTGGCCAGTGCCAAAAAACCAGGAGCTGGGCCATATAAGCAGCAACTTCTCATCTCCAATAATTTGAAGAGGTAAGATCTTGCAACAGACTCAAAACCCCAAAATCAGCACCTGGAAGACACCTCTGAGGGTAGTCATTTCCTAAGGGTTCTAAATACTAGCAATAAACCTACTCGCCATGTAATGGCAAGCAGAAACACCAAAACAACACCCAGAATTTGGAGACAGATTTATTTACATCGACGTGCACTGATTGGGATCATTCCCAAAATGTCAGGCCCTGATCTCTGGTGGTCTAGAGCTTATATGGGATAAGCAAACAGGAAGTCAGAGGCAGAATGGCTTGTCAATTGGGGATTGGTTCTTACAATATGTGACATAGTGACTAGCTATGCATCACAGAGACCAGCCATTTCTAAGAGACGGAAGCAAGCAGAACTGGAACAGGAACTGTCACCTGGGTGACTGGAGTATACTGGCTGGGGGGGGCATTTTCTGCTACAAGCATTGACCCAGGAATTAAACTAAAAAAAGTAGAGAATGAGAAGACACTTAAACAAGATGCAACCCCAGACACCAAGTTGACCAAAGCAAACCCAGGGGGCAACAAGGTGGGACAATCTGAATGCCACCCACCTGGCTTCCCTGAAGTGGTAACAACAAAGTAAATGAATGAGGCTCTAGAAAAAAATCAAATCAGAAATAATTTCTCAGAAAACTATAGAGATGGTGACCACGATGAAAAACAGGCTTAGTGAGAGCACTCTAGAGCAGATACGGATACAAAAATAGAGGAGCTTAGGAAAATGATGGAAATCATGAATGTCCAACATGGGAAAGAAATGGAATCCACAAGACAGATTCAAGCAGATATCCAGGAGACTAAAAATTCCACTGAAAGTATCCACAGCAGAATGAACCACTACGAGGACAGAATCTCAGATATTGAAGACAGGCTTGCAGTTAGTGATCATGAAAAGAAAGATTTCTTAAAAATAGCAAAGGACCATGAGAAATCAATCCAGCAGCTGCTACATGATGGAAAGAAAAATAACATAAGATTGAATGGAGTCAATGAAAAAGCAGGAGATAGCACAAATGATATAAAAATCCCGTACACAGATGTCATGGCAGAAAACTTTCCTTTCAGGGAAAAAGAATTTAACATACAGATAAGGGAGGCATGTAGAACTCTAATTAGCTATGATCAAAAACAATCTACACCAAGGCATATAATAGTCAAGATTCCAGAAATTCAACACAAATCCAGAATATTAAAAGCTGTTAGAGAAAAGGAACAAATCATGTATAAAGGAAAGCCTGTCAGAATCACAGCTGATTTCTCAATACAAACCCTCAAGTCAAGAAGAGCTTGGAGTGAAATTTATCAAACCCTAAAAGAAAACAACCTCCAACCCAGATTGACATATCCCACAAAAATATCGGGGCCGATGATATGGCTCAGTGGCATAAGTGCCTACCTGGCAAGCGTGAGGTCCTGAGTTCGACTCCCAGTACCTGCATATTAAAAAAAAAGTATCTTTCAAAATTGATGGAGAAATAAGATAATTTCATGACATTTGAGGGAATTCATGAACACAAAATCAGCACTGCAAAATGTCCTGAAGGATATTCAAGAAAGAGATAACAAGGACTGCAACTCCATGAACCCCAACAGAAGAAATCCATCAGGCAAGGTAAACAATTAAACAGAGGGGGAAAAAAGGGAGCCAATAAAAGGAAAGTAACATGACAAGGATAAGTCAATACATATCAGTTTTATGTTAATGGTCTCAACTCACACATCAAAGAAACAGACTGGCAGAATGGATCAAGAAGAAAGATTTGACAATATGCTGCATACAAGAAACACATTTAATTAAAAAAGAAATTCATAGACTGACAGTTAAAAGAGGAAAGCAATACTCCATGTGACAGGAGCCCAGAAAAAAGCAGGGGTAGCTATTCTATTTGCAGACAAAGTGGATTTCAAGCCAAGACTGATAAAGTGAGACAAAGAAGGTCACTATATCCTTATAAAGGGAACAATCCAAGAGGAAGAGATAACAATCATAAATATATATGGCACAAATACCAATACACCCAACTATATAAAACAGATACTAATGGACATGAAAAATCAAATAAATAATAATACAATTGTATTGGAGGATATCAATACCCCACTATCACAAATAGACAGATCAACTAGACAAAAATTCAGCAATGAACTATTATGACTGAACCAAATTTTGAACTGCTCCTCCCATGCAGTGAGTACCGACTCAGGGGGAGGCTCTGCAGGCTACCTCCTTCTTCATCGAAGTTTCTCTCTTCCCTCTCCCAGTGGCTTCAACTCTCACTTCAGATCCTTCCTGGGTCACAGGTCCCACTTCCCTCCTTGTCTTCCTCGCACTGCTGTATTCCAGTGCTGGACAGCAGCTCTTAGAGGAGCTCTTTCTCTGCTGCTCACCACTGTGCCATTTTAACAGAAGTCCTTACTTTTGATTTTTCTGGCTCCTTCAGTTAGATGAATAAGTCATTGATTTTATTCTTGGATCTGTGAATTATTTAAAAATATATTTTAAATTTCCAAATATAAACTGATTTGTTATTGATTCTAGATTAATTCCATTGTAGTTGAACATATTCTGTATAAACTCACTTCTTTTAAATTTATTGAGAAATGTTTTGATGACACAAAGTATAATCTTTTTTTTTTTTTTTTTTTTTTTTTTGTGGGTACCGGGGGGACGACCTCAGGACCTCGCGCGCCAGCAGGCACCCGTGCCACTGAGCGATATCACCAGCCCCTTTTTCGTATGTGGGTTCCGGGAGTCGAACTCGGGCCTTCGCGCTTGCAAGGCAGGCGCTTAAGCCGCTGAGCCGTCTCACCGGCCCACAAAGTATAATCTTTTGATGAATGTATATTCTGCTATGTTGGGCACAGTGTCGATAAATATCAATTTAGTTACTTAATTGTGTTGTACCCACTTCATTCTTATGAATGTTGCTCTCTGCTGCTTTCAGTCAACTACCACGACAGGAGAGCGTTAAGTCCCCAACTATGACTTTATTTGTTTCTGTATATATTTTTGTTTATTTTTGCTTTGTTTGCTGTGTGTGTGTGTGTGCGTGTGTGTGTGTGTGTGTGTGTGTGTGTGTTACTGGGGATTGAACCCAGGATCTTTACAATGAACTACATCCCCAGCCCATTTTTACTTTTTATTTTAGAGACAGGGTCTCGCTAAATCAGTAAGTTACCAAGGCTGGGCTCAGACTTTCAATCTTCCTGCCTCAGCCTCCTAGAGTGCTAGGTTACAGGTGGGTGCTACCAAGTCCAACTTACTTCATGTATTTTGAAATTGTGTTATTGGCTGACAATAATTGTATATTATTATTATATTATTGTGTAGTTGGCTGTGTATAATTGTGTTAATTGTGACCTGTTAGTTGTGTCATAATTGTGTGATGACCTGTCAGACCACTGAACATATCATTTTGTCACTAAAATGTCTTTCTTTTCCTTTTATCTTGAAGTCTATATAGCTGACTGGCTTTGTGTAGTGTACTTTACTGCACAATATATTCTTTTTTATAATTTACTTTCAATTTACCTATTGAAATATTAAAAGTGAGACTTGTCAATAGCACTTAATGGGGACTTGTTTGTAATCTGATTTTTAAGGGGATTTTTTTCTCCTTTTTTGGTAGCAGGAATTGAACTCAGGGCCCTGTGCCTTCCAGGCAGGTGATGTGCCACTGAGTTACATTCCCAGCCCTGTAATCTGTTTTGACAATTACTGTTCTTTAATTTGACTTTTTATTGAATTCATATTTAGCATATAGTCGCTAATATTGGGGTTTAATCCTACCACTTTGTTATTTGTTTTTTGTTTGTCTTTCTAATCTTTGTCCCTTTGTTTTTCCATGCAGCCTTCTTTTCCATTAATTGCTATTATTTATTCCATTTCACCTCCTTACTTTTTCCTTCTTAGTGTAATGTCTTTGTAATAACGTATAATCTTTGTCTTATTTGCCCTAACATTCATAATCTCTTCAGCATATCATAGTGTATCTGGAATTAATAATTTGCTCCTAAGGCACAATGTAAAAAATTTACATTGATATAGTTACAATTTTCTTTCCTACTGTAATATATTGTTTTACATGATATGTGAACTCCACTATACATTACTATTTCTTTATATAGTCAACAGCATTTTAACAGAATGTAAAAATTATTTTAGTTTTCTTTTTAATAATTAATCACCAGATTAAGTCCCTGACTTACAAACATTCAAGTTGCAAACTTTCACAGAAACCAACAGACCTCACATTACAAACATTCATAGATGTGAACAAATTTAACTTGTGTATCTGGGACAATGCCACGATTGTGCTGCTGTGTGCGTCCTGTACAGTGCAATAGGGTACAGCAGTGCAGTGCTCAATCAGAGCCCGAATTGCCCAGGAGCAAGAGGAAAAGCTTTACACCATATATTTGTGTGAAACGTATATAAGACTCACTTTGTCAGACTTAAGAATGAATCCAACTTATGAATGTTCTCCTGGAACAGAACTTGTGCATAAATTGGAGAGTTTTTGTAGTTTTTTTATTGCCCTTCATTCCTTTCCACAGATCCAGGCTTCTGTTTTTAATCATTTCCATTCAGTTTGAAGGACATACTTTAGTATTTATTATGGTCTGGTAAGATGTTGAAAATTTTCATTTTTTTCCCTAAAAGTGTATTTATTTTCCCTGGATATATAATTCTAGGATTTTTTTCTCTCACCTTGACAAGCTTCTTTGCTTCCATTGTTTCTTGTGAAACTTACCTGTCTTTCATCTTGTTCCCTGAATGTAATCTCTCGTTTTGCTTTGTTCACTTTTCATGTATGTGTTTTATATTCTGTTTTCAACAGATTGATTATGATGTTTTAGGTGAGGTCTTCTTTGAAATGCTTCTGCTTGGAGTATGCAGAGCCTCTTGGATCTATGACAATGCCTTTAATTCATTAGGGAAACTCTTTGACCATTATTGTTTATATATTTCTTCTGCTGCTTTCTAGTTCTCCTTTCCTCCTGTTATTTTAGTTACACATGTTAGTTCATTGTGAGATGTTCTGTTGTTTTTTTCTCTTTTGGAGGGAGTTTGTTTTTGGGACGTTTTCTTTTTAAATTCTTTTTCTCCCTTTATAATTGTAGCCTGTTCTTATCCATCTGAATTCACAGAATCTTTCTTTTCTTTTGTGTAGTCTGTTTTTAAGACCTCTCATGGTTTACTTCAGATGTTGTACTTTTAATCAATTGTAGAATTTTCATTTTTTCTGTTTTTCCACAAAATTCTCTATCACGTTTATAATAGTTATTTTAGTCTTTTTCCTGCTACTTCTAACATTTGGTATGTCTGTTTCTCTTCACTTTTTTCCTTGATTATGAGTCACTTTTTCTTCTTTCCATATCTAGTAATTTTTTATTGTGTACTAGACATTGTAGATCATACACTGTAGACACCAGATTGTCATCTTGCACCAAGGGGCTTGAATTTTATTCTAATAGACAATTAACTTACTACAAATCACATACTCCTAATGGAGGTTGGCTTTAGGACTTATTAAGGCAGGTTTACTTTGGTTTTGTTTTAGTTTGGGGATAAGATTTAGTCTTAGTTTGGGTCTTTCCTGGCTTCCTTGCTGCCTTGGGGTCTTTGCTCAATATCACCTTCTAAGTGAGGTGTTCCCTGATTCCCAAACTTAAAAATCACAGCCACTGCTCCAGCGTTCTCTGCTCCTTTCCCTGCTTGGCTGTTCTCCAACGAGATTGACCTCCATCTACCATACTCTGTATTCTGCTTATTTTTCCATTGTGTCCTTACCTCTGGAATGTAAGCTCCACAATGGCAGTGGTATTGCAATTTTTGTTCACTATGTCATGCCCCAGAGCCTACGACAATACCTTGCGTATTAGGTGATTGGGTGAGTACTTACTGAATGAACATGCAAGGCCATCAAAACAGACAAGACAAACCATCCTACAGCCATGTAGTGGGAAAGTACACAGCAGTGAAGTTAGATCAAAAAGAGCTTCATGTATCGAGGATAGATCTCACAATGATGAATACTGGGAGAAAAAAATAGGATTTGTAGATAAAATCTTAAGGTACCCATAGCATTTACATAGATGCAGGTAAGGCTTTGTGTTGCTCCAGAGAACATACGTTGTAAAGTTTCAGGCTATGTCACACTCAGGAGAGGGTTGCCTCTGGGGGAAGGGGTGCCGATTGTTGCACTATTCATCACCCTACAACCCAGCTCATAAACTCCTCTGCCTTTATCTTTCACTCTCAGCGAATGGCTCTGAGGAAATGGAGGCAGTGGAGCCCCTCGCATGGCATGGGTGACCGCGGGGCATTTCATGGAGGAAGCACACAACTGGGAGAAACGAGTTTCGCAGCTGCTGTGGTTTCTTTCCACTCAGAAGCCTCCATGCCAGCACAGACACAGCCCGTGATGCCTCCCCGCACAGGGGGACAGGTTCCACCCAGCACACGGAGGTGACTGAAAGGAGCCTCGCAGAGGGAGCGGCACCTTCACACACCTGTAACCTATCCTCCCCATCCAGGCTCCAGGTGAACAGCTCCGTGTTGGGAGACCGCCTCTGTGCCCGGCCTTGTTCTGGAGACTAAGGGCCGCACTGCGGTCGAGTAGGCAAAGCCCGCTGGGACCTACCTTTAAATGAGTATCTCTTCTGCCCGAACAGCCTTTCCCACCTGTCCCATGGTCACCTAAGTATCCTGCCTCGGCCAGTGTGTTTTCGGGCCACCTCTCCCCTTCCCATCCTTCCTTCTCAGATGTGTAAGCACAAGGGCACGTGCTCCTCCCAACCCTAGCTACTTTTTCTGCTTTCTTCCCTGTCTCATGTTGCTATGATTTGTATCTAAATGTCCCTCCAAAGCCTGTTGCGCTCATAGGTGGGACTTTGGGGAGATGATTGGATCATGGAGGCGTGATGGTCATGGGTGGATTAGTCCACCGATGAGCTTCAAGCTAAAGGTAATGCTGGGAGGTGGAGCCTGGTTGAAGGGAGTGGGGCACTGGGGGCGTGGCCTGGAAGGGTTCATCTCCCTCTGTCCTCCCTTGATCTCACCGCTTCCTGCTGCCATGCCACCCTGGCTTGGAGCTGGGGGAGTGTGACCTGAAATCTCTACAAACTGAGGGCCAAGACAAACTTCTCTATCTTGTGGGTGTCGGGTACTGTTTCTCAGCGATGAGAGTCACATGCCCTGTCCTCCGTGTGCTGGGGACCATGGCCGGACTCGCCTTGGACACCTGGTCACATGGGAAGCCATTTGTAAATACTCAGAAAGGAAGCTGGGCGCGCAGGAAGAGCGGCCTCCCCCGAAGTGGTGAGGAGGAAAGACGGGCCAGCACCCTGGGTGACAGTGGGCTCCGCTCGGGGACCCTGCAGTGCAGGCCCGCTGTCCCCGCCGCCCGGTGAATGCGGACTCGGGGAAGCTCCCACACGGGTGGGCACCTCAAGGCTCCGAACAGCTGCGCCCTCTGGAGAGACACGGGGCAATCCCGCGGGTCGCGGCAGCGGGCAGGGCACGTTCAGAGTTCGGTTGCTCGCCCCGCAGAGCGGCAGGATGACAACCACTCTCCCGACCTGGACTGGAGGAAGCGATGGCTCCAGAGCCCGGCCCTGCTCGAGCTTCTAAGGCCACAGCACCCCTGCCTGCTGGTAAACTGAGGGTCCGGAGCCGCCGAATCCCCAGGCTGTCCCAGTGGACTGCGGCGGCGGAGGGGAGCGCCGTCCCTGCCTGGATCTGCGATCCACACAGCGCCGTATACCCTAAGGGTGGTACGCCGGCGGCACGGCCGGTCGGGGCGCGGGGCGGGACTTCCGGCAGAGACCGGAAGCGACCCAGGGACTACAGCTCCCAGCGGCGTCCGCGCCGCGTCTTGGGCCGGGGAGCGGCCGCCATTGTCAGCGGCCGAGGTGAGGCCTTCACCTGGGTGCCCGGCGGGTCGGGGGTGCGGGCACGGAGCGGCGGGCCTGCGGGCGGGCGGGCCGAGGTTCCCGCGCTGCGCCGGCTGCGGTCCTCCCGCCCCCGCCCCGCTGTCCTCGGCCCGGTACCCACCGCCCCCACCGGTGGGCTCTGCGCGGCGGCCCGTCCTTGGTGCTGGCCTCCGTGCCCTCATCGGTGTCCTCCCTGGCCTTGGTGCCGCGGCAGAGCAGCGCAGGTCAGGCGGCGTCGGGGGGCCGACGGGAGCCGCGCCCGACCGCTACTCGGGCGCCTGGGGGTTCGGAGGTGCTGTTTTCAGATAACATTTATGCAGTCATGTCCACCACTGCAGCCACTTTGCACTGCACTTCAGTGGTCTGGTTGCAGCTGTCTGCACGGTCTAAGTCCAGAAGATTTTCCACAACCCCCAAAGAAACCCTGTTCCCGTGGAGTAGTCGCTCCCCACTTTGATCCCACCTCTGGACCGCGATTGCATGAGCTCTGCGGGTAGTAGTTACAGGGTTTTTGTCAGGTCCATTGGTAACTTCTGCTTGAGTTTACTAGCTCCCTATTGGGAGTGGGTGGCTCACACGTTTTCACCCTCAACCAGGACTGTACCCTTTTTTGTTCAGCTTATTGGAGTTGCACTTCATTTCTTTTCAAGAATTGTGGCATGTTTTGACATGTAAATTATGTTTTCTTGTAAAGCTTCCTAGGAGTCTTTGTTGTTTCCACGGGTGGGTTCTTTTCTCCTTGGATCTTACAAGAGAAAGGACCAGTTTTGTCTTTCCCACTTTGATCTTTAGGTTGACCCTTGCTGTGTTCCTGGGCTGGAGCCTGGTTGGTGATTCCTCAGGATGGCAGCCATCAACCCCTGGAGCTCATGGGGTAAGTCGGAATCTTCTTTTTCCAGGGCTTCCCTGGGCCGGGGGTGGAGGAGGTGCTGAGGGCTTTGGGGGATGAGAGAGGGTGTGTTTGTTTTAGTACACACTTAGAAGTGATTGGGAAGTAGAAATAGCGATGGTTGGTTAAGAAGGAAAATTTTTGCCATAAAAGACCGTGTAATTTTTGTATATTTTGTAGTTAGCTCCTGAGAAATGGTGTCTCTGAAGTGTTATTGGCTCTAAGAGATTTTTCAGTGATGAGTGGGGTTTCTTAGAAGACAGTCACACATACAGTTGAAGTGTTGTCTTTATTAGTGTTGTATTTTTCACTTTTACTATTACGTTTCACTTACGTAGTATTGACCTGTAATTTAAGAAAAAGTTAAATGATAGTGGATGTCAGTTGTGCTCTATCTTTAAATGGTGTTTCATCACTAAAGACATCAAGAGTGTCATACTAATACACTTTTAGAAAATTAGATGCTGTTACATTTTACCAAACACCTTTTCAGCCATTTAAAGGGCTCTGTTTTTCATTGTCCTTTGACTACATGGTATCAGTACCTGTCCTAATACTGGTCCACCTGTGCATTTGCTGTTGAATTTTTCACATACCCTTGGTCTCTGCTTATGGAACTTCATCGTACCCATTAGTGAGACAGTCTCTTTTTCCATGTTGTCGTCTTCAATCAATAGGTTTGGTGTCACGGTCCTAACCTGATCCTTCTGTGCAGGTGCCCTTATGGACCAGTCCTGGGGGATGGCAGCAGTTGACCCGTGGACCTCCTGGGGTGAGTCAAGCACCTGTGTCCCTGCCACGTGGGCTACTGTATTCTCCCTGCAGTGGTCTGCCAGAGCCGGGGATCAGGTGGATTTTTAGGGCAGGGGGTTTGGGGTCCAGATCTGTCTGTGCAGAGTTGGAATAGGCAGTGGTCAGAAAACTCCCCTGGGGGATGAAAGTGATAGTGATACTATTTCCAGGACCAGATGAAGTTAGTGTGTGGCCTGTGAACAGATACTGCCTTCATATTGCAGGGCGAGGGATTCACATGGGAGGTATGTTCCTGACCTTTGTCTATAGGATGAAGAAGTGGGTTCTTCCCTCTCTGTGGGGAGAGGGCCAGGACTGTTCCTCAGCAACCCAGGAGGAAGGGCTTGTGGGATAGGGCTTTTGCAGAAGTAGCTGCCTCCATGTCTTGTATTTTGTTTTCCAGCTCTCTATCCTCAGGATCCTGTGTGGCATGAGGAGGGGAGAAGTGCAGCTGGGCTCCCAACAGCCCAGGTCCAGGTGGGATGGGGATTCTGCTCTTTCCCAGGGGCTGTTGTGTTCCCCATGGATGATTGTCCAGGTGTCCCTGGCCATTTTGGCTGATGTGGTTTCTTGGTTTACAACAGCAAGAGTTTGCCTAGACAAGGAATCAACTGGAGGTTTGTGCTTCCTGAGTGCAGGCAGAGAGAATTCAGTTAGTTTTCCCTGACCTAGAGCTTTGCTGTCAACCAGCCTGTCCTCAGTGCTGGCCACAGCTGTGCCCTAGGTCCTTTGGGGGTTGAAGGATAGCCCTCATGGCTGGTAATGCCCTATTTCCATCTGCTGCCTTTCGTGTTCAGTACTTGTGTCAAGCTCATGTTCAGCTGTGAACTTCTTGCGTGCTGTGAAGGGAATGAAGACAGGTGTCAGCCTTTACCCTGGGGACCACCCAGCCTGCTTCCAGAGTCATTTGCTCAGCTAATGATGCCTTGCAGCCGGCTGCACATGCTCTGTGAGAGATGTGGAGGGAAGCCCCAGGCCCTGCAGCAACTCAGACCAGTTGTGGGGCGGAGTCTGCACAGAGGTCAGCGAGGGCACAGCTGCTGCGATCCTTTCACAGTGGATGGGGGCTGCCTGTGAGACCTGACCCAGGAGATGAAGGGGTTGTGCCAGCCAGATGGGCACAGCCTGATGAGCAAGGAAGGGTCTGGCCTCCTGCAGCACCACAGGTGTATTTTGGAGTGCGGAGTGCATGGCATGGCCAGTACCCAGGTGAAGATTGGCCCCTGTAGATTTTAGGCTGGAGTTGCCTGCTGTAGGGCCTTGCTCCATCCTGGTGGGAATAAGGAGCCTGAGAAGTGTTGGCAGTGGAGGTGCCGTGGTCCAGCATGTGACTGTGAGGTGCTCCTGGTGCGGGTGGAGAGGAGGGGCTGTGGTAGTTACTGACCTTCCAGGCTCCAGTCTGACTGGGGCTGGGAGGAGATCAGAGACAAGGGAGTCGAGGCAGGGCTTTTGGTGTGGGGTGGGCACAAGGGTGGCTCCAGAGAGATAGGACAGGCGTCCTCCCCTTCCCCTGCACAGTCTTATCTCCAGAGACAGCCCCTTAAAAACAATTTTCTTAATAAAGTAAGTTCCTGATCTACAAATGAGTTCCGTTCTGGGAGAATTGTTCCTAAGTCAGATTTGTTCATAAGCTGACAAAAAGTGAATCTTATACAGCAAACCTGTGAAAGTTTGCAATGTGAATGTTTGCAAGTCAGGGACTTCCTGTAGTGGCTTTATTGAGATGCCCACATACCATAAGTTTTACCTTTAGAATGTGAACAGTGCATTGGTTTTTAGTGTATTCGTAGAATTGTACATCTATCAACAGTATCTGATTCTAGAACATTTTTCTCGCCCCTAAAGAAGTCCTGTATCCATTAGTAGACACTCCTTGCTGTCCTCCTTGCAGCCTCTGGCAGCCGTGAATCTACTTTTTATGTATTTGGCTATTTCGGGCATTTCATGTAAACGGAATCATATAACATCCGGCTGTTTGTGTGTGGCTTCTTTCACTTAGTATAATGTTTTTGTGGGTCAGCCATGTTGTATGCATCAGGATTTTATTTTCAAGATGGAAGCGCAGCCAGTTTTAACTTGTCTTCAGTATTTTAAGGTTATCTGCGTCCTTCTAAATGGGAGGCTTTACATCCAGTTTTTCTAATTTCATCAGGTTCACATTTGCTCTGTTGACTTCCTGCTATGAAAGGCGAAGAAAAAGAGTGCCTAGGTCTTTTCTTTGCTAAGTTAGAATAAGGAATTACGCAGTTATGAGATACTGTAATAGAAACTTTTTAAAAATAACATCTCTACTTTATGCTTTCCCCTAAATTAAACAAAAATGAATACAACCTTCTACAGTTTGAAAGCTGAAAGGTGAAGTGCTGCATCATAGGTATGCTGTCCCCATGTGGCAGTGCTGCTGTCCCCAGGAAGCAGGAGGCCTGAGAGGAGTGAGGCAGGGATGGATTCCTGGTTTCAGAGCTCGAGACTGAAGCTCCAGCTGTGTGTGTATAGTTATTTTACAGAATCAGCCCTGGAGCTAGGCTAGGCTGAAAGGTGCTGCCTGAGTCACCTGGGAACAGAAGTTAGCTGTAAGCAGACTCCATGAAGAACCCCCATTAACCACGGTGCTGCCCTCCGCTGCTAGTTTACATGAGGGTATCTGGATGATTAGAATTAATGCTGAGAAAATAAAACAGAATTAAAATAACACTCTCTAAAGTCTGAAGAGTTGTGATTTCTGAAACACAATCCCGGCCCCCTCCCCACACTCATTCTGGATTTTTCCCTTGTGGGAAACTTGCACTTGAATTGTGTCAGTTTTCAATTAAGCAACATCTTCAGGAACACTAATGAGCCTCTGTCCCTTGATGGTTCTTTCCAAGTTAAATATTCCTTGAAATAAAGCATTCTTTTGGCAAAAATAAAATGTCATCCCTCATTATCTGAATAGTCCATTCTTGGAAACACGTTAAGTAGTGAAGTTTTAGCTAGCAGGAGCCTAGATCCTATTATTTGAAGGAATAGGGGAAAATAATAATAGTGATAATATCCCATTTGAGTTAAAACCCCATTCCCCAGAAATATGGAAATGTTCCTCAGACCCCCCCTGTAATAATCCACAAAGAATCCCTGCATGGTAAATGTGCACTAAAACACTAGTAATACTTTGCACCCATCCTTGGGCATAGTCCCTGATGTACATGATCTAGTTTTTGTTCTCTGTAAAGAAATTGCATTACAATATTAATGAAATTCTTCCTAAGAAGCCATCGAAATTGCCCCAGGTTCCATGATAGACCCAACAGACAAGGACTTCAGACAATCCGGCGAGACCCCACTGGGGAGACAGCTGAGACCCTGCTCGGCACCTTTGGCCTTGGCCTCCTTGCGGTCCTCACAAGGGTTTAAATGTGTGGTGGTTGTGTAAATAAGCAGGTCCCAGGAAGTACTTTAAATGATTAGAGGCATACTGTGTGCACACTGATATGTGCAAGAACATTTACAAAATTGGGTGAGGCATTTGACTGGAAAATGTGAATTCAGCTCATGAGGGTTACTGGTGGAACCCTTGACCGCGCTGCTGCCAGGTGCTCCACCACCTCCCGGAGGCTCTAGTGACGGAAGCCTTTGTTTCCGGCTCTCAGAGGGTCCCTCTTGTCTCCGGAGACTTCTGTTTTCCTTGTAGCCCCTTGGTTTTGCATTTCCATTTTCAGTTCTAGACAGGTGTTTGGCCTCATCCTGTGGTCTGTCAGGTGAGGCCTCATGGGTCTCAGCGTGGGGAGTCCTGCTGCTCTTCAGTCCATAGGCCTTCCAGTTTGATGACATCTTTTTAATCCTGGAAGCATTTCTGCTATTTTAAATTTTATGTTGGCCACTTCTGTAATTACAGAAAAGTAAAAAATAGTTGAGCAAATCCCATTACTGAATGGTAATAGTCTATCGTATTTGTTTTCCTTTTTTCTTTATCATTATTACTGTGGTGGTATAGGGGGTTGAAGCTAGGGCCTCATAGGCCCAGGCTGTCACTGCCATGGAGGTGCACCACTGAGCCTTTTTAAATTGTGAGTGTATCTTTAAGTTGCTCAAGCTGCCTTCACATTTGCAGTTGTCCTGCATCAGGCTCCCAAGAAGCTGCTATTACAGTGTGTGCATTTACCCCCTACATGTAGCTTTTGAAAAGCCTTTGTGCAACTTTGAGGTCAGCCCACATGTTGATAGATGGAGTAGGCCAGATTCCTCCTTTTGCACTCCTGGTAGTACCCACTGGAGGCTGGCACTCTGTGTCCCTCCTTACCTTGTCAGATGGGCTCCTAAGTCCCCTGACTCATTTTTTTAGAGCCCAAACTGTATGGCATTCTTGACGTTTCACATGGTGCATGTGTGTTAAGTGTGTGAGTAGGCATTTTCTCAATATTACTAGTGTTGCTTTGTGGCTCTCCAAAGGGGCACAGCCTTGCTCAGTCTCCTCCTCACTGGGAGAGAGTGCCCGTTTCCCAGTATCCTTGGCACTTGACACTGTCAGGTCTTAATATTTGCTTACCTTGAGATCAGAAAGGTATATTGAATTATATTCATGTGAATATCCATGATAGTTAGTGAGGTTGAATATCTTATAATATCTTTATTAGCTATTCATGTCTCCTTTCTCTCTTACTCCCCCATCCCTAGATTTCTAGACTGGCTTGCTAGTAAGTGGATGTTTCACATGCATTCTGGATCCTGATTCTTTGCCATATATGAATTATCTTCTCCCATTCTATAGCTCATCTTAACTTGTGGTATGTTTTTGTCAAGTATGTGTTTTGTCAAACATGTCAATATGTTTTGTCAAATATATGTCAAATATATGATTATGGCTAATTTTTTGTGTCATATTTTGAGAGTGCTGTATATAAAAACAAAAAACAAAAAAAACCCCAACCATTCCTTTGTATTCTCTTTCTGCAGTCTTCTGTCAGGTGGCAGGCCTCATGAGTAAATTGTGTTCTCTGACCTCCCCTCTATATTCCATGTCCTTTTCTTGGGGAGAGGGTAGAAGCTTTGCAGTCACTTTCCACCACCACGCCACTCTTCTTGAGGTCTCGTTGTATGTATGTGTGTGTGTGTGTGTGTGTGTGTGTGTGGGTTTTTTTTTTTTCTTTTCAGTATCAGAGATTGGAAAAGGGCCTCATGCATGCTAAGGCAAGCACTTTAGTGCTGAGCTATATCCCTCAGCCTTTTAACATTTTTTTGAGACAGGGTCTCATTTAAGTTGTCCATGCTGTCCTTGAACTTGTGATCTTCCTGCCTCAGCCTCCCAAATAGCTGGAATTACAGGCATGCAACACCATGCCTAACCTTCTCTTGCATGTTCTGTGGGTCATTTCCTGTTCGCTCAGAAAGTCTTTCATGTGGCATTCTGTCCATTTTGTACCAGTCTCTCAGGGCTGAGAGCCTTAGAGTAGGACTTACAGAGTGTTGGAAGTTGGATGCAGCTGCTGCCTGGGTTTCCTGTTCCCTTTGCTGCTGAGTCCATCTCTGCCTGCATGGCAGGTGTCCCTTGTGCCTGGGGTCCTCCGGTCTGTCAGTGTGCTTAGGTGTTCTTCCAGTGCTGCTTCCAGTGCTTTCCTTCCACCCTCCCCGCAGATCCTTCTCTGGGCTCCATGGCTGGGTGGGCACTGCTTGCAGTCTCTAGGCCACAGACACCCCACCCGTGCTGGGCTGGAGGGGCCTTGGATCACCCAGGAGCCCTAGAAGCTCCCATACTGCTGAGGCTGGAAGGCCCCTGGGGCTTTTGCACAGGCCTCAGGGCAGTGCTGCGAGCATTGGCAGAGTTGTGCTGTACGCGTGCCTTTCGCTCATCTTCCTCCACCCTGGCTCTTACCCCTGCCTGCCCCTGTGGAGGGCTCTGTGCTGCTACAGCCCTTCCTGGCCTGAGGGGCTGGGGGCCCCCACTCTGCTGGTGGCTCAGTGGTTCTGGCAGGGGTATGTGCGATTCCTGGCATTGCTGACCTGTTCTCATCACTGGCTAGGGTATCTCTTTTTAGTTTACTTTTTTTTTTAATTTTTAGGAGTTTTTTGGACCCCAGAGTAGAACATAACTCTGTTTTAGTTTTCTATTGCTGCTGTAGCAGACTACCACAGACTTCATGGCCTTGAACAACATTTTATTCTCTTGCTTTGGAACGTGGAAGTCTTCAGATGAGTCCGCAGAGCTGTGTCCCAGCTGGAGGACCAGGCGAGAATCTGCTGTGTTGCTGTCACTGCTTCCTTCCTGGGCTCACCTCCTCCTCCATCTTGAAACACATGGCTCAGACTTTTGCTTCCATCCTTGTGTCCCTGCAAGCTCAGGATAATCTTCCCACGTCGACATCTTCAGCACGTCCCATCTATAAAGTCCTTATCATCGTTCAGGCCGCAGTCACAGATTTGGGGGTCAGGGCGTATATGTTGTCTCCCCGTACTCAGCCTTCCATAGGCATCCCTGCCACAGCTTCAGCAACTGCCAGCTTTTGGCTCGCTGCCTTTCATTTGTTCCAGCACAGCCTTTTTGTTAAACTGGAATACTTAAGAGCAGATGTCAGAATGGTACCATTTCCCCTTGTAAGCACTTCTGTGTGTGTTTAATGTATCTGAGAGACTGCG
This sequence comes from Erethizon dorsatum, assembly GCA_028451465.1. Classification (NCBI taxonomy): domain Eukaryota; kingdom Metazoa; phylum Chordata; class Mammalia; order Rodentia; family Erethizontidae; genus Erethizon; species Erethizon dorsatum. The sequence goes on along the minus strand of CM051834.1, from coordinate 115,857,352 downwards.
ATGCTTCATCCTGCCAACTTGATTGATGGGGAAACGCCTAGGACGGTGGTGGTGAACACATGGCACACATGCCATGGACAGCTGTTTGTTATCATTGGAGGCTCTAAAAGCTTTGCCGTCACTGGCCTAGGACATTAACGAAGCACACTTGTGTGTGAAGGTATTTCCAGAGAAGACTGCCCCGAGGGACAGCGCACTGGGGGAGTCTTGCATGCATGTGGGCAGCACCATCCAGGATTGGGGGCCCTTACAAAGCAGAAGTAGAAGGGAGGCTGCAGCTCAGGCCCTTCCCCTGCTCTCTGCTTCCCAGTTCGTGAGGTGAGCGGCTATCCCAGGCTGAGAGGGAACCCTGTGCTCTTCTAGGAGCCAGTGACCTTCCGGGACGTGGCCGTGGACTTCACCCAGGAGGAGTGGGGGCAGCTGGACTCTACACAGAGGACACTATACCGTGATGTGATGCTGGAGACCTTCGGGCACCTGCTCTCTGTGGGTGAGGCGGCCCTGCCTGGTACACAAGTGGTCCTGGGGGGGCCTCTGTGACATTGTGGGAGGGGTGGGCCTGAGTTCTGAGGCTGAGGAATGGGATTGCTAGTGCTTGTAATGCCTACATTGTCTGCCCATGTGGGAAACTACTGGGAAGGGAAGCCTTCTCAGGCTGCCCCTGAGCTGCACTGACAGAAATCCACATTTCCTCCCCGTGTAGGGCACCAGACTGCCAAGCCTGAGGTCATCTCCCTGTTGGAGCAAGGAGAGGAGCCATGGTCCATGGAGCCCGTGCCTCCTCAGAGCTCTTGTCCAGGTGAGGCAGGCCAGGGCGAGCGAGGAGCTTCCCCAGAGTGCTGCCTCTGGGACGGGGGCTGAGGCAGAGTGAGGTACCTCCTCAGGTGCACCCAGAACTCCCAGTGGGGAGTCGCTTCCTCCTCTGCTGGGGCCGGGAAGGACACCCGAGGTAACAGGGCTGACCTTGCCAGCTTCCCTGCTCTCCATAGCACCCGTGGGCCTATAGCTCTCTGAGGTGACTTGCTGTTCATTTACCTACTTATAAGGTTTTTCTTGTTTCTTCTCTTGCTAAGTGGTAGCCTGTGGCCACAAACACTTCTTTATTTTTTATTTTTTTTTTTTTGTGGGTACCGGGGTGTCGACCTCAGGACCTCGCGCGCCAGCAGGCGCCCGTGCCGCTGAGCGATATCACCGGTCCCTTTTTCGTATGTGGGATCCGGGAGTCGAACTCGGGCTCTCACGCTTGCCAGGCAGGCGCTTATGCCACTGAGCCATCTCACCGGCCCCACAAACACTTCTTTAAAAAGGCAATAAACAAAAAATGTTTTTTTAGGTCACGTATTCATGTAGTTCAAAAACCTCAAAGCTATATAAAATGTTAAAGCTGAAAAAATCTCATCTGTGCTCTGTATCCAAAGTACTCTTAACCTGCCACTAGACACGCAGAGCGACACACAGGCCTTTCTTTCTTTCCATTCGTTCATTCATTCGTTCATTCGTTCATTCATTCATTTTTGTGGTACTGAGGATTGAACCCAGGACCTTCACAATGTGCTGGATCCCCAGCTCTTTTTATTTATTTATTTATTTTATTTTGAGACAGGGTCTGGCTTAGTCTGTCGTTACTTGCATTCCTTCTGCCTCAGCCTCCCAGGGTGTTGAAATTCCAGGCATGCACCACTGTCCCCTCCTAATCTTTTTCTCGTACTGTGCATTTTTGAGTTATTTTCTTAGTGCTTATCCTGGGAATTACAATTAAAATTTCAATTTTATTTGTTTATTAGGGTTTTCTTTTTGTAGACAGGGCCTTAGTATGTAGTCCAAGTCTGGCTTCATGCTCGGTATGAAGCCCTGGCTGGTCTCAAACTCATGATCCTCCTGCCTCATCCTCCCAAGTGGTGGTATTACTGGTGTGCACCACCATGCCTGGCTAACATCTCAATTTATAACAATCTCATTGGACTAACACCAGTTTAATTTTGATAGTTTTTAGATACTTTGCTTTCATATAGCTATCCTCCTTTTATGCTGGTATTGGTGTAAATTGCATCTTTATATACAGTGGCCAACACAGATTTATGATTATTGCTTTACGTTATTATCTTTAAATCAGGTCAAAAGGTTCACGAACAAAAATTTATGTTGTATTTATGTTGCCTCATTATATTAACTGTGTGATATCCTTTATTGGTGCTCTTATTTTGAGTGACTGTTGGTGTTCTTTCTTTCAGCTTGAGGACTCCCTTTAGCATTTCTGTGAGTCAGACATGTTAGCAACAAACTCCCAGGTTTTGTTCATCTGGGAATCTCTTGATTTCACCTTCCTTTTTGAAGGATGATATTGCTGTACATAAAATTATTAGCTGGCAGTTTTTCCTTTCTGGTCTCGTAGGTTTCTGAGAGGAATAAGCTGGTATCTACTGAGGACTCCTGTATGTGAGGAGTTGCTTATGCCTTGCTGCTTTCAGTACTTTGGCTTTTGACAGTGAAATTGATTATGTGCCTGTGGCCCCCTGGGTCACAATTTGGCAAAGGCTCAGGGGCATCTTGTTACTCAGGTTTTCTTATCCTCTTTCTGGTGAGTGTGCTGTTCGCCATTGCTTTGGCAGCAGCGACTGAAGCGTTGCTTATAGTGTTTGACAGGATTCTTCTCTCTGCAGGCCTTAGCGCTATGAGAGTTTCCTGCCAGGTAGACCAAGAGGCCTTCCCAGGGGCCTGCCCCAGGGAGTCCCGGGCAGGTCCAGGGGTGACTGTTACTTGGAACTGAGGCTTTGAAGAAGCCTCAGGTCTGTTCTTCCCACTACAGTACTGGAAATGTCGGCTGTAGTTTTATTTTTTCAAGGTTACCAATGAGCTGGGGAGCAACTGTAGGTCTGAGGTACATTATTAAGAAGCCACAGAGCTCACTGTCCTTGTTGAAATCCAGTTGTTTTTCTTGTTTAACATTCCCAAGTTGAATGATTACAGAATTCCTAAAAAATTGACTCTGACAGTTTTGGCAGTTTTTAAATTGCTGTTATGTGGGGGATGAAATTGTTCGGTTCCTTTGCCATTTGTAATGACATCCAACCACAGATAATCACATGTAGCAATTTCTATTATATGCTTACAGTATTTCTTCAGGCAGCTACAAGAACACATGAATTTGTAGCTACTTTTCACTTTTCTAAAGGTGGCATGCTGTATACACTATATATCTTGTTTCTTTATTTTACTCGGAATTTTTTTTTTTTTGGTTTGTTTGTTTTTTAATGCGGGTACGGGCAGTTAAACTCAGGACCTCGTGCTTGCCAGCAGGCGCTTATGCTGCTGAGCAATATCACCAGCCCTTTTTTTCCTTTATGTGGGTACTGGGAGTCGAACTCAGGACCTCCCGCTTGCCAGGCAGGTGCTTGTGCTGCTGAGCCATATCGTCAGCCCTTCTACTGGGAATTTAACCCAGGGGTTTGTGTAGCACCAATCAACATTCCTAGCCCTTTCTATTTTATTTTGAGACAAGGTCTTGCTGTGTTCTCCATGCTGGCCTTCAACTTATGACCCTGCTTCAGCCTTCCAAGTAGGTGGGATGACAAGCCCATGCACCATGCCCAGCTTCCTGTGGCTTTTGACTTGACATTGTTCTGCACCTCTTCTTGAGTCCTGCAGTAGGAAGTCTCCCCACCTACTGTAGTGAATGGCTTTGGGGGAGTGTCCTTCCTGTTGTCCCCTGTCCAGATCTGCAACTTCCTCCAAGAGCTCATGAATTCAGTAGCTTCTTCGGTCTTCCTACCCTCTGCGCTGACCACTCTGTCACCACCTTGAGCCCTGTGGTACCTTTTATTTCTGCACTTTTATGAAGTTTTTCCATTGCTCTGATCTCAGTAGACGGAACCAGGAATCTTGCCCCTTACTCATTGTTGCTTCCTTGTCTTCCTGAGCCATGACCCTGGTACTAGCTCTGCTGGTCCCTCCACTGCAGATTAAGAAGTTTTCTGGGCTACCTTCTCCTTTTTAGTTAAGAAGTGATTTTCTTCGAACTCCTAAGATTTTCTTTCTCGGGAACATTGGCTGTGGTGTTCAGCTTCCACCGGCATCACTCTTAGGCCCTTCCCTTGTAAGATTCCACCTCAGCATGATGAGGAAATTCTCACTTGTCATTGGCACCTTGGGTGTTATTTGTAGATTTGTATCCCTGAAATCTTCCATTTGAGATCCCTAGCAGTAAACCTGTAGTGATTCTAGTTGCGTTTTAAGTAAAGCCAGATTTTAAGACTTTGCATTTTTTTCTGTTTTCTCATTTTCTAACCAGCTCCTGTTGTTCACTCAGTCAGTGTCCTTCTTCATGTGTGGTCCCATCGTCGCACCTTTTTGGTCAGAGCCGTTCCTTCTGTGTGAGCCCTTGATTGCTTCTGTCCGTGCTCATCTCCTTTTCCAGTCTCTCACCCTTCTGGCGTCCACGCCTCGCAGTCTCTCCAGGACTGTTGGGCGTGCATTGTTCACTGCTGCTTGGCCTGTCCTCTCATCACACAGATTCCGATTTCCTGGAGGAAGAGAGCGTGCTTTCTTGTCTTGTCTCTGGTGCTTGACACTCAGTATGATGCAGGTACTGAGTACAAAATTGTGCAATCATGGTTCAGTCAGCTTTTCTTTTGGGCAGTCAGTCAGCTGTCATCTTAACTTTCTCCTGGAAGCTACCTAAGATTATTTACTAACTTCTTGGAGCTGAGTTTGAAATTTGTAATAAGTGCCAGTTTTTGAGTAGAATAGAGCCTCTGTTATATGAGCTTAGATGATGAAAGGGGAAAAATGGTGCACAGTGAAGAGAGAAGGTAGAGGCAGAGAACAAAGGGTACCTGTTCGGTACCTGGTATTTAGACCTGTGGGAGGCTGAACAATGACTCTTCCCTCAGACATCCACATCCTGATCTCCAGTTTGTGAAAATGGCCCCTGATATGGTAGAAGGAGGTTTTCAGATGTAAATAAATTGAAGAGCTTGAGGTGAAAGGAAGATCCTGGCTTATCTGGGTAGATTCTAAATGTAATCACAAAGGGCCTTGTAAGAGTGAGGCAGGAAGGAGAGACAGGCGGTGGTGGTGGTGGAGGCTGAGGTTGAGTGATGCGCCCTGAGGAGGGAGGAAGGAGCAAGTCAGCTGGAGAGTGCGAGAAATGCAAGGGCACGGGTCTCCCCTGGAGCCCTGGAGAGAGTGCACTCTGCTGACATCTTCCTCGTGGCCCAGCAACAGCCCTTTTAGGTTTCTGACTTAAGAACTGTAAGAAAGTAATTTTGGGTAATTATAAGCTACTAAGTTAATGTGGTAATTTGCCACAATAGCATAGGAAACTAATACACTCTTTCAGTTGTTGGAGGATAGATACCTCAGCAATAATTTTCTCTCTCTCTCTCTGTGTCTGTCTCTCCCTCTCTCACACACACAAGACACACACACACACACACTTTCAGGGTCTCATTCATTCATGAGAAAAGTCCACTTAGGATAATGGCAATGCCAGCATTTTAGGGTATATGATTGGGTGATAACTCCTATGACTTGTTTTGGTAGTACTAGGGATTGAAATCAGGGCTTTCACACTGAGCTATATCCTCAGCCTTTTTTAATTTTTAAATTTTGAGACAGGGTCTTGCTAAGTTGCCCAAGCTACACTTGAACTTGTGATCCTTCTGCTTCAACTTCGTAGTGTGGTGACTTTACAGGTGTGTGCCACCATGCCTGGCTCCCAGTCCATCTGTTGTATAATTGGTATAAAGTGATTTTGAGCTGGGTGTGGTGGCACATACCAGTAATCCCAGGAGTCTTAGGCAAGAGGATTGCAGATCCAAGTACAGCCTAGGCAACTTAGTGACTTAGCAAGACCCTGTTTTATTTATTCATTTATATTAAATTAATTAATTAATTAATTAAGTTTTTGAGACAGGGTCTTGCTATGTAGTTCAGGCTGGCTTTGAACTCACTATGTAGCCCAGGCTGGCCTCAAAAATCCTCTTGCCCCAGCCTCTCGAGTGCTGGGATTACAGGCGTGTTCCACCACTCCTGGTAAGACCCTGCTTTGAAATTAAAAAAAGAAAGATTCTGTAGAGGAACTGTAATCTCAGGAAATGTAACCTCAGGCGTATCCTTAAACCATAGTGATATTTGCCCTTTGAGCTGGCAGATCTCGTGTCCTTGACTGGACTGTATGGAATAGGAAATAATGTAACAGCATTATATAATAGATGACATCCTGACTTGAAGCCTTGGTTGTTGATGCTTCCTCTCAACCCTACCCTTTCCTTTTTCAGGCAGGTGTCAAGATGAAAAGCAGGAAGACATAACAGAATTGAATTAGGTCACTATTTAATGATTTAAACATTACTCACTAAAGGCCTCCTTCTGTTAACAGTTATTTCTTACTTTGTATCTTAATAGCACTCACTGTATTCTTTTGTCAGGGGTCCTCATGCCACCCTGGTTTCGGTGACTTACTAGGGAGAGTCAGTCACAGGATTAGTTGAGCTCAGGACTATCGGTCATTACGGTGAAAGGATGTTGCACAACATCAGTGAAGGGAAGGTGCACAAGGTCAATCCAGAGGAAACCAGGCGCTGATTTCTGTCCCTGCTTTACCAGTGGATTTGCACAGGACGCATGTAGTTCCCCCAGCAAGGACTTGGGACATCATGTCTGAAGTTGTCTGCTAGCAAACCTGCTTGAGCCTGGAAGACCAGGGTGTTCATGGGGCTTGTCATGCAGGCACACAGTGCTTACGTGACTGACTTGGATCACAGAATCCCCCAAAAGGAAAGCACATGTTCACTGTAAATGACAGTGTTTGCATAAACTATCTAGAGAAATTGGTACATTGTACTTTAAGGCCTAGAGCATACAAAGCTCTCTTACTAGTTAGAACATTTCAAGGTCTCAATTCCTAGACATTGGCTGAGGGCCAGTTCTGAAATAGGCCAGCCTGGTAATGTGTAAGGCTGGAGCAACTCATAGTTAACTTTTTCCTGCCCACCATCCTTCCCATGGAAAAGTACTCTTCTGTGGTTTTATTTGTACTCAGTACACACTTCGTATTCAGGTTATCTGTGGTTCACTTTTCACTCTTCTCTTCTGTATTATGGTATTCTCTGGCTCCCAAGTCTGTGCTTGAATAAAATTCACTCTTGCCTTTTCAGTAATATGGGAAGTAAGTTTCATCTTTCCTGCTCTTTCTTGAGGTCTTTGTGCTCATACAGCTGTTTCCTGTCTTGTTTCAGAGTGGATGAGAAATCTTGAAAGCAAAGCACTAATCTCAGCACGGAGTATTTTTGAGGAAGAACAACCACATGGCATGAAGTTGGGAAGATGCCTATGGGATGATTCTTGGTTCTCCAGATTAGGAGTTTTAGGATATAAAGACCAATTAGAAATGTACCACATGAACCAGAGTACAGCTATGAGGCAAATGTTCTTTATGCAAAAACAAATACTGTCTCAAAGAGGTTCTGAATACTGTGAACTTGGGGCAGAATGTAGTGAGAGCTTGAACTTTGTTCCATCTCAGAAAGTTTCCCAATTAGAACATTTTTATACACCTGACACACAGGCTGAAAGTTGGAGATTCAACTCGGCCATAATGTATGCAGATAAGATTACCTGTGACAATAATTATGACAGAGCATTTAACCAGTCCATTCAGCCTGTTCATCCTGTAAGAATGCAGACTGGAGACAATCTTTTCAAATGTACTGATGGTATGAAATCCTTCAATAATGTCATACATTTTGGTGATCATAAAGGAATACACACGGGAGAAAAACTGTATGAATATAAGGAATGCCATCAAATTTTTAACCAGAGCCCATCATTTAATGAACACCCCAGACTTCATATTGGAGAAAACCAGTATGATTACAAAGAATATGAAAATATCTTTTACTTCTCATCCTTTATGGAACATCAAAAAATTGGTACTGTAGAGAAAGCGTATAAATACAATGAATGGGAGAAAGTCTTTGGATATGACTCTTTCCTTACTCAGCACACAAGCGCGTACACTGCGGAGAAACCCTATAACGAATGTGGAACGTCTTTCATCTGGAGCTCTTATCTTATTCAACATAAGAAAACTCATGCTGGAGAGAAACCCTATGAATGTGATAAATGTGGAAAAGTTTTTAGGAATCGTTCAGCCCTTACCAAACATGAACGGACTCACACTGGAATTAAACCCTACGAATGTAACAAATGTGGGAAGGCCTTCAGCTGGAATTCTCATCTGATTGTACACAAGAGAATTCATACAGGAGAAAAGCCTTATGTGTGTAACGAGTGTGGGAAGTCCTTCAACTGGAACTCCCATCTCATTGGACACCAGAGAACTCATACTGGAGAGAAACCATTTGAATGTAGGGAATGTGGGAAGTCATTCAGCTGGAGCTCCCATCTCATCGCTCACATGAGAATGCACACGGGAGAGAAACCCTTTAAATGTGGCGAATGTGAAAAGGCTTTTCGGGATTACTCGGCTCTTAGTAAACATGAAAGGACTCATTCTGGAGCAAAACCGTATAAGTGTACAGAGTGTGGAAAATCCTTCAGCTGGAGCTCCCATCTCATTGCCCACCAGAGAACTCACACAGGAGAGAAACCTTACAACTGCCAGGAATGTGGCAAAGCATTCAGGGAACGCTCAGCTCTCACCAAACATGAAATTATTCATTCTGGAATTAAACCCTATGAATGTAATAAATGTGGAAAGTCTTGTAGCCAGATGGCTCACCTTGTTAGGCATCAAAGGACTCATACCGGTGAGAAACCCTATGAATGCAATAAATGTGGGAAATCCTTTAGTCAGAGCTGTCACCTAGTTGCTCATCGGAGAATCCATACTGGCGAGAAACCCTATAAATGTAATCAGTGTGAAAGATCCTTTAACTGTAGCTCTCACCTTATTGCACATCGGAGAACTCATACTGGAGAAAAACCATATAGGTGTAATGAATGTGGGAAAGCATTTAACGAGAGTTCTTCCCTTATCGTGCACCTGAGAAACCATACTGGAGAAAAACCCTACAAATGTAATTATTGTGAGAAGGCTTTCTGTAAGAATTCGTCCCTTATTATTCATCAGAGAATGCACAGTGGACAGAAGCACTTCATATGCAGTGACTGTGGAAGAACCTTCAGTGGTCACTCGGCCCTGCTTCAGCATCAGAGGAGTCACAGTGAGGGGAAACTGCCCTTGAACTGATCAGAGTTTTCTTTTATTGTACATTGGATAATACATTGAAGATACTGTATGAATATAAGCAAGAGGGAGAGTTTTAAATTAAGAGTTCAGTAAGACTTTCTGATTCAGTATGAAACTTAGGAATGAAGTTAATAGGTAAAAACTTAACAGCAATTTTATGGCCCTCATTCAACATCAGATAATTAGAGAAGAAAACTAAACACCCCCTGTGGCCTCCAGGAATTCCTACCTAAGGAACATGACTTGGAAGTGAGGCAGCTTTCAGCACATGCTCTTAACCGATTTTATAGGTAGATCAGTGCGTGTCACTAAGGGAAAACCCTATGTCAAGAATAGTGTTTGACTGGAAATAGTTTTTTATCAGGCCAGAGTACTGGATGGAGACATTCACATTTTGTGCATAATTTTAGAAATGTGGATAGATTTTGCTATTATAAGAGGAGGGTCTAGGTGCTAGAATAAACACAATTTGAATTTAAGAAAGAAAATAGTATAGTATTGAATGGGGTGTTTACTCTTGATCAAGATTAACCTCCTTAGTAAACAATTAGTCAATGAGATTACTAATGGTGGAAAGGTCTGTAGAAGTCTTGAGGCTGATGTTGTTGGCACAGAGGTGACAATAAAGCACCCAAAGTGTCATTGTCTTTTGTGTGCTCATTACTGCATTGTTGGACAGTTAGTCTAACTTCTTTTAGGCAATCACTATAAATTATACAGTAATCGTGGACACTGTATCAATATACATAACATGAATAAAAACAACACAGAATTGTGCGCCCATTATCTACTATAGCAGATCTAAAAAGTGTGTAGGGATAAGGATCTGATAGATTCGTGGAGAAATTAACCCAGTTAATTTAAGGTTTGGTTTTGTTTTATAAGCATAGCACTTACCATGTGCTAGGCTTTGTTTTAAATGTTTTTCAAATATTAGTTAAATCCCCCTAACTGTGTGAGGTAGGTACTGTTATCATCCCAGGTTTATGACTGGGGAGACTGAAGTGGCAAAAGTGGGGTGCCTGCCCCAGGACCACTGCTAATCAGCAGTAGAGCTGAGAGTGTGTGATTCCATGGGCTGTGTTTTTTAACCACTGTGTCATCCTGACTTTCCAGTGATATGTTTTCCCTTTTTTTGTTCATTGTATAGTAGGGATTTGATAATAAAATTCAAGAAAATCTTAAGTGGTGAGAAGCTGTTACCTGGCTCCTGTATCCTGAAGGGTTTCTGGTAATGAGAGCTAAGATCCCTTTGGCAGGGGAAGAAGTCTGGACTGGACATTCAGAATCACTGGTTTTCTGGGACCCTTATTTCCCAGACTTTACTGATCATAGCCCTGAGGGCTCCAGGGCCCAGGAGACTCGCTGAGGCTTGCGCTGGTCCAGAAACTGTTCCTGATGGGTTCAGAGTGCCCCTCGTAAAGCAGTGGGCAAAGGTGTCTGTTCTTCCACACAGTAAGACACCAGTGCACCTCAGAGCAGCATTTGTCAATATTTCCCTTAAAGACAAGGTTGTCTTTCTTCATCTCCATTTGACAAAGTTTCTTGATGAAGGGAGGACTCAGAAGAGAGTGCCTCACCAGTCCATCATGCAGAGTGGGGAAATCTCTGAGTTCACAGGGAAAGGAGCAGGAGGGATCCAAGGACTTGGGCCAAGGTCGCCAAGGGTGCTGGGTAGAAATCCAGGGTCCATAAAGTCGTCCGATTATCAGTAGACCCATGACTCCCCAGTGGTGAGAACTGTGACACTGGCTTCAGGAGACTGTTCACTGCCCAACGGTGTACGTGACATTGGATCCCCTCCTTCCCAGCACATGATGCATTAGTGGTGGTCACCTAATAAATGTTTCAGGAATGAAGTAATGAGTTTCGCACGTGATTTCTGCAGACCCTTGGGGAGAATAGAGTTAGTAGTAGTATCTCTAAAAGAGAATGCATAGTGTATCCAGAATAGTACTGCCAATGTGTATGGACATTGTATTCCAATACCCAGAGTCCTGATTCTCTGATTTAAGAACTCTGAAGGATATCACAAGTCGTATACAGTATTCCATAAGCATCTTGGCAACTTACAACCTTATTACCAAGCTTATTACCTTTTTAAAAAACGTCCGTAAAGGGCCTCCGGAGCTCGCCCCACTTTGGGAGTTGAGAAAGCCCCAGCTGCTGCTTGCTCCTTGGTGGGTTCCCTGCTTTTGCTCCCACAAAGCCTCCCATGGCACTGGAGTGTTGAGATGTCTGGTAGTGTTCTCTTGTGCCCAGGACTCCCCGGTCTCCTCTGTCCGCCGATGCTAACCCATGTGTGCCTCAGATCATTGCCCTTTGGACCCCATCTTCCTGTTGCCCCAGCTCCAACTCCTACTGGTGCATCCCCGTTTAGCCATTGGGTCCCCTTCACCTTCTGGGCTCCCATGGGTACAGGCTGCCTTCCTTGGTGCCTTCCTCACTTCTCATATGCTGCCTCCAGGTTGCTCTGTCCCTTACCCCTCAGCTACCACTCAGGACACCTGCTGAGCACGCGTCTCCCAGCTGTCTTCCCCTGCTGACAGGCTGCTCCTCTGCAAGCACCAAGATTTCAGCTCCTGCCTTGCTGCTCCTGAAACCACCACAACTGTCACTGTTCCTGGGAAGAGAGAGGCGTCAGAGGTGGGCTCCGTCACACCTCACCCTTCTTCCTACCTCCCCTCTGCTGGGTGCTGTTTAACCTGAAGTTTCTCTCATTGTCAATATTTTTGTCTTTTTCATTTTGGAAGTTTCTCATTTTAGGGTTCCTGTTACTCAGATGTTAGCATGCCCATTTCTGTTTATCTCTCACTTTTGTTTTCTGATTTCTTTTCCTTTCTTTACATTGTGTGGACTTTCCCTGAATCTGTTCCCAGTTTGCTGATTTGTTTTTCAGCTGTAATTGTTTTGGTACTTATTTCCTCTATTGTGTTTTTATTTCAATAATTGTTTTACAAGCTAATACTCCTGGTTGATTCTTTTCATGTATTTGTAATGTCATTTCCTATTGCTAATGCATGCCTCATCTCTCTTAAGTGTGCTCAAGAGACTTTTACAGTTCTGCTCCATCTCTTTTAATGTCTGCTTCTGTTGGATGTGTAATGCAGTGTATTACTTATCTTTTGAAATAGTTACACCTGTCACTCTGGCCATGGAATGCAGCTCCCAGGGCCATCAAGGCTGTGCAGAGGACACAAGGAAGCTCCACTGGGCTCAAGTGTGGGATGAATCCTAGGGTGAAGGTCCAGGCACCAGGAAAACTGTTAGGTTTTTGCTTTCTTTTTCCTCAGTTCTGGGCATTGAATCCAGGGCCTTCGCTGTGAGCTACACCACCACTTTTTCATTTTCCGTTTTTGAGATACCACCCCACGTTGTTAAGTTGCCCAGGCTGGGCTTGAACTTGTGTTTGTCACCTGGCTCAGGCTGCTCCCGCCTTGATCTGTCAGATCACTGCACAGGGGACCGGTGCTTTCAAGGCCAAGGTGGGGAGGGGCAAAGCCCTGCGGTACTGTTGTGTTCTCTTAGCGTTGAGTCGTGTAGACTCCTGCCCTGCACGTCGGTTCAGATCACACCCAGGGCTTCTCAGAGCTCCCGATCCCCTCTGACCTTTGGCCTCTCTTACCCCTGGGCTTATCTGAGTGGTGCCTGCAGGTGAGCTGACTCCTAGGAGCCAAGGTTGGACTCTCAGTTCTGGGTCTGTCTTGGGGTAATGGCAGCATAAGATTGTGGAAAGTCCTGTGGGTCACATATGGCATCCTTGCCTCGTCCTCTGTAGGAGCAGCGCAGAGCACAGCTGCAAAACCATCCTCCTGCTTCCTGTGCAGCTCTGCTTCTCCATGTCGACACTGACGCGTGTCAACCTTGGCACACGTTAGCATCAACATCTACGTTCTTTTTTCTTGCCTGAACCATGCTCAGCAGACCCCAGGAGGGTGGGGTGTCACTTGTTCTCTGCTGGGTGCTTGGGACACAGCAGTTTCTCCTGATGTCTTAGGGATATGTGACCAAAGCAGCTCTAAGGTTGCTCCCAGGGTGCCAAACTCACTCCTCTGTAAAGACAACCGAAGCTTCTAAGAGCATTCACAGCGAGCAGCCGGCTGGAGGGGAAGCCCAAGGTGGATTTGCACAGGGCACAAAGGAAAAATGTGCCAAGCTGTTGTGGGTGTGGAGCACTAGGAAGATAAGGCTTCCTGCTCCAGACCTTGCCCCTGGGCTCAGCAAGTCAGCCAGCCAGGCAGAGGCTGGAGCGCATCCCCGTGGGCCCTGTATGATCAGGACACGCACTGCCCTATGGCCTCCTGCTGTCTCAGCCTCCGTTGCGTCACCGCTGTCCCCAGTACGTGGCATGCTGTGTGAAGCAAGGGAAACCAGTCTGCTATGGTCCTGCTATAAACAGCCAGCTGTTTCCAGTCACCCACAGTTCCAGCGCAGTGGTGGGAATGCGCCTGCAACACAAGAAGCACATATGTACCCGCTGTCCTAGAGCACGTGGCCTGTGGGTGGGAGAACCCAGCTCAGAGGATAGTGATGACCCTGGGTGATGACACTGGTCTCATCGCGGGGCTGCAACTGGGGTTGGTGCAGTGTATAACAGACCAGGCTTGTGGGAGCATCTGGATTTGATTCACAGGAAGGGGAGAGAGTGCTGGATGACTGAGCCACCAGGTGTCAGAGGCCCAGGGAACAGTAAGGGAGTGGGCGCCACTGCGGAGGCATGAACAAGTGTGGTAGGAGCACCAAGGGAGGCCACATCAGACCTTGAGTAGGGATGGCCCTCCAGGAGGTGAAACCACACCTATTTTTGTCCCTGGTAAGAAACTAGCAATGGGGCCGGTGAGATGGCTCAGCAGCATATGCGCCTGCCTGGCAAGCGCGAGGGCCCGAGTTCGACTCCTGGAACCCACATACAAAAAAAAAAAAAAAAGGGCCGGTGATATCGCTCAGCGGCACGGGCGTCTGCTGGCGCACGAGGTCCTGAGGTCGACCCCCGGTACACACACACACACACACACACACACACACACACAAATAGCAATGAACCACTGGCCATTTCCAGTGCTCCAGGGCTATTTTGGTGGGAAAACCATGCATTTCCTCTTCTAAGATGCGGTTGAGTGAAAACAGGTGAGCATTTGGTTCTGCCTGTGGATGTTGTGCTGTGGCCTGAACAGGGGCCACAGGTGCGTGGAGAGGAAATGGGAGGGGACTGGCCTGGGCCCAGCCACAGGGGAGCTGCACATCAGGGCCTTGAGGCTTCACCGTGCCTCCTGCCCGTGCCCTACCTCATCAGGCACCCTCTCACCGCTGGGAACAGACACAGAGGCCACACAGTGTCAACCTTTTTTGTATGCCACCAAAAGCAGGCAAGCAACAACACAATGTGACAAGGACTCTGAGGGAAATGAAATAGGACAGCACACTAAGGAAGCCTGAGGTGGTGAGGGTGGAGAGGAGTAAGGTACACGGAGGAAGGCGAGAGTCCGCAGAAAGACGTCCAGAGGACAGGGGCCAGCACAGTTGGCAATATGGAGGCTGGCAGCCCAGAATTCTGGATGTGAGGGTTGGCCTCAGCCACCGATACTGAATTGTAATTTAAGAGAAAGCCACCAGTCATGGTGGTGCATGCCTGTAATCCCTGCACTTTGGGAGGCTGAGGCAGGAGGATCGAAAGTTTGAGCCCAGAATGGGCAACTTAATGACTTAGTGAGACCTTGTCTTTTTTTTAAAAAAAAAAGGGGCTGAGAATGTAGCTCAGTACAAAGGCCCCGGGTTCAATCTCCAGTACCGAAAATAAAATTAAGGGGAGAGAGGGGAGGATTTTTGTTAATGAGCAGGGGTTTATTGCTGACTTTTTGGAGAGAAGGTTGGGTCCATCCAGAGATGAGGTTCTGCCTTCCTTTAATACTTACACGGGCCAGGTCCAGTCTGGGTCAGAAGCAAAATAGGCCGAGGTGGCAGTGGTGGCAGGAAGTTTATTGGTGCACTATGTTACGGTGAGATGGCGGTGTGAGCGAGCTATGCCATCAACACCGCCCAGACACAATGTAAGAGTTTATGGAACAGCAGTAAACTCATGAGCTACTGGAGCAGAACTTAGGCCCACAGGTGCCCGGTGGGTAACTGAAAGCACGATGGAGCTGGCATCTCTGCTTCATTCTGTATCTGTCTCCTTTTTCACCTTAGAACTCTGGGTCAGACCCCTGCTCAGCTCTGCACACAGACATGCTAATCGCTTAAGTACCGTCTGTCTAAAAACCGGCAATAAAAGTGTAGTAGCCCTAAATTTACCAAGCCAACCTCATCCTCCTTCAAGACAGAGCAAGATTTGCAGGAACTTTCAGTTACCACCTTCACAGCCTCCTGTCCAGACCCCACGGAGTGGTGTCTAGTGATGCCCTAAACCTGTAGCCTGAGAGTTCAGGAGAAACGGAGCCTTGCGGACCAAGCTGTGTTGAGCACACCCTGCCCCCACAAGCAGGAGCAGCTGTCTCAGGAGAACTAGACTGTCACCTGCGGCCACGAGGACCTCTCTGGAGCCACCTTGCAGAACCGGTCCAGAGACAACCACCAACCAGGCCAGAGCTTGACCAGCATTACCAACCCTGCCAGCTGTGTAACCCCTCAAACTTTCCTTTGCTCCCTTTTTCTGTAAGACCCCAATATTTCTGTCAGCCTCTTGAAGATGGATATTGGGCCTCTTCCTCTGTCCTCTGCATGGCCATGCTGATTAGACCACTGCTCTTCCCCTGAGTGGTGTCACGGGACAGGTGGCCCAGGCTGGTCTGCTGGGACACCTGAAGCTGGTGCCTTTGCCCTAAAACTCTAGTAACACTAGGTCCATTTTGTTGGCTTCGATTCACTGAGTATTCTTAATTCCACTTGGAGTTGCAACCAAGGCAATCACAATTCCATTCCAATCTTAATAACGCCTACAACACTCAAGTCAACATCACACTTTGCATAATAGTATACAGGTTACAGAATGGCTAAGAAAGGGTTAGCAGGATCACAGGACTCAGAGACAGAACTGAAAACCAGACAGGGAGCCCAGACATGGAGTTGTAAAAGTCCCCACAGGTGGCCAGAAAAGATCACGGCTGAGCAGAGCTGCTCAAGGCCCACAAGTCTGGACAGAGAGGCCACCCTTACGTAGGCAGAAGGGACAGAGTCAGGGTTCTTCGCCTTCGACCCTGGACATATTCACCAGGTGGTGTGGTAAGATGGCTGTAGGTGTGAGCCACTGTGCCCAGTGTTGTCTGTCCATTGATAGGATCCAGGGGAGGGGTGGCTGGTGTGTCTGATGAGCTCATGGGCCTGGTTTCTCTGATGTGGCATTGGTACTTCATGTACCTCTCAATGTGATTTGATAATTTTGCAGGTGGTGATCTTTTATTAGCACACTTAGTTTATCAGTTTATCCCTTATGATTGTGCTATGCAGCCAGGGGTGGTTCTTTCTGATAAGTCTGGTGTGTCCTGCATCTATCTCATGGTTGTCTGTTGGCACAAACAAGTTCCCAAGTCAGTCTGGCCTGGTGCTGACGCTCCAAATGGACCAAGCTACTGCTCGATGAAGCGGAGTCACAGGGTTGGGCACGGTCTGGGAGCTACTGTTCCATGGAGCACTGAGTCAGGCGGGGCACAGCCTGCTCCACGAGGAAGGGGATGAGCCTGGGGTGAAGAGCAGATCCATATGGAGTTCTTAATGGCTGAAGCCAGTTTTACCCAGGTCTGTCCTGCATCTGCTTTTCCATCAGCCATTGAGGTCCCAGCTGTCTGTGTGGCTGGCTGTGCAGGTACCTTGCCTGAAACAGAACACGGGTTAGCAAAAAGATGGTCTCCTGGGGTTTGGGAGGGTGTTTCCTAGTGACAGTTCTGGGAATAATTCTTGTGTTTCTATAAAACCCATGACAGGGACTTCCACATCCTGTCACCTCAGCTTCACAGCCTTCACACTGAGTAATAGGCATGCACCACATTCCATGCAGCCCCAAATGACCCAGCCAGTGTGCCTCAGCATGGACTTCTGCTTGCCATGGTCTTAACTTAGTTTTGTGTTAAAATTTATACCTGACTGGGCCGGTGAGATAGCTCAGCAGCATAAGCGCCTGCCTGGCAAGTGCAAGGTCCTGAGTTCGACTCCCGGTGCCCACATAAAGAAAAAAAGGGCCGGTGATATCGCTCAGCAGCACAAGCGCTTAGCACGAGGTCCTGAGGTCGACTCCCGGTACCCACATTAAAAAAAAATATTTATACTTGACTAATAAATAACAAGACATTCTGTAAATAAATACAGCTTATCTTGACTAAACCTGTTTCACATAGTTAATCTACAGAAGCACAGAGAGCAGACTGTGTTTCTGTGGCTGTGGATCTGACCACCTCTCAAGCCATCCCGGTCAGTGCAGTGTGGCAGGAAGCTCTCAGGGAGCTGGCACCCAAACATGGTGCAATGCGTACACACGTTTTTCTAATGTATTGTTCTGTTCTTCCTCTATTTCTAGAATCTACTTGGACCTCGCGGTTGCAAGAGCAGGAAAAAAGACTTCTGGCATGAAGACAGAACTTTTCCACTTACTCCAAGTGTGAAATGTTTGCTGATGTTACTCATTTCTTTATCACTTCTGATTAGATCCACTTGCAGTGTTTCAGTCCAAAAGGAAGTTGGGTTGTTTTGGATATTGGTCTGCTTTTTTGTCTTTGGGACAAATACCTGCACTTGCAGCTTAGAGGAAGAGAGGTTTATTTAGCTCACAGATTCAGAGATTTCAGAGACTCCGTGGTCAGCTGGCTCCGAGGTGGAAGGGTTTGGTAGAGGAAAGCTGCTGAACTCGTGGCGTCCAGGAAGGAGAGAGCAGGGGAAGAGCCAGAGAGGAAAGGATCAGAGACCAGGCATGGTCCCCAGGTCGTGGTCCCCTGACCTACTTCCTCCATCAGGCTCCACTTCCTAAAATCCCATCCAGGGATGAAGTCATCAATGGGGAAACCCACCAACGAGGTCAGTGCCTTCCCAGTCCATGCGTCTCTCCAGGAGTTTCTCAATCCAATGAAGTTGATAATCGAGATTAACCAGTGCACATACAGTATATAATTTTTAAAATATTAAAAATTAATATGCAGCTTCTTTTGTATGGGAAACTCATGATTTCTAGGTCTCTGAAGTCCCTAGAGGTTGGAGAGTTATGTACAGAGTTGCTTTACTGCAAATATTGACACTATCCTGTCTTATAAAAAACAGTGATATCTATTCAGAATTCTTTTTTTTCTGGAGCTGTGCATAGATTACATTACTTTATCACAGTAACCCCAGGGGGTTGATACTATTTCTTCCTGTCATTTTATATGTGAGGAGACTGACGCGTAGAGTGGTTAAGTGACTTCATCAAGCTCAAACATCGAAGAAGCCAGAGATGAGGCTTTAGAATCCAGACATTTTGACTTGACCCAGCCCCCGGCATAACTCTGCTGCCTGTTGCCTTCTTACCATGAGTCTCACTCTCTGCCTCCTCTAATCTGCACAGGCCCTGGCAGCAGGGAACTGGTCTCATGTATCTGCCTCACCCTGGGCACCACCTGTCCGTTTCCCCATTGGCTGGCCTGGTCCCAGAGGAGATTCCACTGTGGTGACACTCGCTGACCTCACACTGGTGGCTCCATAGAACTCAAACATTCTGTAGGGAACAGAGCTTCTGATTTCCTCGGATAAATACAGGGTTGGTGTTGGACTGTGGATAAACACTTCCTTTCATCTGTATGCTGAAAGACTGACCACTTTAGAGCAATGAACATGGTTCAACATTCTTTCATATTTGGGCTTTTGTTTTTACTGGAATGCCCTCTTCGTGTGTGCTTGCCTTATGTAGATGGGTTTCATTCTGTTGGAAAAACAACAGGCTTACCAGGTAGCCTCAACCATTGGTTTTCTTAACTCAGGGGAATTAAAAAACTTGATGGGGAGATAAATAAGAGAGTATTATCTCATTGCTACAAATGTTATTCTCTTCTAGGCAATAAACAGTCACAAACACTCAGAAATGTCATGAAACAGCCCAGAAGGTACTTTGGTATAATCAGATCTCCAAGGATTTTAAATTTTTCCTTGAGACCCAAAGGTCAGTCATTGCTTTCCTCATTAAGTGAGATAACTGCAGCTGTGGGTCCTCTTATCTGTTGTGTGAAGATGCGTTGAGTATTTGCTAGTAGCAATGTCCATAAAATATGCTATGATTAGGCTGGGTGTGGTGGCACATGCCTGTAATCCCAGCCCTGTTAAGTTGAAGCAGGAGGATCAAGAGTTAAAGCCCAGCCTGGCAATTTAGTAACTTAGTGAGACCCTGTCTCAAAATAAAACATGAAAAAGAGCTGGGGATGTAGCTCACTGCAAAGGCCTTGAGTTCAATTTCTTTTTTTTTTTTTTTTTTTTTTTTGTGGGTACCGGGGGGTCGACCTCAGGACCTCGCGCGCCAACAGGCACCCATGCCGCTGAGCGATATCACCGGCCCCTTTTTCGTATGTGGGTTCCGGGAGTCGAACTCGGGCCCTCGCGCTTGCAAGGCAGGCGCTTATGCCGCTGAGCCATCTCACCGGCCCTTGAGTTCAATTTCTAGCACCACAAAAAATATAATTAGATAAAATGCAGAGTCTGCCAAAAAAATGCATACACACTTCAGGAAAAGAAAAAATCGCATAAATATTTTAATGCTAAATTTACTGAGATGTGGTGAGATTAATGCAAGTTACCTTTGACCTCTGCAATTACAAGAGGTGCTCAAAGTGATGGCCATCAGCTCCCAGACATTTATTAGTACAGCAAACTGGTGCTTCAGTAACCTTGTCATTGAGATTGCGGCACATACATTTTCAATTTCTTCTTTTGGGGCCAACCGTGTGTGGGTTTTCTGCCATATATGACATCCTCTAGGGTCCCTCATATGAGGGTATGAAAAAATCATATTGAAAAGATGATTCATTGAAAAGATCTTATTATTTTTCTTTTATTGAAGAGTGTATATATATTTTTGGCAGACTATATTCATTTATTTGGAAATGAAATGCTGTGGTATCATTCTGTGAAAGTCGTGCTTTCTTGTTAGGGACTGCCTCTTTCTTTTCCTTCCTCACCTAACTTTAATGAGCACCTTGTTCCTGTCCAGATTGGAGGCATGTGCTTGTGTGGCTTCAGTTGCAATCCGGGGCACGTGTTTTGGAGGCAGAGTCTACACATGCAGACACAGATGCTCTGCCAGTGGGTGGCATCCTTCAAAACCATTTGTCTTCTGTGCTTTGCTTTTGAACTTGAGAACTAGAAAAAGCCATTTGTCCAGGACACTGGAGCCAACCCTTAGGATCTTTGAAGGCGGGGGATCCTTCAAGGAGATACGTGTGTGTCTTAGTTACTTTTCTTCTTGCTGAGACAAAATACCTGAGCCCCAAAGTTAAAGGAGGAAAGGTTTATTTAACTCACAGTTTGTGGAGCTTTCAGTCCATCATTGGCTGTCTCCAAGGCAGGGTGGTACATGGCAGAGGGGCAACAGTTCACGGCAGCAGAAGATGGGAAAGCAAAAAGGGGGGGAGCAAGACAAGTCTTTCTCTGTCCCTTGTATTTTTTTTTTTTTGTGTGTGTGGGTACCGGGGGTCAACCTCAGGACCTCGCACGCCAGCAGGCGCCCGTGCCGCTGAGTGATATCACCGGCCCCTTTTTCATATGTGGGTTCCGGGGGTCAAACTCGGGCCCTCGCTCTTGCCACGCAGGCGCATATGCCACTGAGCCATCTCACCAGCCCCTGTCTCTTGTATCCAATCTAACAGGATTTGGGCACTGCCAGTCCAGTCAGTGGACTGATCCAGCAGTCACCCACCCTTAATCCCAGCACCCTTAATCCCAGCATTGCACTACAAATCAATCACACACTCTAGATTTGGCCACCTCCGAAAAAACCCTATGACTGCATAAGACTCTGGGGGCACATCTAGACACAAACCGTAACAGCATGTAATCATCCCATTCCTTATGGAGGAAAGGCTGGCGGTTAGATATGATTGCGTGTAATGTGTGTCTGAGGAAAGGACACCACTGTCGGCCTCCTGCCACTGGCTGTCTGACCTTCTGATGGAGCACAGCCTCCTGCACCTCTCCCTCTCTTCAGGTCCTCCACCTGGGAGGAGGTTTCCCAACTCAGAGTCCAGATGTACTAGGTTCTTTTCCATATTCAGGAAAGGAACCACTGTGTGTAAATAGAGCACCATGCCTTTGCAGATTAAACCATATTTTCTACTAGGCACTGGGGTAAATTTATTAACAGTTACTTTCTTAGATACTTGGAACCTGTGTATTTGCTCCCTTGTCATACCAAGTTATGTCTAAATCTGTCTTGAACCTGTCTCTTCTCTTTGATCTCCTTTATAGGCCTTCTAGCTGGAATACCAACTAAGCCCATGAATTTGCTGAGGAACAAAGGTCAGTCAAGGGCTCTGGGAGGGTGGTGGGATCTGTGGACATTCCCAAGGCTGTGGTGGTGTGGCACTCTGGGACACAGAATAGACAGCACCTCTCTGCAGATTATTGGAGGGTGCCCCAGTGGGTAGCTGGGTGAGTAATGGTGCGGATCAGGAAGTAGCACAGCTGTATGGACTGATGTCATAGGCAGCAAAGCATAGGTGGAGATCGAGAGTGAGCTCCCTTTGGGGATACACAGAATGCACAGTCACATGCCTGGCCCTGAAGCACTCTTTCTAGCTGCTCTCTGCTCTTGGCTTTTTGTTCTGGGCCCTCCTGGGACCTCCTGAGACCACTTGATTCAGAGTCTTCCAAACCAGAAAGCCATCTCTTGTGGGATTGCTGTTCCTTCCCCCTCACATGTGCCTTCCTTCTCTCTCTCTTTCTCTCTGCAAGGGACTTTATTCTGATTTTTCTGAGAAAGACCAGGTATGGCAGGGTAATCAGGCTTGCTAGTTGAACGGGTTTGGTGGTCATGGGACACAGAGTGTTCTGGAGTAGTCTGGTGTCTGGCACTGGGGTGAGGAGGGTGCGTGGACAGAGGCACCCAACTCAAGGACATTTTTCCTTTCCTGCCTGCTGGCTCTGAGTGCTTGTGTATCCTCCACTACGTTCACATCTTCAAATCTTAGAAAGTGAGGCCTTTGGGAGGTGATTAGGTCATGGGGCAGAGCTCTCATGAATGGGATTACTGCCCTTACAAGAGAAGCCCCAGAAGCCAGGCAGGTGTCTGTGGTCCTAGCTATTCCAAGGATGGAGACAGGAAGACCGGCTGAGTGCAGGAGTCTGAGACCAGCCTGGGCAAAACAGTGAAAGCCGATCTCAGATCAAACAAACAAATGAACAAACAAACAAAAAGCCCTAGAGAGCTGTCTTGTTCCTTCTGAGGAAATAGTTAGAAGGGGCCATCTATGAACTGGTAACAGGCCATCCATGAACAGGAAGTGGGCTCTTACCACATACTGAACCTGAGGGCACCTTGAATTTGGAGTTCCTAGCTCCGGAACTGTGAGGAATACATTTCTGTCATTTATAAGCCATCAGGTTTATGGTACTTTGTTATAACAGCCTGAACAGACCGACTGTCATATCCTGGTTTCTATCTCATTCCCATTCTCATAATTTTCTCAACTTACCCCCAATCCATCTTTTGATTCTTCAGTGTCCTTCAGGATCTGCACCCATTTCTCTTCTCCCTTTTGTAGGAAGATCCTCAGGAGAGTTTCCAAAGCTCCCTCTCTCTGATCCCTTTCCTCTCCTCCTCTCTTGAGCCTGCTTCAGTTAAACTTGTGTCCTCACGAGTCTGCTAATGCTGCCTTTGCCCAAGTCTCTAATGACTCCTTTGATACCCACTCTAGTGGCCAATTTTCAGTTCTAATTAAACCTAAAACATTTGCAACCCATGTTGTTTTCTCATCTACAATATTTCGTGGTGAAAATCTGAAGATGTGTAGGAAGGCTGACAGAGCAGTAGGGTGAACACTGATATACCTCACACTTCACATCTTCAGTTAATCATTTTACACTCCTAGGTGTTTCGTAGGCCAGGTTTTATGTGTCACAGCAAGCTAAGTTTCCACAGAACCACAGGACAGTTTTTGACTCCATCAGAAAATCACTTCATCCTGTGCTGGGGAGTAACAGGAAGTGCGAGAAGGCTAAGTGTGGGACAATGAGTAGTCACTTCAACTGGTCAGGTTTTACAAATGACTGAGTAATGTGTGCTCTTTGGCAGTTGCTCTGTTGTTCACTTTATACACATGATAATTTTCTCTCCTTTTTTTAAAATTTCAGATAATACGAAGAAGGATGATACGCCCCAGCTTACAAAGAACCACCATGGTTTTACAACACATTCTCTAGCTGTAAAATCTGACGACTGGAATAGAGGTTCATGGAATTCCATCCTAATTTACCCTGTAATCTCCTTTTGTGACAGTACCACACAAGTTGAGACCATCAGGGAAACACCTGAATTCCTAGAACTAAGGCCACTTTCTTTTCAGTTCCGTAGGTGACAGGTGTTGCTGCAGCGGTCCATGTATCTACAGAGCATGAAAGACAGAGCTTTTTGACCAAGGATGGGAGGTGCACAACAGAGGGAGTCAGGGGCCATTTGGAGCTAAAATTATATTTGTTGACACAGGCTATGCAATATAGCCTCAGCCTTATTAAAAGTTAAAAATGTTATTTTTATATTGTATTTCTGATTTTGTCTACTGTTCCCTCTTTGTGATAACAAAGTGATTAAAAAATATGTTAGCTGAGAGACATAGCTAAGATAAAAATTTTTGAAAGCTTCTTTTCTTTTCCTTTTTAGCGATAATTCCCCATAGACCTGCTCTTGTTCAAGTGATTTTAGTTGCATGTGTAGCCTTTGGCATTGCTGTGATATGTGGGATCATAGTCTTCTACGTTATACAGTAAGTGTATGCTAAATAATATCTGCTTTCCTTTAAAAATTTGATAAAACTTTGCTAAAGTACTATTTAGTGCCAGAAGAAAATGATCACGATAATAGTAATATTGGTGATGATAATTCTTGTAATTGCTAGATTATTATTAGTCATTATACATCTCTGGAGCAGCACTTACCAAAATGTAATTATACATCTTGGGTCATAATATAACTGAGATGAAAAGAAAAGGAAAAGAAAAGAGACAGAACAGAATACATTTTAGCAGAATGGAAATTAAAGGATGATTTTTAAACTTTTCAGACAGAGACAGATAGACACACAGGCATGCATGCACACCACATAGCCACGTTCATGAAGGAAAATGTATTTCCTATGATGAGTCATGTCAGAAATGTTTGACACTGAGGCGCTAGCATCCTTCCAAAGGGAGTAGTATTCTGGAAAGAACTTGACACTTCAGACGGGATCTCAACTATGTAAAGCAGCAATGAGTGACCACTCTCTTTTTCACGCATTTTCAATGCAGTCTGGGGTATTGGTAGCTGTGGGGGAAGATACTTCACCGTCTTAGCACGATGAAGCTGGAGCAAAGCTCTTTCAAGTGATGTGGCCATTTTGAAATTAGTAGAAGAAAGTGATATCATGCCGTTCCGACCAGGGGCAACATGCTATTATGTCCCATCAGAAACAGCTCAGGGAAGTACAAACTTATTTTAACCTGTGAGAATTAAATGTGAAAACAAGGACTGTACTACCACGCATGAGATATTTTTAAAGGTAGCTATTAAAGACCACTTGAAGTATGTCAAAAGAAGGCATAATGAGACTAAAAGTGAAATGGAAGAAATTTTATTTTATTTTTTAAAATTAAGTTTATTGGTACAATTTAGATACCCACAATGATCATATTCATCATAGGGAGTTTGTACCTGTATATGATACATCTTGATGCTTCTTTTTTTCCCAATTCCTTCCCCTTCCTTTAACCCCTCTTTACCTCCTTATTTACACAGCTTTGTTTCCATTTTTCCTTCTTTTATTGTTTTTCTTTCCTTTTCTCCTCCTTCCTTTCCTCCTTTCCCCTCCCTACTTCCTCTTTCCTTTTGAACATTTCTTCCTGTTTCATAATATCTGTTTACATTTTGGTTCTTATTTATTCATTCAGTTTCTCACACCAGGGAGACAATGCAATATTTACACGTTTGTCTGATTTATTTCACTTAAGAGCATGGTCTCAAGTTGCATCCATTTACCTAGAAATGTCTCGTTTATCCTTCTTCATGGCTAAATAGTACTCCATTGTATAAAAATACCACATCTTTTTTACCCATTCCTCAGTTGATGGGCATTTGGGTTGTTTCCAGGATTTAACTGTTACAAACTGTGCTGCTACGAACATGGGTGCGCATATATTGTTGTGGTATTATGTTTTTAATTCTTCAGGGAAGATACCCAACAGAGGAATTGCTGGGTCAAATAGGACCTCTAATCCTAGATTTTGAGGCATTTTCACACTGATTTCACAGTGGTTGCACCAGTCTACACTCCCAACAACAGTGGAGAAGTGTTCCTTTTTCCCCACATCCCTGCCAGCATTTGCTATTGGTTGATTTCTTGATAATAGCCATTCTTTCTGCAGTGAGATAGACTCTCAGTGTTGTTTTAATTTGCATCTCTCGAATGACCAGTGATGTTGAACATTTTTTTCATATATTTATTTGTTGTTTGTATTTCTTCATCTGAGAAGTGTGTATTCATCTCAGGTGCCCATTTTTGGATTGGGTCTTTAAATTTGGGGAGGTTTGATTCTTTTCAATTCTTTATAAGTTTTAGGTATTAGTCCTTTGATGGACAACTGGCAAAAATTTTTTCCCACTCTGTGGAGTGTCTTTGCACCCTGTTGGTGATTTCTTTCACTGTGCAAAAGTTTTTTTTTAATAGGATGAGATGCCAATTGTTGATTCTTTGTATTATTTCCTCTGTGATTGGGGTTTTGTTCATGAAATCTTTGCCTAAACTTGTATTTTCAAGAGTTCTGTCCAATCTCTCTTCCAGCAGATTTAATGTTTCTGTTTTAATATTTAGATCTTTGATCCATTTTGATTTTAGTTTAGTGCAGGGTGATAGACATGGGTCTAGTTTTAGTCTTTGGCATGTGGAAAGCCAGTTTTTCCAGCACCATTTATTAAAGAGGCTCTCTTTCTTCCAGTGAATGTGTTTGGCCCTTTTGTCAAATTAAGTTGGCTGAGTGTATTTGGAGTTATTTCTGCATCTTCTAATCGGTTCTGCTAATCCTCATGTTTATTTTTTTGCAAGTATCATGCTGTTTTTATCACATAGATTTGTATTATGACTTCAAGTCAGGAACTGTAATGTCCCCTGGTATTTTGATTAGGATTGCATTACATCTATATAACAATTTTGGAAGTATGACCATTTTCACTGTGTTAGTTCTTCCTATCCATGAGCAGAGGATATCTTTCCATTTTCTGATATCCTCTTCAATTTCCTTTTTGGGAGTACTGTAATTTTCAATTTTCCTTTGTTAGATTGATCCCTAAGTATTTCATTTTTTGGATGCTATTGAGAAAGGTGTGGTTTCTCTAATTTCTCTCTCAGTGAGTTTGTTGTTTGTGTACAGGAATGCTACTGATTTTGAGTGTTGACTTTGTATCCAGCTATGGTACTGAATTTTGTTATTAAATCTACAAGTCTTTTGTTGGAGCTTTTGGGGTCTTCTATGTAGAGTATCATGTCATTTGTAAATAGTGATAATTTAACTTATTCTTTTTCTATATTTATTCCTTTCATTTCTTTCTCTTGTCTAATTGCTCTGGCTAATGTTTCCAAAACTATATTGAATAGGAGTGGTGATAGTGGACATCCTTGTCTTGTTCCTGATTTTAGAGTGAAAGCTTTCAGTTTTTGTCCATTTAGTATGATGTTGGAAGTTGGTTTGTCATAGATGGCTTTTATCAGATTGAGGTAAAGATAATCTATTCCAATTTTCTGTAGTTTTTTTTTTTTATCATGAATGGGTGTTGGACTCTGTCAAATGCTTTTTCTGCATCTCTTGAGGTGATCATGTGATTTTTGTCTTTGGCTCTATTGAAATGGTGTATTACATTTATTGACTTGTGTATGTGGTACCATCCCTGGGATGAATCCTACTTGGTTTCAGTGTGTAAACTGCTTAATGATTTGTTGCATTCTGTTTGCCAGTATCTTACTGAGGATTTTTGCATCTATATTCATTAGGGAAATTGGCCTGTGGTTCTCTTTTTTGTTGGGTCCTTCTCTGGTTTTGCTATCAGGGTAATATTTGCTTCCAGGGATGATTTTGGGAGTATTGCTTCCCTTTCAATTTCATTAAAGCATTTCAGCATTAGTGGCATTACATCTTCTCTAAATTTCTTGCAGAATTAAGCAGTGAATCCATCAGGACCTGGGCTTTTCTTTGTTGGTAGTTTTTAATGACATTTTCAATTTCATTGGCTGATATTGGGTTATTTAGAATTTTTATATTCTTTTTTAATTTTTATTTTCTTGAATTTTTATTTTCTTGATTCAGTTTTGACACTTCATATGTGTCTAGGAATCTGTCCATTTCTTTTGTGTTTTCCATCTTATTTGAGTACAGGTTCTCAAAGTAGGTATTGATGATCTTCTGGATTTCTACAGGATCTTTTGTGAGTTCACCCTTTTCATTTATTTATTTATTTATTTATTTTTTATTTTTTTTGTGGGTACCGGGGGGTCGACCTCAGGACCTCGCGCGCCAGCAGGCGCCCGTGCCGCTGAGCGATATCACCGGCCCCTTTTCCATATGTGGGATCCGGGAGTCGAACTCGGGGCCTCGTGCTTGCCGGGCAGGCGCTTACGCCGCTGAGCCATCTCACCAGCCCACCCTTTTCATTTATAATTGCATGAATTTGAGTCTTTTATTTCCTCTTTATAATCAAATTGGCTAAGGGTTTATCCATTTTATTTAATCTTTCAAAGAACCAACTCTTCAATTCATTGATTCTTCATATTGATTTCTTGGTCTCAATTGCATTAATTTTTGCTCTTATCTTTATAATTTCCTCTCTCATATGAGCTTTGAGTTTGATTTGTTATTTTTCTAGAAGTTTGGTGTTGAACATTAAGTTGTTTATTTGAGCTTGTTCTGTTTTCCTGATGTGAGAAGTCACAGCTATAAATTTCCCTCTTAGAACTGCTTTCATTGCATCCCATAAGTCCCAGTATGTTGTGTTAGCATTATCATTTAACCATAGATACTGTTTAATTTCTTCTTTTATTTCCTCTGTTGCCCATTTGTTGTTTAGGAGGGTGTTGTTTAATTTCCACGTGTTCATGTAGTTTTCATGGTTTTTTTGCTGTTGATTTCCATTTTCATTGCACTATGATCAGATAATATGCATGGTATAATTTCAATTCCTCTGCATTTACTTAAGCATGTTCTATCAGCTAGTATGTGGTCTATTTTGGAGAACTTTCCATGTGCAGCTGAGAAGAATGTGTGTTCTTATGTTGTAGGGTGGAACACTCTGTAGACATCTACTAGGTCCATTTGTTCACAGGGTTGGTTTAGTTCTGAATTTCTTTGTTGATTTTTTATCTAGTTGATCTACCTATTTGTGACACTGGGGTACTAAGGTCCCCCATTACAATTGTGTTAGTGTTTATTTGATTTTTCATATCCGTTAATATTTGTTTTATGTAGTTGGGTGCACAGGTGATTGGTGCATGTATATTTATGATTGTTTTTTCTTCCTCTTGGAGTTTTCCCTTAACAAGTATGTAGTGACCCTCTTTGTGTCTTTTGATCTGTCTTGGCTTGAAGTTCACATTGTCTGCATATAGAATAACAACCCCTGTTTTTTTTTCTGGGTTCCTGTTGCATGGAGTATTGTTTTCCATCCCTTGACTTTCAGCCTATGAATTTTTTATGAGTGGAATGTGTTTCTTGTTTGCAGCATATTGTTGGATCTTCCTTCTTGATCCATTCTGCCAGTCTGTTTCTTTTGATTAGTGTATTGAGACCATTTACATTGATGGCTATAGCTAATCTGTATTGGCTTATCCTTCTCATATTATTTTCCTGTTGTCGGTTCCCTGTCTTTCTTCTCTGTTTAATTGCTTTCTCTGCCTGCTGTCTTGTTTCTATTAGTATTCTTGGAATTGTGGTCTTCATTATTTCTTTCTATAACATCCTTCAGGGGATTTTGGAGAGCTGATTTGGTGGTCATGAATTTCTTGAGTTGTCCTTTGTCATGAATTTCTCGAGTTGTCCTTTGTCATGGAAGTATCTTATTTCTCCAATGATTTTGAAAGATAGTTTTGCAGGGTATATCAATCTGGGTTGGAAGTTGTTTTGTTTTAAGTCTTGAAATACCTCACTCCAAGCTCTCCTTGATTTGAGGGTTTTTGTCGAGAAGTCTGCTGTAATTCTGATGGACTCTCCTTTATAGGTGATTTGTTTCTTTTCTCTAACTGCTTTTAGTATTCTGTTCTTATGCTGAACTTCTGGAATCTTGATTATTATGTGCCTTGGTGTAGATTTATTGTGGTTATGGTTATTTGGAGTTTTATTTGTTCCACTTGTATTTATGTGCTATAGAGACAATTACAGTAAGGAGAAGTAGACATCCAGAACATTGTCAGTTTAAGACCAATCCTAGTCCCTATAACCAGAGGCTAAGCTCAGCACCATACCCAGCACAAATTGTACTGGAAAAATTTTAGCAATGAGTGTAATCTGCACTTTGGTTCTGGGTTATCTAATATGACAGTGTACATTGACTTAACTCCTATAACTGCAACGTCTGTGTATTTCATTATTATAGAAAAAAGACAACAAATCTAAAGTTTTATGAGGTTACTCACTATAACACATCTCATGGACATCAGTGCTCCATCAAGTGGCCTAGAGTCAACTCATGGTCATCATCCTGTGCCACCCTAGTAGATGCTGCACCGGGCTGTGTCAGAACCTGAGGTGAAAGAAAATGTATGTGGCCCAAAGTGCACAATTTTTGTTATTTTTTGTGGTTTATCTTTTCCAGAAGTAGATTTTTAAGAACACTACTGGTGAGTTTGCTTTCACTTAAAGCAGGAAAATAAAATGATAATTAATTCTGGTTTTAGTTTGGATAAAATATTTAAATTTAGTATCATGGCTTTTTTTACACTAGCTTTCAAATTTTAAATACATTCTCAACTTTAGTGTTCTGGAAAAGAATATTCAGTTAAAATTCAGCATGGAATGGTTGGATCCTGCCTTTGTTTAACATTTTGATATTTGGCTTATCATGGATTTTTTTGCATTCATTTCACTTTTTGAAAATACTGAGTGGGCCGGTGAGATGGCTCAGCGGCGTAAGTGCCTGCCTGGCAAGCGCGAGGGCCCGAGTTTGACTCCCAGAGCCCACATACGAAAAAAGGGCCGGTGATATTGTTCAGCGGCATGGGCGCCTGCTGGCGCGCGAGGTCCTGAGATCAACCCCCGGTACCTACAAAAAAAAAAAAAAAAAAGAAAGAAAGAAAGAAAAGAAAATACTGAGTTAAAATATTTAGCTTCATTCCTGGGTGTTTTGGACCCTATTTTACATTTAGCACCTGAGGCCAGTGACTCACCTTCTGTGCCCCATGTTTTTTTGTTAATCACATTGTTATTACAAAAGGTACAAGTGGTAGAATTTTTAGGGTATAAAATAAACACTAAAGGTGGTACTTCATACAAAAAAAATCTTTCAAGGCTGGAACATGATAATGCAGAAGGCATTGAAGAGCAAAAACACACCTGCAGTTGTTTGTTTGTTCGTGGTACTGGGAATTTAACCTAAGGCTTCCACACTAAGCTACATCCTGAGCCCCTTTTTATTTTGAGACAGGGTCTCACTAAGTGTCTATGTTGTCCAGGTTGGGCTTGAACTTGCAATCCTCCTGCCCCAGCCTTCCAAAGTGCTGGGTTTACAGGTGTGCATCACCATGCCCAGCTTGTTTTGATTGTCTTTACTAATGATCATGACCAAGCAGTTCTTGCTGCGTTACAGCTTCTGGAATGACCCCCAGCCTTTCCTCTAGTGCTGCCGCTAAGGACACAAAGAAGCTAATCCAAAAAGTGTCTTTTATTGCCTAAGTCACACAAAGCTGGGAAGATAAATATCTCA